>CM040238.1:47118307-47432749 GCA_022545495.1 Chrysanthemum lavandulifolium | reverse complement strand
CTCTACCAAGTAGGAATACCCACCACCGGTAGATCTAATTGTCTTCGCAGTTATCGATCCAACTTGCATCGGTGTATCCTTCCAACACCGATGGTAACCAAGATATGAGAGACTATAATCCATAGTTCTCTTCAAATACTTCAGCCTCTTTGAACTCTTGCGCTGATGAGCACTAGGATTACTAGTATACCGCTCAATTTTCCCACTACAAAACCAATATCGTCTTGTGCAAGTCATGGCATACATCAGCAGCCAATTACCCTAGAATACTCAAGTTGAGATACAACTTTGCCATTATTAGGCATCGACTATCACAAGTATCCATAGGTGTACTCACAGAGTACATTCAAAGTAATTGAATTTCCTCAAGACCTTCTCAATATAATGAGACCGAGAGATAGAAATTCTTTTACTTTCATGTTTAATTCTTATACCAAGGATAACATCTCGCCTCCCCATGTCTTTCATGGAGAACCTTGATGACAAAAATTCCTTTGTCGTCAACTCGATTTTGGTCGGTGCCAAAGATCAACATGTCATCAACATATAGACAAATGATGACTCCTTTACCGATTCATCAAATTTGCTATATACACATTTGTCACTTGGTTAAGAACATGACCACTAGACAAAACCACTTCATCAAACTTTTGATGCCATTGTTTAGGTGCCCGCTAAGTCCATAAAGAGACTTAATCGCTTTACACACCTTGTTTTCATTGCCGTGCATGATGAAGCCCCGAGGTTGGTTCATATAAACCTCCTCATCCAATTCACCATTCAAGAAAGTCGTCTTCACATCCATCCGATGAATAACCGACAGTGAATAGATGCCAAAGCAATCAAGAGTCTTATGGTAATCGATACGAGCCACAGGGGCATAAGTATCAAAATAGTCTATCCCCGACTTTTATTTAAAGCCCTAATAACTAGTCTAGCCTTGAACTTTTCAATAGTTCCATCTACCTTCATTTTCCTTTGAAAATCCATTTGCAACCTAAAGGTTTGCAACTGTGGTAGATCAACCAACACCCAAGTGTTGTTCCCCATGATGGAATCCATCTCATCATTGATTGCTTCTTTCCGTAAAGCAATATCCGGGACTTCATTGCTTCTTCAAATGTCTTGGGATCATCCTCAACAATGAAGCAATAGGAGTATTGGTCGAGACCTCATCCCTTGTTCCTTCAACTAAATACAATTGAAACTCGTGCCCAAATGACTTTGGAGTCCTAACCCTTTGCTCTTTCTCGAGCACAAGTTCGAGTTGTTGAACCACAACCTCATCGGGGACCATCGATGGTTCATCATCGTGACCTCGATACACCGATGTTATGAGTTCCATTAGGAATCCTCATACTTGGTCTAGGACCGATGAGAATCTATTTTCATCAAAGTTTGCATCCCTTGATTCAATTATGGAGTTAATCGAACATATTCATTAGGTTCAATGACATAGAACCTAAAAGCCTTGGAATGCTCAAGATATCCAACAAAGATGCAATCAATGCCTCTTTCACCCAAAGTTTTCAACTTTGGATCGTGAGTCTTACAATGCCCTACAACCCCAAACCTTGAGATAGTTCAAGTTGGGTTTCCTTTAGTCCGTGATCTCATGGGGTAACCTTGTTCCTTTGTTGGGAACCCTATTTAATAAATAGCAAGTCGTTAACATAGCTTCACCCTGTAACCTTGACTCATCCCTAATAGGACAACATGGAATTAACCATCTCCTTCAAAGATCCTGTTCTTTCTTTAAGAAATACCATTTTGCTAAGGAGTATAAGGGCGCTCGTTTCATGGATTATACCAACAGACTGAAAATACAGAGTATCCATGTACTCACCTCCCCTATCAGTCCTTAATCTTTTGATCAAAGACCCAAGTTGTAATTCAACTTTAGTTTTAAACACTTTGAATTTATCTAATGCTTCATCCTTAGTATGCAACAAATAAACATAACAAAATCTAGAAGCATCATCAATAAATGTCACAAAGTACTTCTTATTCCCCAAAGAAGGAGTAGCATGCAAATCACACAGGTCACTGTGTATTAGCTCCAAGAGCTTATTCTCACGACTAACACCTTGAAAAGGTTTCTTAGTTATCTTGGTCAACATGCAAGTTTTACACTTATCAGTGTCCATGTCAAAAGCTGGGATTAACCCATCCTTGGACATATCTTGCATTCTCTTATAGTGTACATGGCCAAGTCTAGCATGCCAAAGGGTAGAGTCGGCCGTCAAGGTGGTCACAAGGCCAATTAACATTATCGGTGGAAACAGATAAACTATCGGTGGAAACATTAAGCCTAAACATTTGATTACATAAATAACCAAAACCAATAAAAACACCATTCTTAGAAAGAACAAATTTATCGATTCAATAACTTGTTTATATCCATGATTATTCAAAACACTACTTGAAACCAAGTTCTTCCTTATATCGTGAACATGAATAACATTAAACAAAGTTACAATCTTTCCAACTAAACCTAAGATCTACACAACCATGACCATGAACCAAGGTCATTGACTCATTTCCCATGTGAAGAATAGAGCCATTATTCAAGGACTCATAAGTCTTGAACCGACTTCTATCTTTGCACACATGAACTGTTACTCCAGAGTCAACCCACCACGCAATATCATCATCCCGCACATAATGAGATTCAGATACATATGTAACATAATAAACCGAAAAGACTTATTAACCATATTCGACCTTTCAAAGAGTTGGAAGAACCACCACCCCCGAACCATTAGTGCTCGATCCATTGGCTTTACCACCAACCTTAACACCCTTGTAGTCCCTTTTAATGTGACCGGTCTTGCCACATTTCCAACAAGTAGGTGTTGCCTTCTTGTTAGGATCTCGCCTTGTGTTGTCATGATATTTGCGTTTTCCTTTGTTGTCATTGTACCTGGTGGAGTTATTATGCTCCACCATATTGACAACAGATGCACCAATAGCATTGCTACTCTTTGGCTTGTCATTATCCTGCACCTTGAGAGATTCCTCAATGCCCAGATGACTGCCCAACTCAACCAGAGTTAACTCCTCTTTCTTATGTTTCAAGGTATGCTTGAAATCTTTCCAAGAAGGAGGGAGTTTGTCAATGACACAAGAGACTGAAATAGACTCATCCATGAGCATATTATGTTGTGTAAACCTTCCAAGTATTCCAAGAAGTTCATTGTATTGTTCCATGACTGGTTTTGAATCACTCATTTTGTAATTTGTGAAATTACTAACAAGAAACTTCTTACTTGATGCATCCTCACCATATATTTGGCATCCAAGGAGTCCCACGCTTCTTTGGAAGATTCAATGTTCGATAAATATCAAAGAGAGCATCGACATACCATTGAGAATAAGACCTCTGATATGTAGTCGCCATTCTCCCATTTGCTCCTCCTCCCGATCTGCTCCACAAGGGCATCATCACCATCATCGTGAATAGGTGTGGTTAGCACACACACACTCATGCTTGACAAAGAAGAAATGCATCTTCTTCTCGCCACCTCCTAAAGTCCACCCCTTCAAACTTATCAAGCTTGGCAAAGTTTGAAGCCACATGTTTCATTGCGTAGCTTGCCATTGATTATCACAAAATAATTTACTTTGATTGTTGGGGTATATCATCCAAAGAAGCAGGTAAAGATAATCAATTCACAGATATGCTCAACTGCTCAAAGAGAAACAAAACAAAAGTCGCTAGAATATATACCACTTGGTGGTTACCTGATATCACTTGAATCGTGTGATCACTTTCCAAAGTAAACTATTCGACCCTAATGCCCGGGTATCACGAATATCTACTGGGATAAGACCAAATGCGAGTTAGAGAATTAGGCACAATTCTATAACCATTTCGCTAATAAGTGTTTATGCTTTCTCGCTTGATTTCAAGCGTATTTCTATGTATTCATGCATAAAAGATCTCCTATTTATAGGAAATACTCTTGGCTAGTCAATAGAATTATGAGTATTAATCGCCCATTAATAGCCCTCATAATTATCCCTATTATAGTCGTTAGTGGTTACATGACCAATTAAACATGGTCATAATGCGCTTTAAACCGCCACTGAATAGGTCAAAGCCGTTACAAGCAAGACTATCATTAGTACTTTCATAGTGCTATCGGTGGTTACACGGCAAGTGGAAACACCACCGCTTCAGATGTAAACACTACTGTTGAAACACCACTTCCGGTGGAAACACCACTTCGGTGGAAACACCGATCCAAAGGAAATATCGCCGGTGGAAACACCGATAATCGCAGTAACCACAACAAGATTTCACCAAGCACTACCAATACAAACCACTAGTAGAGTCAAGGTGTTCATGGACCTTATGGGTGTACACTCCGTACCTCCTAACCCATTACAAGGTGTGAACTAATCCCACAAGTGCACTAAATTTTCCAACTGTGTCAGCCTGTCTTGAAACATGACAAAAATTACAATTTATTATTGATCAAATGGAAAAGCTAATCAATCCAGGAGATGGGTGAACCAATTACCCCCTAAGCAAAACCCTTATATGCTCATGTTGAAATTTGAAGAGTCTTCATTCATGGACAGTGGCGGTACCAAAAAATTTTTTAAGAGGGGGAAAAAGTTGAGAGTAAATGTCAAGTCGGGTCATGTCACTAACTCGACCTTTGTTGATGTAATGACAACGATTTTACTTTGAATGAAAGTGAACTTGTTTTGCTAGAACCTAAACTAGTTGTTATCATATGGACAATATTTATGACGTACTTACTTTTCCCGATCGATATTAATACGAATAGAGAAAGCGAAAACATAAATTTAGATTACAAAATATAAAATAGCACAAAATCGAACATTAGATCATCTCTTCTAAAGTAAAGAATGTCCTTAATCGATAGATTAAGATGTAGCTATTGGTTAATGTTTTACCATTATATTCTTTTACGGGGGCAGAATAAAATTGTGCATCATGATCACCCAAAGAAAATCGACATTGATAAAAGTCTTAACATCTACTAGGAACTTTGTGGGGGCAACTGGCCCACTGCCCCCATTGTAGTACCGCCCCTGTTCATGGATGACATCTCAGAGGAACCTCGTTTGTTAATGGAGGTAGAGCTATCGCCATAACTTGAAAATGAAGATGGTTGAGTGATCAAGCCTTTTGTTTCGGACAATAAATCACCTGACTCAATGTCGCTTTGAAACATCTCCTCGAATAAATCCTTTAAACCTTTAAAACTTTTCTTAACACTTACCTGTCAGCTTAATAATAAGGAAATCTGAAATCCTGCTTTTCTCATGGATTTATGCTAATCATTACAAGCTGAAATTTTTGCATGTTAACTTATACGGAGTAAATAAGTCAATTCAGGCTTTGTTATAGCATTAACAGGTCAATCGGATGAAAAATTATATAAAATAGCTTCAAAGGTAATGGGTCAAATTCATGTAAGTTTATCTTTATAAAAGGTATTTATTAAAAACAATGATTGAACTAGAGTTATGAAACTTAGTGTTAGGAATTAGAAATTCCAGGTATTAAAGAGTCGGTCACCTCAAGTATATGTATTCGTTAGAAAGCTCGTAGTCATAGTTATTTTATGTTAAGTAGTATTTAGTTAAGTAACACCGTGAAGGACGGACGGGTCTTTACCCACTGTATGCCTGATCCACAACCCGTTGTGTGGCATTTTATGTAAGACTATAAATACTCTCTACCTCCCAAGGTAGAGAGTTGGAGCTCATAATAATATTTTTCTTTCTCTCACTATAGTTCCCAACTCTCTTCCTTTCTCTCACTAGAACTTTCTCTCTCTAACATACTTATACGCCTACTTTGATTATGGTTTAGAGTGTTTGTGAAATCCAATATCCTACAATTGGTATCAAGAGCCATGGTTTGATCATTCATCTTTCATGTTCTTTGTTTTGGTGGATTTCATAAGATTTTTGGGGTATTAAGGGTTTAGGAGAGTTTGATTCATTTGGACAAATTCTAGTGTGAAAGTTTGAATTTTGCTTGTACTTTTGTGTTTAGGATTATCATATGTGTTTATGTTTTGAATTGGAAGGCTTAAATCATTGTGGTTTGGTTGTTTTGGATTGATAAAGTGGTTATTTGTGAAAGAAGGATGAAGCGAGTTGAGTCTCGGACTTGTTTTTCTTCAAAGCGAGTTGCTTTGTTATTTGATGCGAGTTGGTACATGCGACTTAGTGCTTAGCGAGTTGATCTTTATGCGACTTGGGTTCTAAGCTTAGTTGTTTCTTTGCTTACTTGAGATACAAAGCGACTTAGCTATTTAGCGAGTTGTAACGCTAGCGAGTTAATTTAAGCGACTTAGTGTTTAAGCGAATTGATTGTGTTATGAGTTGATACTAAAGCGAGTTGGCTATTTAGCGACTTGATTCATTGCGAGTTGATTGTGTTAAGAGTTGATGCTAATGCGACTTGGCTATTTAGCGAGTTGATCGCTTAAGCGAGTTGTGTGTTTAGCTACTTGTTCATTTAGACTTGTTACTTCTTCGTGATACACTCTTACGGTTGTTCTTTTGGTTTAGTAAAATCCCATGAAAGAATTAATTTCCGGTTTAATCAAAGAATAGTAAAATCCCGCAGAATTTGTTATCATGGCAAACATCGCTCCTACCAAAGGTTTCACAAGAGTCGAGGATGTTCAAGTCACCGGCTTAGATACTGTCCACCCATGCTTGATGAATCGACTATGAATCTTGGGCTCAACGAATCGATTGTACTGCCTTGGAAAATAAAATGGGTTAACATTCTCAAATCCATTGATGAAGGACCTTACCGAGTTGAGACTACTAGAGATGTACTTGATAATCGTCAAGATGGAACTCGATTTACGGAATGGATGGACTAAAGATGTATGATGAGCTTGACGATAAGGAGAAAAGAGATTCGATGCGATATCCGAGCTTCCAACATTATTCGCAAGGTCTACCAAAGGACATCTACAAGCTTATCAATCACAACACCGAGGCAAAAGCAATATGGGATAATGTCAAGATGCTTCTCTCGTGTTCAATTAACTATGGAAGATGAGAATCACAACTCTATGATGAATTTGAACATTTCAAGATGAAACCGATGAGAGTGTTTATGAGTACTATGAGATTCCACAAGCTTGTTAATGATATGAGGAACATCGAATGACTATGCCTAACATTCATCCGAACTCAAAATTTGTGAACAACATGAATCCCGAATGGCACAAGTTTGTCACTTCGTGAAGCTCACTAAAGGATTGAAGAATACAAACTATGAGCAACTCTATGCCTTCCTCCTTCGTAATGAGAGACATGCTATGTTTGAAAAAGGATTCTTAATCGCTCAAAACCAACCGGGAGAGACAAGCTCTTCAAATGACTCAACCGCCTTCTACTCAAACACCGAATCACAACCAAAGCCTCACAAGTCATACCCATGGGTAATGGTAATCACAAACTCATTCCCGATCCTATGTTCAAACAAGTCGATGCCGATGCACACGTGGGAAACTTCATTAATTAACTAGCTCTTCGATTAGTCAAAACATGAACTCTCTTCCACACACCAACAACAATCTCGTAACTACTTGAATCCACATAATCAACCCACCGCCGAGATGGAAGGTTATGGTGCAAATGGGCTCAAGAACGACAAGATTTAACAAGAAAGAGGTGGGCCGGTAGAGGTTATGTTGCAAATCGTAAGAGGAAGGAATGGAAATCAAGGTCAAGCAAAGCCAATCAAATGTTACAATTGTGGAGGTGAGGGACACATTGCAAGGAACCGCACATCACCAAAACTCCTCGTAATGCCGAGTACTTGTGGATAAGATGTTGCTTGTGCAAGCTCGTGATAATGGTGCGACTTTGGATGAAGAGGAATTGTTGTTCTTGGTCGAGGAAATGCTAAGACATATGATGCGATGTGGATGAGCAACCAATTCGTGAGATAGGCATAATCATCGAATGCCTTTCAAGTAGTCGATTGTGATGCATACGACTGATGTTGATGAAGAACCCATCGCACAAACCATCTTCATGGCTAGCATTTCTCCAATGGTCTCTCCTAAAGTCTCTTCATCACCACAAGCTCGCCTATCCAAAGACAAACTCATCTCTCGAGGTATTAAAATTATACGATGAAGTTGATGAGCAAAGATACATAACGGCACAATCAATCGTGTTTATTGAATCGATATTGAAAATATGGGTAATATCAATGTTGTCCCATATGATCAATATATGATACAAAGTGAAAGTGAGATTGTACCAAGTGATGCATCTTCGCAAATAATAACGATTATGTTTTTGACGAATTCACCGCATGTGCCCCGATGATTCCGTAATTTCGAACTAAATGCCTATAAAGAACGTGTTGCTATTTATGAACAACGTGCAAAATTTGAGTTGACCACCCGTGAGCGTGAAATGGATGATCAAATGCGTATAACTATTAGAAAAAGTAGGTTTAGAGAAGAAGTATTAAAACAAGAGTTAAACTCCTTACAAGAAAAGCTTTCTAAACTGCTAAGCAAAAGCAAGAACTTCAAGAAAATGTTAAAATGCTTAAGCAAGAATTCGGTGCTAAGGAATCAAAACTTTTGAATGATTTTTCTAATCTAAGAACCTTGAAAACAAGCTTGAAAATAAGTTGTACGTACAAGGAAATACCATTCGATCGCTTCACTTAATCACTAAGCATAGAGTCTTAAGCGATAAGCATAGCATTCCCTTGTTGAGGAACCAAATCCAGAGGTCATTAAAAGGCTAGAAATGCTCATAAGGTTCTTTATGATGGAAATGAAATCCTTAAACCTAGACGAAACCTAGTTGCGTTGAGTGCAATCGAGGAAGATAAGAAATCGATGAAGTCACTAGGAAAAGATGTACAAGAAATTAGATGATCCTAAATGTAAAGAGAAGAAAATAAAGATCACGCCCATGATTACAAGAAGGAAAATTGGATTTCCTTGAACATGTTTAAGCCTTAGACATTGTTAACACCCGAACAAGTGTTCGGAAAAGGATTTAGATAAGCAAAAGCGTAGAATCTTGTTGTAACGAACCCTCCCTTTAGGAAAATGCCTTCAGCGACTGTGTATCCTCCAAATACACCAATGCATTTAGTACCTAGGACTATTGCCACGAAAAGAAAGACCTTAATCAGTCAATATGTTATTTTTCAACTATTTGTTTATTTTGAGAAAACTTGTAAGAAAAGGATCACACCCACTGGTATAACTGAAGGGGAAAGAAGTGTAGAACAAACAAAAGAATGTTATTTAACTAAAGTCATGCCTTTCTTCAAACAACTAAAAGATCAGTTTGAAAGTCTTAAAAAAGGAATGAACTTTGACATTAAAGAAATAGAAAAGGAGTTTGATGCTATGATTGTTGAGGTTAGTCACTATGAGCGTGCACTAAAATATAATGAGATTGAGAGGAAGAACCTACATACATTAAATGAGACTCTTATTACTGAATGTGTTGCTCAAGATGTGTTTTTCACTGCTACAAATTGTTCTATTAATGCTTCCCAATTTCATGAATTATCTGTGTCTCGAAAGTCTCCCATGATCGTGTCATTGAGCTTGAAAAGACTAATTCTAAACTAAATGAGAAAATTGAACCGATGATCACGACAATTTGGTTAAACATTTTTCTAAACTAGAGGTCGAGCATTTTAATTTACAACTAAAATATCAACATCTTAAAGAAAATGTCAAAACTTCAAATATCAAGACATCCTCGATGCTCCGTAGTTTGATGCGCTTTTCAAATTAACAAACGTGATGAATGATTCAAGCTCATTGCAACACGAGCGTAAAGTTGAAAGCCCAAATCTCTCGCTTAAAGGGTCAAAAGAACAATATGACAGTTCCCAAATGCCTCCTCCTTTAGATTCTCGAATTCTCAAACGTTTCATCTTTAAAACTTAGTAAATGCATTACAAAGGAAAACGAAAGTTTTCTAGAAGAAAATGAAAAGATTAAACGTCATTTCAATGAGTTATTTGAATCAATAAAGGTCACTCGTAACAAAAATAACGAACAAATAGCTTCATTGCAAAAGGAAATTGAGAATCAAGAGTCGTAAAAGGGAAAATGCCAATGACCAATGGGGAGAATGGTGTATCAAAGGTTCACTCTTGTAATAAATATGCTTTGTCTGTGAAATATGTCCCCCCTCATCTCAGGAATAACAAACTTGCTATTCAAACATATTTTTCATCCCTTAAGGGTTGTCTAGAATGTCTCAGTGAGATTGTTGAAGAAGATAAGTTAGAGAAACCACTTGACAATGCAATTGGGCATACATGTTTATATGCCAAACGATCTCAAGAAATTCTGGAATGCTTAATCACAATATGCGCTAAGTCCTTAGGTGAGAGAGTTAATCCTTTGATTCTGTGTTCGATGCCTAGTGCCAAGTATAATATCCATTCGATGCCCGATGTTTTGAATGTGAACCTTAGTGTGCCTTCAAGTAGTTCGATTCGGATCCATTAAAGCTAAGAAAGCGAACTCTTGTGTGCCTTCTAGAATTACAAATCCCAACACTTCTAGTGTTAAGAAAGTGAACCTTAGTGTGCTCGCATGTAGTTCGATCCCAAAGACATCTAAACAGAGAAGCAAAGAGTAGCAAAACCAACTAATGTTCCCATTCCTCTACAGAGTAATCGGTGACATTAAAGCAAGCGTCAAAGTCTCAAGACAATACAAGGAATGATAGGACTTCGCAAGCTAAGAATGCATTGGAAAAGAGTAGAAGACCAACCTAGGAACTTTAATTTTGAGTCGAATAAAACGAATCGTGTTGATTCTAGTATTAGCCATAGGCGCATCTTGTAATTAATTCAATTCGATACTTTTGCAAACCTTGTATTGATGTCTCGCTGAATTCGCTTCTAATCATGAAAGTGGTGTTAATGTTTTGCCTAATGATGTTAATTGTCCGCTTAATATTGTTAATGCTAAAAATCATGTTAAGAAGGCAAAAGGCAAAACTTAAGAAAGTTAGAAAAAATGGAAACCCACAGGAAGAACATTATGTAAGATAGGATATAGATGGATACCGGTTGGTCGTAAGGTTAATCGACAATGCCCACTAGAAAATGGATGCCTACGGTAGAACTATTCCTTAAGAAGTGGACATACTTTGAATAGGGCTTATCTGGACACAAGCATCGCATCTATTTATAATGATTCCATTGCTTCAATGTCCGATATGGACGTTTCTATTTCGATGTGGGTGTTCCAATCTCTATTTCTAACCAAATGGAACCCATTCTTGCATGGGATCCCAATTATCCAGCTTATCCACTCTTGTCTCGTGTTCAACTGCAGATCGCTCAAATCGCTCGTGGTACCGGACTCAGTCGCTCCAAGATATGATCATGGCGACGGTCATGCTCATGAACTTCGTGAGCAAATTCATCGGAGACGCTTAGATTCGGAAATGATCATTTCGGTGCAATTATGGGTTATGGTGATTATGTTGTTGGTGATAGTGTTATCTCTAGAGTATACTATGTGGAAGGTCTTGGTCATAATCTGTTCTCTATTGGTCAATTCTGTGATTCTGATCTAGAAGTAGCCTTCATAAAACATACTTGTTTTGTTAGAGAACTTGATGGTAAGGAACTGTTAAGAGGAACTCGTGGCTCAAATCTTTACACCATCTCTATCGATGATATGATGAAGTCTTCTCCAATTTGCTTGTTGTCAAAGGCTTCAAAACAAAGTCATGGTTATGGCATCGCTGCCTCAATCACTTAAACTTGGTACCATCAATGATCTCTCCGAAAGGACTTAGTTGTAGGTTTACCTAGACTAAAGTATGAAAAGGATCATCTTTGTTCAAAGATGCCAATTGGGAAAAAGCAAAAGTATGCCCATAAACCCAAACCTACAAACTCAATTACGTAAGTTCTTCATACCCTTCATATGGATTTATGTGGAATAATGAGAGTGCGAATATCTTTGGGAAGAAATATGTGTTAGTTGTGGTTGATGATTACTCTAGATTCACCGGTCAAGTTCTTAAGGACAAAGGATGAAACTTCGATATCATCATCAAACTCATCAAACACCTATGTGTTCGACTTAACAAAACCGCTGTAATTATCCGAACAGATAATGGTACCGAGTTTGTTAACAAACAACTTAGTGAATTTTATGAAAGCATTGGAATCGACCATCAAAGAAGTGTTCCACGAACTCCTCAACGTAACGGTGTAGTTGAAAGACTAAATCGAACTCTTGTGGAAGCCGCTAGAACAATGCCGATTTACTCAAAGGTTCTAATGTTTCTCCGGGTCAAGCTATTGCCACCGCATGCTACACACAAAATCGCTCCCGATTCACACTGCTCATGGAAAACTCCATATGAACCGGTCCACAATGTAAAACCTAATCTCTCTTTCCTTCGTGTGTTTGGTGCATTGTGTTATCCAACTAATGAGGGTCAAGACTTAGGCAAACCGAGAGCTAAAGCGACCATTGGAGTTTTTGTGGTATGCACCAAACAAAAGGGATACCGAATCTACAACAAAAGAACCCGAAATATCATGGAAACAATTCACGTTACGCTTGATGAGTCGACCGGTCAAACGGCTCTGGAAAATCTAGTTCAGACCCGACTTCAAAACAGTCCCATTGGTTCATCCCTTGTTCCAAACTCTTCTCAAGAAACTCCATATGTACCTCCATCGAAGATGATTTAAAGAAATTGTTTGATCCTATGTTTGATGAACAAGATGAGCTAAGTGCTAATGAACTGACGACTCCTCGTGAGGTCGCATATTCCTCGTGAATGAAGTCAATCCTTCGGCCTCAATATCATTAAGCCATGAAGCGCTGTTCTCGATCACTCTATCTCATCGACAAATCATCAATCTTCAATGTACATCATGGAACTGTTTCTCACATCAATGATGAAGACAATCCCATTGCTACTCCCCGAAGATGCTCCATTTGAGAACATATTTGCTCCCGAATCTTCATCGTAACCATCTTCTTCGAAGACATCAACTCGCCTACTTCACCCCCAACCACCGCCACATGAACACCTCGTAAAATGGACTCATGATCATCCATTAGATAACATCATTGGAAATCCTTCTCGTCCAAAGATCAACACGGAAACAACTTGCAACCGATGCCTTGTGGTGCTTCTTCAACTCCGTACTTCTAAGATCGAACCAAAAGATGTCAAAACCGCCATGAATGAAGATAATCGGTTCAATGCCATGCAAGAAGAAATTCATGAGTTTGATCGACTTGATGTATGGGAGTTAGTACCGCTCCAGATTATGCTATGATTATTGCTCTAAAATGGATCTTCAAAGTGAAACTTGATGAGCATGGTGATGTGTTGAAGAACAAGGCTCGATTAGTTGCTAAAGGATACCGTCAAGAGGAGGGTATTGACTTTGAAGAATCTTTTGCTCTGCTGCTTCGAATCGAGGCAATCGTAATCTTTTGGCTAATGTCGCTAGTAAGAACATGGTAGTCTATCGATGGATGTAAAGACGGCATTTACGAACGGAGATCTTAAAGAAGTCGCTCACGCCACCAACCCGAAGGATTTGTGAATCAAGAGCATCCTACTCACGCTTATCGTTTGAAGAAGGCTCTTTACGGTTTAAAGCAAACTCAAGGGCATGGTATGATACACTATCAAAGTTTCTTCTATCTACCGGATTTAGCAAAGGAGCAATTGATCCAACATTGTTCACCGTGAAGTCGTGCAAATATTTAATTCATGTTCAAATTTATGTTGATGATATCATCTTTGCCTCGACCGACCCCAATGAGTGTGACCGTTTTCAAATGAAATGAGTTCAAAATTTCAAATGTCAATGATGGGACAAATGTCATTTTCTTGGGATTACAAATTTCACAAAGTCCGGAGGCATTTTCATAAATCAATCTAAATATGCAACCAGATCTTAAAGAAATTTGGATTTGATTCAAGTGACCGCTGACACTCCCATGATTGATCGAACAAAACTAGATGAGGACCACTCGGGATCATGATTGACCAAACGAAATATCGTAGTATGATTGATCACGATGTACCTCATCGCTAGTAGACCGACATCCGGTTCATTGCTTGCATGTGTGCTAGATACCGTGCTAAGCCTACTAAAAAGCACATTGAAGCGGTTAAACGGGTCTTCGGTATTCCAAGGAACCATCAATATGGGACTTTGGTACCCGAAGGACACCGGTATGTCACTAACGACCTATGCAGATGCCGATCATGCGTGATGTCAAGATACTCGTCAAGCACGCCGGAGGTGCTCGGTTTTGGGTGATAAGCTTGTGAGTGGTCTTCAAAGAAGCAAATGAGTACTTCTATTTCCTCTGAGGCAGAATACATAGCCATGTCATCTTGTTGTGCTCAAACCTTTGGATGAGATCTCAATTAACCGACTATGGCTTTGTATTCATCAAAATCCTCTGCATCGTGATAATAAAAGTGCTATCGCTCTTTCATGCAATAACGCTCAACACTCAAGAGCTAAGCATATCGACATTCGACATCATTTCATCGTGAACAAGTGGAAAAAGGTGTGGTGGAACTCTATTTTGTGAGGTCCGAATACCGCTAGCGTACATCTTCACCAAAGCTCTTCCAAGAGAACGCTTGAGTTTATTCTTCCACGACTTGGCTTGAAAAGCCTTCAACCGAAACACTCAAACGCCTTCGTGGAGGAAGACGAGGAGTAAAAGGTTTCCTTCATCTATCTCTTGTATATATCTATTCGAAAATCAAAATACAAATTTATAAAACCCTCAAAAATCAAATAGAAAAATATAAAAACCTTCAAAATCCATAAAAATCTAAAAAATTCGAAAAATCTTCAAAAATTATTGTGAATTTGTTATGTTTTTCTCGGTTCGATAATATCTACGGTCTTTGTGCTATCATTCAAATAATGACACTGGACTTTAGATGTTGTTCGAATTCTTAAAAAAAAAAAAAAAAAAAAAAAAAAAAAAAAAAAATTGGGAGAAAGAGAAACAATGGTTTATTGTCATTTTAGGCAGTAACCCGCTTTTCAAAGAAAGAACAGAGCCATACTTTATCATGTTTTCAAAATTCCATGCTCTGATTCTTTAAACATTTATCTGCTAAAAACTAATTGTTTTTTATAAATAACTTGGACTCAATTTTTGATAATCATCTGGACTTATTTGTCAAAATATCTATCTCTCAATCAACAACCAATGTCATTGATTGAGGGGGAGAATGATTTCAATTAAATTAAAATGTTATTTGTCATTAAATTGTTTTCAAAAAGATAATCATGCATGTTCAATCAATGGAGTGTTAAAGTCTTAATATCCGATCCTTATCGCTTAAAACGCCTCATAATCAAGTCACAATTCTCCTTAAAAGCTTTCAAAATCAATTTAAATCTACAAGAGATCACAAATCTCAAATGATTTGATTATTGTGATCAGGGGAGAATTTGTAATTTAAATTGGATTTAAACTGATAGTTCGGTAAATGGTTTAATAAGGATGTACAAGCTCTCCTTCCCACATGTGACAAACGATTTCAAAATTTCAAATTTTCCATGCACATGTTGAGGGGGAGCATTTATCTTAAACCACAAAGATCCTAAACGATATCAATGTGCATGTTCCCTCTAGCATGTGCAAAAATCTTTTCAAACCTTGATGCACATGTTGAGGGGGAGCTCTTGTTCTAAAAATATCAAAAACAATTCAGGTACAAAATGCTTTAATAATACATCTTAAGTATCTGGATTGATTTTCAAATGGTTTTCAATTGGTTCCAATGGCAGATGAACAATACCAAATAGACCGACCAACTTTACTTTATGTACGGTGATATAAGGATAATAAGGTTAGGTATGTGTTCCATGATCCGCCGTAACCGAGGGATCTACCGAGGACTATCCACTAGTTAGTGTAGAGTTCTTAGGTATGATGATAAAAGGAGAAAATGAGATATGGGAAGTGTGCGGATCGAGACCGAGCTTGTCCGAACAAACCCAACAAGGTCCTTGCGGTGAAGTCTCGGTAAGCCTTGAAGGGTTGAAGAATGAAAAGAATTGAATGAGAAAAGGGTGAAAACAAATAGCCCTCCATATATTCAACCTTAGGGCGTAAACCGGTTCAATTCATATGCTATCGATGGTAACATCGGTGATTGAAGACAAGACGTCATGGACCCAAAGGACGATCGCACTTCAACTTTCCAAACCACTCAAGTTCCTCTTAAAAGGACTTGTTTCATTCTCACGGGAACCTACATTATCTATCGACTTTCTCTTAGAGATTGTTGATATTGAAGAAGGAGACCCTCTCCCTAGTCTCCGATACAGATCCAAATATGCACAAAATTGAGTCTAGAGCCACGAGATCATCAATAAATCTCCTTAGGACACTTTCCATGAAGACTCTGTTTCACACAATGTGGAAAGAGATATTATATCTTGAGTCCTCGCATTATCCTTGTGGTATTGCCGAACATCCGAGTGATGTATAAACATATTCACAATGAAGATGGAAAGTCTTCGAGCCAACATCAAACAAGCTCTCGGTGGGTGGCATGTAAGATCTATCAAATAGATCAACCATGTGACAACCGAATGTAAACAATGGGCGATTCAATCTTTTGAATCAATCACGTTCAGTTATGGATTGACGGATACCTTTGAAAACCGGTCGTTGTGCTTAAAAACTCTTTTCTTTAGCAACAAGGTCCTTGCGGTGAAGTCTCGGTAAGCCTTGAAGGGTTGAAGAATGAAAAGAATTGAATGAGAAAGGGTGAAAACAAATAGCCCTCCATATATTCAACCTTAGGCGTAAACCGGGTTCAATTCATATACTCTTGATGGTAACATCGGTATTGAAGACAAGGCGTCATGGACCCGGTGGCCTTGCGCACTTCAACTTTCCAAACCACTCAAGTTCCTCTTAAAGGACTTGTTTCATTCTCACGGGGAACCTACATTATCTATCGACTTTCTCTTAGAGATTGTTGATATTGAAGAAGAGACCCTCTCCCTAGTCTCCGATCTGGGATCCAAATATGCACAAAATTGAGTCTAGAGCCACGAGATCATCAATAAATCTCCTTAGGACACTTTCCATGAAGACTCTCTGTTTCACACAATGTGGAAAGAGATATTATATCTTGAGTCCTCGCATTATCCTTGTGGTATTGCGGAACATCGAGTGATGTATAAACATATTCACAATGAAGATGGAAAGTCTTACGGAGCCAACATCAAACAAGCTCACGGTGGGTGGCATGTAAGATCTATCAAATAGATCAACCATGTGACAACCGAGCAGAAACAATGGGGCGATTCAATCTTTTGAATCAATCACGGTTCGAGTTATGGATTGACGGATACCTTTGAAAACCGGTCGTTGTGCTTAAAAACTCTTTTCTTTAGCAAATCGACCATGTACGGATATTTCAAATCAAAAGGTGTTTTATGATTGATAATTGATGTTCATTAAAACCTTCATTGTATTGCAAAAATAATTTCTATTGAGCAATACACGATTGTTGTTCAAATATCTTTTCATCAATCGGTGAATTTCTATTATTGGTTTACTCACTCCGTGTTGTCTTCTTTGAGGCGTTCGGTTTGAGAAACGACTAGGCATTGCGAAACCACATCAAGGAAATTCTTGAATTATACGATCACGAGCGGTGCTTGTAATCGATCAGCGGGGAACCGTGGGCGTGTACCTCAATTCAACGAAAGTGATCAAAGACACTTTCGTGCGATTTATTGCTAGCATTGTATGCGAGTCGTCCCACGTTTGCGGTGATCGAATGAAGCGGTCAATCCATAGCCGCATGCTCACCTAACACATTCATCTCAAAAGAAATCATGATTAGTGCATCAATGACTCGATATTTTCACTCCATGCTTACGCTATGTCTGCGCCAATATCATGAATCAGCGAGCTTCCGCTACTCGATGAGAAGATATCATGATCCGAAATGTGAGCATGTCGGTCCGAAAGTCAAAACATCACATTAATACCAACACCACAATGGATGTCTAAGAGATTTATGATTGCTGACGATCTCAAAGCTGGCTAAAAACTCATTATCACGTGGATCAGTAAAAGACCTCCACTTGGATTATCCAAACATGCAATGAGAAGATTCAATGATTACGAGCTACAGAGCAAAGTACTACATCAAGAATGCAAGAACAATCTTTTAATGTAATATATGTTTGTATTCAATGTAAGTTTAATGTGTGTTGGAGGTGACCTCCCTTAGGGGGAGATTGTTAGGAATTAGAAATTCCAGGTATTAAAGAGTCGGTCACCTCATGTATATGTATTCGTTAGAAAGCTCGTAGTCATAGTTATTTTATGTTAAGTAGTATTTAGTTAAGTAACACCGTGGAGGACGGACGGGTCTTTACCCACTGTATGCCTGATCCACAACCCGTTGTGTGGCGTTTTATGTAAGACTATAAATACTCTCTACCTCCCAAGGTAGAGAGTTGGAGCTCATAATAATATTTTTCTTTCTCTCACTATAGTTCCCAACTCTCTTCCTTTCTCTCACTAGAACTTTCTCTCTCTAACATACTTATACGCCTACTTTGATTATGGTTTAGAGTGTTTGTGAAATCCAATATCCTACACTTAGCAATCATCTTTGGTACACTAGTTATTTAGCAATGATGTGCTGGAATTTTGGGCAAAACATGTTCATTGGTCAGATTTTGATCCATGCCTGAAACTACCCATTTTGACCCATTACTGACTTAAATTGCTTTTGTATCTACAATCCTTCTAAGAACGAAAATTTAGAGAACATAAGACATACATTAGGTTCGCTTTGTCTCATCATTGTTGCCATTTCGCTCAAGAAGTCAGCTATTCCCTGGTTCGAATCAACCAGTAAACAAATTACATCATCACAGATTTCTCTATTTTTCGCTTCTAAAACTAACCTTGGAAACAAATCACCACACACGTTTCGATTCAGTATAAGAAAAGTTCAAAAGAACTTACATCTGTGTTATCATCGCTGTCATCAATCCCGACATCGTAAAGAAATCTTTTGTTTGCATCAGAAAGTGCTCGTACAATAAAGAAGACGAGTTCAGTAGCTTAAGAATGCAAATACAAAACTGTAAAGGCATTATATGATCACACAAGAAAGGGCTACAATAACTCAAGATCTGATTTTTACCACTCCAAAAAGAGATCAAATGTATGTACACTAGACGATCCTCAATATAACTGAGTGGCAAACAGAATTTTAAAGAGAGATCAGCAAATTGCATATACTAAAAATACGGCATAAGCTTCTTGTACTGCTTGAAACTTCTTTTTAGCCTCCTCCACATAATTTGTATCACTAGAGGCCGAACAGCAATCAAGATGCCATCTCTAGACCCACACGTACAGAACACAAGAACATAAAGCTTGACACATACAGGAGAAAAGATATTGTTACATGCTCAATGTACATCGCCCCCAAGAATCACATAACCAAAACTCAGAAAATATTGTATCTTTCGCAGAAAACAAAGTTAAGACTTAAGACATTTGGGTCACCATTTACTTATAAAGGGGTGTTTGAATTTCACACATGGCTACACTATTAAGCTTGTACTCTATTCCGCTACTCACCTTTACATGAATGCAAGCTATCGAATCATGATCATGCCTTGAACACCTAAACACATGATATATGCAAACACTCTATTAACACATATATAATCAGCTAAACACATGATCAACATGAACAACAATCATAAACCAAACTCATGAACTCATTAACAACATATAATCATACTCAATAAACCATAATTCATGAACGTTACAAAATCTCAATATCTTCAAACTCGTAAACATCATATCTTGACATCATCTTTTAACTCATAGTCATCATAACTTTATAAGACATATCCAATCATCCTCTATTCATAATTATATGCTCATAGTCATTATAACTTTATAAGACATATCCAATCATCCTCTATTCATAATTATATGAAAAGCCCCAGTTCATCAAACTCATAACCTCATAATCTTGACATTATTTATAGCCATAAAATCATCTATAAAACACATGTTAAGAATCCTTAATATGATTAAGGATTCTTCATGGTGAAGAAACTGGTATATGTGGCATTTGGAGGAAAATTTAATCCCTGTAACTTGTTATAAGTTTATAACTAAGCTTCAAGGGCATAATGGCCAATCCTCAATTTTTTTCCACTTTGTCACATTTATAGTCCTTATAATAAAAACGCATTATAATCCAAGTCCTATTTCATTATCTTTAATTGCATCACAAGTCACATCTAACATTCATGTTAACTACACTAAAGTGAGACTTTTTATTTATTTCGTCTAAAATAATTGATATATCCACTAATTTTTTTTTAATTTGGGGTGTTACAATACGGATTTAAGTAAACCGGTATGTGTAATCTGGCGGGTATTACCGAAACCCATCACGTAACTTGTACTTGTAAAAAAAGATTTATACCCAAACCCGACACAATCGGTTCGGGTTTCGGTTCTCCCCGTCAATTTTGGTGCTTTCGCCATCCTTAAATATACACCTCTTGAACATGGAGAAAAATACATGAGGCTAAAATGATTTATAAGTTGAGCAAAAAGTTGTTTTATTTTGACTTCCAAAAACATCATAAGTGTTAGTATTATGTTATTGTATTATGTATATGTATTTGTATTAGGCCCGTTTATCTATGATCGTGCTCAAGCCCAAGATCTCCTAGGGTTTTTCTAGTATTTGTATGTCCCAGTTATGGGATTCTATTCAATGAAACACAACACTCTTACATGGTATCAGTAGAAAAATACCGATCCTAAAACCCTATTTTTCTTCATCCGTTGCTCATCTTCATCCCTATCCCCATTCTACTCTTTCCAATCAATCCAACCTATCTCCTTCAATTCCATTCGATCCCCTTTTTGCTCCACCATGACAATCATCGACCCCCTCACAACCTACTATTCTCTTCTCCGATAAACTAATGGCAATCACCAATCTCAACAACATCATCCCCGTTCAACTCGACGTGGATGAGATGAATTACTCATCATGGGTGTATTTCTTCACCCATTTTTGTCGTGGAAACCTACTATTGGATCACCTTGAAACCAAGAGTGGCCAAGATGCACCAAGTACCTCTTCGCCTCCGGATGCGGAGTGGTTGAAAATTGGTTCAATTCTCCTTTCTTGGATCCTTTTTACGGTCTCTAAAACACTTCAACAACAGTTAGTTGTTGCAAACCATAAAACGACTCAAAAGGCATGGGATACTCTCGCCGCCATTTTTTCTGACAATAAAAGGACCCGCTCCATTGCTTTGAAAGCCGAGTTACGCTCCTTGAAACTCGGTGATATGGGCATTTATGCATATTTTCAAAAAATTAAATCCATTGCAACGATCTTGAATAGCCTTGGCTCACGTATAGATGATGACAATGTGGTTACATTTGCATTGGAAGGGTTGCCCACAAGGTACGATAACGTGGCCACCATCATTGCTCATCGGGATCCCTTTCCCAATCTCAAAACTGTTCGGTCCATGCTCACCTCCGTGGTGGTCTTATTAGCAATGATGGTGGCCAACACGAGCCTTTAAACACACCCTCACAAGTGGTCTTATTAGCCAACACCGGTTCCAACTCTCGCCGTTCATCTTCATCCTTGGACAAGGTTCACAAACCGTGCTTAAATTGGAGCAAAGGATCATGTAGATTTGGTGCCTCGTGTAAATTCTTGCATAATGGTATGCATGGTATTGGGGCCCCTCAACCTCACTCATCTACCAATAACCTATCACCCACTGATATGCAACTTTACAACTTCTTTTGGCTAAAATGGGGTGTCATGGACCCGTCACTGGTACCTCTTCATCTGGCCAAACTGCCCTTCCAAAAACAGCGAACCCTGTTGCCTTTTACACAGGTCCACCAGGTTTTGGCCTGCCAACAGCTCCATCTGGCCCTTTAGTTCCTTCGCAGTTCGTGAACCCCACTGTGTACACAGTCCAGCAGTAGCAGTCCACGTACTCGGTTCTCCATCAGCAATCACCAGTTCAGCAGTTCGTGAACCTGGGTTAGTCAACAACAGTCCAACAGCAGTCCATGTACACGGTTCCAACAAAGAATCACCGATTCGGTGATTCGTTAACTCGGTCGATCGCTGTGATCCGGTGATTCGTGACCGGGTCGATAACGATTCAATTGCAATTTCCTGCTGCGGTTCACAATCAGTCAGGTATCCTTGGACCTGCACCGGGTTCACTTGGAGGGACAGGTCAGTTTGCTTCTGGAGGATCTTTAGGGGCGGTTTCATGTCAGGAGACTATTCTACCACATGCATTTGCCACTCCCACCCTTCATGAACCTGCTCTTGGAAACTGGAATATGGATACAAGTGTGTCTTCTCACCTAAATGACTCGGTCAATAATCTTAGTGATGTATTTAATTCGAGTATTTATTCATACATTGCGATTGGTGGCGGGCACACTATTCCGTCACCAACTCGGCCATAGCATTTTGAGCCCTTTTCGACCTCTTCACCTAAATAATGTCCTTATCACCCTCAAATTGTAAAAACTTAATTTTTGTGCGTCGATTGTATGTGAAAATTATTGTCTTGTTGAATTTGATCATTTTGGTTTTTCATTAGGACTTTCAAACCCGTCAAGTCTTTGCTCCGTTGTGATAGCATGACCTCTACCCTGTCACCAAGCCTTCTCCCATTACTCAAGCCTACCTCACAAGTCAGTATACGTGGCATCAATGCCTTGGTCATCCAGGAAGTGAAGTGTTGCGTCGTGTTATTTCTAATAATTCTATTTCATGTAATAAAAAGAAATCTCTCGTGCTTTATCATGCTTGTCAGCTTGGCAAGCACTTGCGACTTCCATTTGTTAGATCATCTACTCTAGTTCAAAGTTGCTTCGATATTGTTCACTCAGATTTATGGGCTTCCCCAATCCCGAGTCTTTCTGGTTTCAAATATTATGTTATTTTTCTGGATCATTATTCTCAGTTTGTATGGGTTTATCCGTTGGTGAACAAATCTAATGTTTTGTCCAAATTTACATTATTTCGCACCTTTGTCAAAACTCAATTTAACCGTGAAATCAAGTCTTTTCAGTGTGACCACGGTGGTGAATTTGATAACCATGCTTTTCATAAATTATTTAACAACAATGGGATACAATTTTGTTTTTCCTGTCCCCGCACCTCCCAACAAAATGGTAAATCTGAACGGATGATTCGCACCATTAACAACCTTATCCGTACCTTGCTTTTTCAAGCCCACCTACCCCCAAACTACTGGATCGAAGCCCTCAACATGGTTGTTTACCTCTTAAATATTCTACCCTCCCGTGCCATTTATAATGAAATTCCCTTTACACACATGTTTGGCACCCCACCTGACTACCGTATTTTACGTGTTTTTGGGTGTCTTTGTGATAACATCATATAGTCCTGAATATTAAGTGTCAATTTCCCCCGTTAATGCTCGTTATTTATATCATTTATATGGATTTACGCTTGTTTTCCATTGTTTTCCACTTTCAGGTAAATTACGAGCATTGGAGCTAAAGAGACGCGGAAATGAAAACATTACAAAAGATTTATCACAGTATGCTTATTTTGAAGAAGTTACGGCGTAACTATTCTCTCACATTACGCCGTAACTATTGCGTGACCCAGAAGTCCAACTTATAAAGAGGTTACGGCGTAACTCCTCCCAAAGGTTACGACGTAACTCCATTAGGTCAAAAGAGGTTCCATCACGATAATTACGCCAGTAACTCTTCGCATCACTACGGCGTAACCAAGTTTATTAAAGACTATGGCTTAACTACTTATAAGGTTACGCCGTAACTAGCGATCTAGTGCATTTACGGAGAAATAGAAGGTTACGGCGTAACTCCTCTATGGGTTCTGTAGTAACCCGGACACAACCTATAAATACCCGCTAATTCCGGCATTTCAAAGCATCCCATTCCATACACAACACTCGAGAGCGTGGGAAAAAGCTCAAGGAGGTCTAGGGAAGCATCACGGGCTGTTTCCAAAGGAGAAGTCACACCATTACGATAAGATTTAGCGTTTATTATTTCTTTTACTTTCAATTCATGTATTTGTACCTTTGAATATTGAATTGATGTGCATGATTAATATGGTGGCTAAGCACCGTTTGGTGCTAGCCTGAATATGATTCATAATTGTTTTGTTTGCGTTTACCTTTACTTGGTACAATTATTTCTAAGTGTATGCATGCATAGTTCTTTGGTAGTCACCCCCGGTTCGGTAGTTTTGAATGGCGATAGAGGCCAATTGCCTAGGAGATATGACCAACTGACCCTAGGTGAGCGGACCGAGACGGGAAGGGTAAGATATGACCAACTGACGACCCTTTCTACTTGTGCGATTTGACCAACTGATCACCTATCGTTTGGATGAACTTAAGAATTGGGGGGTGTAGTGTCTAAGTTCCTAACGGCCGGGCACTCACTATTTAGAATCTAGCATGTAGCGGTACTTAATGACTTGGCTTAGGGACCAGGAACAACAGGACTTATGACGGTGCTTTGATTTCTCTGTGGTGGCATCTTTCTTGATAGGTTAGGCGAATTGACCAAATGTTGTCCTCTCGAATTTGACCCCACCAAGTAATTGGATGTAGGTGAGCGTAGACATAACTATTTAGGAGGATTAACTAGGTTAGCACCACTATTCCTCTATTGATTTCCTTCTACCATTTATTTGCTTTTATATTACGCATTAGTAGTTTAATTAATTAAAACCCTATCAAACCATTAATATTACGTGACATTTAGACTTAGTAATTATCCGACACACATAGATCTTGGGACGACCCGGCTTTACCATTTACTACACTACACATGACCGGTACCTTTGCCGTTAGTGCATTAGGGTAGACCATAGGTATAGCGAGACACTATAAATATTAAGACACAGTCGGTAAAACTGCATCAAGTTTTTGGCGCGCATTGCGGAGAGATATATTAGGATTGATATTAAGTATTTCATTTCATTTTAAACTTTTCTCACGATCATATTTCAAGTTTTGGTACCATGAAAGTTGTTAACATCGATGACCTCACTCTAGAGGAATACTTGGCGTTGACTAGAGTCGATCTAGGGCCGGTCTCGTAAGACCGCAATCGGAGGCGGATGTTCGTTTGAGATTAAAGACCAATTTATGAGGGAGCTTCGCACTAACCCTTTTTGAAGCAGGGACGAAGACGCATATGAGCACGTTGAAAATGTCCTATACATCGCTAGCCTTTTCAACATTAAGGCGTGTCTCATGATCTTTGTTATGCTCGGGTCTTCCAATGACTCTCCTTTGTGGCGGCGGAAGATGGATCGAAGATTGCTGCCGAGGCGATTAATACTTAGGCGCTACTAAAGAAACACTTTATTCAAAGATATTGCCCGCCATCAAAGATTTCTAATCAACTCTTGAGATCCATAATTTCAAACAACAAGGCAGCGGAACTACTGTATCAAGCTTGGGACGAGATACAACGATCTTCTTTATAAGTGTCCTACCAATGATCTAAATAACCCGGTGAAGATCAATATTTTCTACAAAGGAATAAATGTAACTACGAGATGATCTTTGGACTATCAAGGACCTATCCCAAATATGACTCCTACTACTGCAATTGAAGCCATTAAAAAAATGGCGGACCATTCTCAAAAATGACACGACGGTGGAAGTAAAAGAAACCAAGGTGGAAGTTTCGACGGAATTGCAGCAATCGCTAGTAAAATTGAAAGCCTCAGTCGAGATATGTTGAAGGTCATAGAAACCATTCATGCCATACAAGTGGGTTGTGAAAGTTGTGGAGGAGGACATCTTACGAAAAATTGTCCTTATATGGACGAAGAGGATATTGAAGAAGCTAAGTATAGAGAAAATCGACCATTTTACGCTGACAATCGAAATAGTAATGGTTATCATGGAAATTACAACCGTGGGACTTATGGGGAAAGAAAGCCCAGTCTTGAAGAAACAATTAATAAATTTACGGAAAATTCACCCAAAGACAAAAGGAGCAAGATGAATGGTTGAAGGAATTCCGGAAAACACTTGATAGAAACATTTCCAAACACGACTCAACTCGAAAAACCTTGAATCCATGGTGATAAAGCTCGGTGAAAAAGTAAGAAGGAATAACGATAAACACGAAGGATCTAAACCAGCTATAGAATGTAAGGAATTTTCTCGGATGATAACTCGAAGGTTCGGGCCGGTGATACGAGTTTAGGGGCGATTTAGTCATCATGATTTGAGTTCGCCGTAACATGCCTAATGAGTTACAACGTAACCTCGTGTTTGACAGCGACAACGAGTTGTGAAGAATCTTGAGGAAAATAACTCTAATGAATTACGCCGTAACCAAAAATCTCGATTCTGGCGTGGCTCGGATACATGGGCGTAAAAATTCCTCGACTTGGACTCGGAAAAACTAGAGGAACTCTCCTTGAAGATGAAGAAGAGCCACTTATCACTCATCGGTGTACTCCATCGCCATTATCGATGAAGAAACCACAAGGGCATGGCCTACATGCAGCCCTTCCACGAGTATTGCAATGGAGGAGACAATGAAAGAAAGGAAGAATGGACATGCCCTCATGAGCGTGAAAGACATGGCATAAAATTTGGTAATTTGGCCTTTAAAGATTGGTGCATAATTCAATTTGGGAATGCCAAGATCAATCCAAATCTTCTTATGAAGCTAAAATTGATTCTGTGAAGCACATTCAAAAGGAAGAGACTAATAAAGATATACTCTGCACGGATGAGCATTTAAGTGAAACTGACAACAAAGAACTACGCAGTCACTGGTGCGAAAAGGTAAAATCTCCTGTGGAAATTTTCTGGGCGTCATGCAACCCGTATAACGATATGTGTAATGGTGGAAGCAACTCTGGAAGATCAGGAAAAGATGAATTCTTTTGGTCCTCAACCAATGATGAGGAGAGAACGAGTTTACCTTGGATAGACAACCTGGGGTTCGATAGTTGGGTAAAAATTAAGTATGGGTATATGGACGCATTAACTAAAGATAAGATTTGGAAGGAATACATGGATCAAGAAAATTTAAACGACAAAACTATCAAAAACACGAGTAAAATAACAATTGATGATGACATAGAGCGGGTGAGTAATGATAAAGAAGAATGCAAGCGCGTTCTAGTGGAGAATTTGCTCGATGAAGAATGGTTCAAGGGCACTGTTTCTGATGACGATGATATCGAAGTGATGCTAGATTACCTTGAGTTTCAAGGAAATGAGGAGTTCACTGATCCCGATGACGAAGCTTACGATCAAATAAGGTGCAAGCTCCTGGGGATACCCTACAAAAGACCATCCCCAATTATAGTTGAAAAATACGAATTTATTCGCTACCACCTAGGTTCGGAGGAGAAATTTTGTAAAGTCCGAAAGATCGAAACCATTGAATACCTCCGAACTGCCTCAAATGTTGCATGGATGAGGCACAATTTGATGAAGGATATTGAAGAAGTGGGGCAAGTTCAAAGACCCCCATAGGAGCCCATGACTCTGAGTCTAACAAAGACTCATTAATAAAGAAAAGTGCTCTTTAGAGACAACCCAAATTATCACTTTCTCTTGTTTTATTTCCTTTCATTGGGTTTTGTGTTTTCTAACCATTTTGCGAGAGCGATGAAGTAATTCTTGTTGCGATTCTTGATCGAGCGAGTTACGGCGTAACTCATCTTGGTGATTCGCCGTAACCAACATTTTAGCAACATGATTCTTGACGCATTACCAATTACGGTAATACCATCTCGATGGTTACGCCAGTAACTATTCGCTTCACAACTCATACGGGTTTTGCCGATTCTGGCGTAACTCTCTCATAGGAGTTATGGCGTAACTCTCCTCTGCTTAATTCTTTCATTTTAAAACACGGTAACCTTGCATTAGTTTTAAATGAACTTTGTGGGTGTGTTCCTGTAAGCCCTCACGAGACTTCACTCGTCCACTTGGGACACCAAGTGGTTTAAAAACTTGTTGCATTCGCTAAATGCAACCGTGATTCCTACAAAGTGAGTTAGGTTTGTTTTCATTTTATTTTTCTTTTTAGAATTATGCTTGTCGGTATTGTGATTTCGAGGATTGAAGTTTGCTCATGGCGCTTTAACAAAGGCACGAACCTTTCGTTGGCCTTCTTCTTTTGGAGCAAATTTGGGAAGTTCTCGCTCTAATTCTACCTTTCTCTTCACCTTTATTTTAATGCCTAGTACAAAAGGGACTTTGTACAATTCAAGTGAGGGACGGGGTAGAATTATATCTTGAACTTTGTTTAGCCCTCATTTTCTAGTTTATTTTGAAAAATTATGCCATTTTAAAATTTTGACATGTTTTTCCGAACCTAACTAGATTAGACCTTAGCCGAGCACATACAACCCTTGATATTACATGGTGAGATTAGCCTTATCCGTTTCCTATATTTTACCCCAAATCCACCAAATTATGAGTGTCTTGGGTAGCTTGTAAACTTTAGAACTTGGCCTTTGCATCATTTCGAGACCATAGGCGAGGTATGTTGAGTTAGCTCGATGTATTTGGACTTTTCGGTTTTAGAAGGCGTTATTATAGGATTATCACCCAAACGACCTACCATTATGAGTCTATCAATTAGTCACCTCGACTTTTCGACCCCATGTGAAACCCTTTTGTTGCACTCCCTTTAGTGCAAGATACCCTAGATACACCCTTCCGAGCCATTCCTTTCATTTTGTCACCCCAATATATTGTTTCGTTACACCTTACACCTTAGCCTACCCCGTAGTCTTTATTTGTAATTGGAAGTCATCATTTGCCTAAGTTCAAGGTTCGAGTGGAAATGTTTGGAAATCACGCTTTCATCGACAACAATTATGAAGATCATTGAAGACCCCCCGAATTCCCATTGTTCATCTCAAGTGGGGGGATGTTATGTTATCAAGTTATGATTGAAAAAAAAATAGTTGATTGAGTTATGATTTTGTAAAGTGCGATGTTATAAGCACTATAGTATGAGCTTTATTATTTAGTATCGAGGAGGCCACCTCGGTCACTTTGGAAGATTGGAGTTGGAGTTAAACCAACTGAAGAAAAAAAAGGTAGTGTGCCCATCACGACGTCCTCTAATGACACATCTACCTTGCATTTCTTGATCCGGTCTCTAGACTTCTAAGCTTGAACTTTGGGCGGACGGTAAGTGGTGATGACTTAGTTATAGATATAGACTACCTGCTTGTTTTTCTTTTACACCAATTATATATCACATGTCTTATCCTACCCTTTAGTCATGAAGCATGTCTAGGTGATGCAGCGAGCAATATTTGGTGTCTTGGCCATGGATTTGGTCATGTATTATTGATTTTTTCCACTTAGCGTGACATGTTAGTAATGACGAGTCACCCTTAACCTTTGTCGTGTCTACCCATATTGCCTTGAGAATTGTTTAGCCCTTAACTCTAGTGGTGGAGATTTGTGTAACCACCAAGCTTATGATAGAATATATGCTATGGTATGTGCGATTGGTGATCACCCGAAATTGACACTTAGAATAGTTGAGAGATTTGAGTGTTTGTTCCCTTTCATGAGGTGTTCGACTTTGTTTTATTCTACCATAAGGGATTTTAAACTCATATTTTCTGGTTTTGGGAGATATCTTTTAGGAATCTATCTAATAAGGTCTACTTGAGGGCAAGTAGAGTTCATGGGGATATTTGATAACATCAAATAGTCACGAATATTAAGTGTCAATTTCCCGTTAATGCTCGTTATTTATATCATTTATATGGATTTACGCTTGTTTTCCATTGTTTTCCACTTTCGGGTAAATTCGAGCATTGGAGCTAAAGAGACGCGAAATGGAAACATTACAAAAGATTTATCACGGTATGCTTATTTTGAAGAAGTTACGGCGTAACTATTCTCTCACATTCTGTAGTAACTATTGCGTGACCCGAAGTCCAACTTATCAAGAGGTTACGGTAACTCCTCCCAAAGGTTCTGACGTAACTCCATTAGGTCAAAGAGGTGTTAGGAATTAGAAATTCCGGTATTAAAGTCGGTCACCTCAAGCATATGTAATCGTTAGGAAGCTCGTGAGTCGTAGTTATTTTAAGTTAAGTAGTATTTAGTTAAGTAACACCGTGGAGGACAGACGGGTCTTTACCCATCAGATGCCCGATCCACGCCCGGGGTGTGGCGATTTATGTAAGACTATAAATACTCTCTACCTTCCAAGGTAGAGAGTTGGAGCTCATAATAATATCTTTCACTTTCTCTCACTAAGTTCCCTAAACCTCTAACTTTCTCTCTCTAGAACTCCATTCATACGCCACTTTGTGTTATGGTTTGATGTGTATGTGAAAACTAATATCCAACAATTGGTATCAAGAGCCATGGTTAGATCATATCTTACACATCTTTGGATTTCTAGTGGTTTTTAGGTGGTTTTTGAGTTTGAAAAAGTTTAGTGGTTTTTGCATCATTTGGGTGATTTCTAGTGTTAAAGTTTGGATTTTGATAGTACTTTTGTGTTTAGAATCATCACAAGTGTTTAGGTTTTGATTTGGTAAGCTTGAATCATCGTGGTTGGGTTGTTTTTGGATTGAAAAGTGGTGTTTTGAGATTTTCTTGCTAGCGACTTGAGCCACGGATTGTTATTCTTAGTAGCGACTTGCTTTACAATTTTGTAGCGAGTTGCGGTTTTGGAGCTAGCGACTTAGGCCTAGCAACTTACGGTACAAGTAGTGGACTCTCCACTACGGTAGCGACAGTGTTAGCGACTTGGTCATGAGCGAGTTGCTATTTAGCGACTTGAACCTTTAGCGACTTGATTAGCGAATTCTTTGCCAAATTTTGCTAGCGACTTGAGGCTTAGCGAGTTCTTGTTTAGCGACTTGCCTTTGTTTAGCGACTTGGAACTTTAGCGACTTGGTTGTATAGCGAATTAGGTGTTAGCGACTTGGTGTAGCGACTTGGTTCAAGGGTTATAGCGACTTGGTTGATTTTTACGAAGAAGAGGTTTGACCAAAGTTGACTTTTACGTCAAAACTTCAAACGGCCATAACTTTTGATCCAGTAACTCCGTTTTAGCGAAATACTGTCAAAGCGACCGGAATAGCACGAATATTGTGAGGTTTCACCACGATGTCGTGAAGCGAATTTTCGAGGCCCAAATCCTCTCGAAAGGAAGTTATTGAGCTTTTAAGTTTTAGACCTAAATTTCTCCATAAAATCATGCAACAACCAACCCAAATCACGACCAAACAACATCTCTGCTTATCCCACAAACAATCATAAGACCTAACACACAATTGCCTATCATTGTGTCAATCCATCGATCATCTTAACACATTCCATTGGTCATTGTTTAACGGTTTGGTCTTGATTTTAGTAAAATCCATGAAAGATTCTATTTCTCGGTTTAAATCATAGACTTGTAAAATCCGTGCATTCTACCACATCATGTCTTACTCTCTTGACCCGTGATTTCGAAGTGCTTAAATTGTATGATCTTGTGGATAATAATGATAATGGATGCTACATCGAGCGATTAATGATGTTTGAATTAAACAACGAGGATGTGAGATCTTCATGTTACGAGTACAATGAGAATGAATTGCACCAGCAAGAATGCCATGCAAATGGAATGCGACATTGAGCCCTATCAACTACTTCATCGCACCTCATACGGTTGTTATCCATAGGCGGGATCGAACATGTAGTGCTCTTTTCCGCCAGACTTACCTACATTGACAAGAAGCTTCTTTGTTGAACTTAGAGCATTTAAAGTCGCAACTTACCAATGAAGAAGTTCAAAGGATGGTTCGGTCAGACTCTTCAAGTAATCTACAAACAATTTGACCATTCATCGGTGGGAATATTCATGATTCGATCAACACTTATTGGAATTTCCTTCAAAAACATCTTGGAATGGAAATTGAGAATTCATTGAGACATTTATCCAACTCATGGATAATGTGAAAAAGTACATTGAGGAAATTGCACAAAAGGATGAAAAAGTGAATGAGTGTCGGTGCGGTTGAGAGATTGTTGTGATAAGTTGGGTAATGTATCCGTGGAAGAATCGGGTGTTCTTTGAATGCGAGAATGTTTGAGAAAACAAATAATGATGAGTCGGACAATGCTAAAATAGAATCTTCATGCTCATGTTCACAAGAGAGAGAGTGCACCATCACAACCCGTGCAAGCTAATGCAAAGGAACGCTCCATGGAAGCTTGGATGTACCCAAGATAGAGATGCACCGCCACAACACGCACGTTAATGCAGAGAAAGTTGCATGAAAGTTTCTGCGGTACCTAGGTATGCATCTTCTTCTCAAAATGATGATTATGAATTGCATGAGTACACTTTGCATTTGTGCTGATGATTCCTTGACCACCGAACTCAATACCTATAAGGATCAAGTTGCCATATCTGAGCAGTGCTAAGTTTGAACTTACCACTCGTGAGCGGGGAGATGGATATCCAAATGCGTACAATTATTAGAAAAGTAATTTTAGAGAAGAAGTATTAAAACAAGAGTTAAACTCCTTACAAGAAAAGCTTTCCAAAGCGCTAAGCAAAACACGAACTTCAAGAAAATGTTAAAATGCTTAAGCAAGAATTCAAGGCTAAGGAATCAAAACTTTTGAATAATTTTTCCAATCTAAAAACTTTGAAAAACAAGCTTGAAAATAAGTTGTGCGTACAAGGAATACCATTCAAGCCGCTCACATGATCACTAAGCATCGAGTCTTAGCGATAAGCATAGCATTCCCTTGTTGAGGAACCAAGTCGAGAGGTAATTAAAAGGCTAGAAATGCTCATAAGGTGCTTTATGATGGTAATGAAATCCTTAAGCCTAGGCGAAAACCTAGTTGCGTTGAGTGCACCGAGGAAGATAAGAAATGCGATGAAGTCACTAGGAGAAAATGAATAAGAAGTTAGAAGATCACGAGTGTAAAAAGAATAACATAACGATCAAACCCCATAATTACACTAAAGAAAATTGGATCTCCTTGAACAAGTTTAAGCCTCGAGACTCTATTAACCCCACGAACAAGTGTTACGGAAAAGGATTTAGATAAGCAAAAGCGAGAGAATCTTGTTGTAACGAACCCTCCCTTAGGAAAATGCCTAGAAGCGATTGTGTATCCTCAAGAATACACCAATGCATCTTGTTCCTAGAACAATTGCCACTAAAAGCAAGACCTTAATTAGTCAATATGTTATCTTTCAACTATTTGTTGATTTTGAGAAAACTTGCAAGAAAAGGATCACACCCACTGGTATTCTTGAAGGAGAAAGGGTTTTGAGCAAACTAAAGAATGTTATTTAAGCGAAGTCATGCCTTTCTTTAAACAACTAAAAGATCATTTTGAGAGTCTTAAAAAGGAATGAATTCGGACATTAAAGAAATGGAAAAGGAATTTGATGCAATGATTGTTGAGGTTAGTGATTATGAGAGAAATTAAAATGTAATGAGATTGAGAGGAAGAACTTGCATACACCGAATGAGAATCGATTTACAATGTATTGCTCAAGATGTGTTTTCAACTACAAATTGTTCCATTAATGCTTCTCAATTTCATGAATTATCATTGCTCGAAAGTCTCCCATGATCGTGTCATTGAGCTTGAAACAACAAATTCAAAATTGCATGAGAAAATAGAACAGGATGATCATGATAACTTGGTCAAACATTATTCTAAATTAGAAGTTGAACATCTTGCTTTGCAATTAAAACATCAACATCTCAAAGAAAATGTTAAAACCTCAAATATCAAGACATCCTCGATGCTCCCGAGTTTGATGCGCTTTTGAAATTAGCAAACGTGATGAACAAATTCGAGCTCATTATAACACGATCAAAAGATTGAAAGCCCAAATTTCTGGCGAAAGGTGAAAAGAAGGATGTATTGGTTCCCATATGCCTCCTCCTTTAGATTCTCGAATTTCCAACTTCAAAACATAATTGATAACTTGCAAAGGAAAATGAATGTTTTAAAATTGAAATTTCAAGGTTAATGATCAAAACAAAGAGTTATGTGATTCATTTAAAGTTAATAATGATAAACAAATTGAAAAGATAACTTCTTTACTTAACGATATTGAGAATCAAGCGTGAGGTGAAAGGAAAGTTGCCAATCCCAAATTGCAAATACTCATTCCTAAGGTTTACGCTTGTGATAAATATGCTATCGATATGTTATATATTCCCCGCCCATTAGGAATAATGAACTTGCACATAAAGCATATCTCTCATACCTTAAGGAAAGTTTGAAGAGTCTCCGTGAGATTGTTGAAGATGAAAGATTAGAAAAACCTTTTGATAGTACTATAGCCTATGCTGCATGGATGCCAAACGATCTCAGGAACTCTTAGAGTATGTAATTGTCACAAGTCCGAAATCTAGCAATAGGCGAGATAGAGTAGTTGTGCCTTGTTCTATGCCTAAAGCCAAGCATGTGACCCTTGATATGCCTTGTTCCATGTCTAAAATCAAGCAAGCAACTTTGTGATGTGCCTCCTAGAATTTGGATCCCAAAGACTTCTAGACTAGGAATGCGAAAGTAGTGAAGCCATGTAATGTTCCCATCGTTACTTCTCTGATGTTAAGATTGACACTAAAGTTTGCGGGTCAAAACCTAGAAGCAATGCAAAGAAGGATAGGATTACGCAAACTAAAAGTGATCATGATAAGGAAGTGAAAGAACACTATAGGGACAAGAAGTTTGATTTGAACAAAAGAATCGTGTTAGTTCTAGTATTAGCTCTAAGCTTACTAAAATTAATTCGAGGCCTTATCTTTGTCTGCAAAACATGTAAAAATGTTTAATTTCGGTAATCATGATAAATGTGATGTGTTATTTACGAGGTCTAAGATTCATAACCCGATTAAGAAAGCTTGGAGGCGAAGCAGTTAAGCAATCACGAAACCTACGGGAATGTGTTTACAAATGTAGGATTTCGGTGGAAGCCCAGTCGAATATTAACGTATGGCAAACCTTACCCCTTAGCTAGATCCACTATGCCTAGAATAGTGCTGTTAAGGTTTGGAAGCCAACCGGTAGAATAATCCCATTAAGCACAAAATGTCATTTGACTAAGTCGATGCTTCTACTAGTTCGACTCCTAGGGATAATGCCATTGCATCTAGGGTTTCTGGCGATTCAAAGATTGCTTGTGCTAACCAAAAGGAACCCATCAAGCGTGGGGATCCAATGTTTCCAATTCTCTATCTTCATCATTTGTCCAAAGCGGTCGTACAAATCGTCCCTTGGTATTTGGATTCGGCGGCTCTAAACATATATTTGGGCTCTTAACAATGGCGTCTGCTCACATCGATTCGGGCCTCGTTCTTCAACACAATGGTGTCTACAGATAACACTTGAGTCCCGTTCTTCAAAGAAAAGAAAAGTGTACGCTCTTACGTGCGCTTTATCTTGACTAAAGAGAAATTCTCTCATGAATGGCCATACTCATCTACATTCTTCATCAAGAAGCTTCATGTTTTTCACGCTCATTCGGTCATCAAGTGGATCTCGTTCATTGGTGTATACTCTTATTCTCTTGTTAAATCAAAATGGCAACCGGATGCAATTTTTGAGGGGAAAGAGTGAATATACTACATGATGATGGATGTTTGAATAATGGTTATCGACTTAATTTTTGATGATGATGAGTGAATATTCTTTTGATGAAGAATGAATATACTAAGGATAACTGGGATTCATTGTTTTGATTTTGATGACTCTCCTCCAACGCCTAATGCTTCACTTACTAAGGATAATTGGGAATCAATGTTTGGGATTCATTGTTTTCAAAGATATGTTTGATGAGTACTTTCAACCTCTAACGAATGTTGATCATCCGACACGAAGCTCATGCTCGGTTTCTATTGACTCAACTGGTTCACCATCTAAGAAGTACTTCTTGGAATTCTCAAGAAACCTTATCTCCAGTTATTTCACAAGGTGTTTATAATGACTATCATGATATTGTAAGTTGCACTATTGAATAATGATCCGCTCTTTGGTATTCATGTGCCAAATCTTCACGGATTTTTGTTCATGGATAATGATCCGCTCTTTGGTATTCCTTTGCCAAATCTTTACGGATTATTGTTCCTCTCATTGTGCACGCTATAAATCAACCACATGAACATTAAGGAAAATGACTACCTCATTCGCTCGAAGACATTTGTGGTGAATCTTCCAGATCAGTCTCGACATGTATACCTTTAGGAAGAATGCATTAATGTCGAGAAATCATTTGTTCCGGTTCATTCGGTGGATCGGCGTACATCCGGTTGTCGTTTATTCACGTGTTGGGCATTGACACAAGATGATTACTTGAGTTAATCAATTATCACTTATTTGAGATTGAAGTTAAATTTCAAAGGCGTGTTCTTATTTGATAACTTGCTCGGTTCTAAAATTTTAAGTTGAAGACTTGGTTTATCTAGTTACCACCGTCGGGATGGATGGTTGAAGATCCGTTAACTATCACTTTAAGGAGTTACGTGGTTTTACTCGATGACACACGAATATGGCGTTGTGGATAATCGCAAGAGGTGTTAAAGTCTCATACTTTGGTTGACTATTGAGTACTTAGAGATTTGCTTGAAGCATAAATTCTACAATCGTTCTTCCAACATTAGTGCAAGCTTAAGATGCAAATGCAGAATTCTTCTTCGATTTCAAGTTTGGTATATCGGGTTTTCTTCATCGATGGTCACTTCAAATTGTCTACATATGGGTTGATAAAGATAGTCGAGAGAGTTTCTATCGCGGTGGTCATATGGCTCTGGACAATCCGATTCTGGACCCTCACTTCAAAAGCAGTCCCATTGGTTCATCCCTTGTACCAAATCCTCTCCAACACTCCATATGTACCTCCATTAGAAGATGATTTAAGGAAATTGTTCGATCCGATGTTTGATGAATACTATAAAACAAATGTCGATGAAATGTCAAATCCATCAATGTAGGCTGCTCCTATCCTCGTGAATGAAGTCAACCCTTGGTCTCAATCTCATTAAGTCAAGAAGCTGCTGCTTGATCACTCAATCTCATCAACAAATCATCAATCTTGATTGTACATCATGGAACGTATGCGCATCAATGATGAAGTTAATCCCTTTGCTACTCTGAAGATGCTCCATTTGAAAACATATTTGCTCACGAATCTTCATCGAACCATCTTCTTGAGACATCGACTCTGCTACTTCAGTCCCTCAACAACTACGACATGAACACCTCAGAAAATAGACTCGCGATCATCCATTAGACAACATCATTGGAAATCCCTCTCGTCCAATATCCACACGGAAACAACTTGCAACCGATGCCTTATGGTGCTTCTTCAACTCCGTACTATCTAAGATCGAACCAAAAGATGTTAAAACCGCCATGAATGAAGATAGCTGGTTCAATGCCATGCAAGATGAAATTCATGAGTTTGATCGACTTGATGTATGGGAGTTAGTAATTGCTCCAGACTGTGCTATGATTATTGCTCTTAAATGGATCTTCAAAGTGAAACTTGATGAGCATGGTGATGTGTTGAAGAACAAGGCTCGATTAGTTGCTAAAGGATACCGTCAAGAGGAGGTATTGACTTTGAAGAATCTTTTGCTCGGTTGCTCGAATCGAGGCAATCGGAATCTTTCGGCTAATGCTACTAGTAAGAACATGGTAGTCTATCGGATGGATGTGAAGACGGCATTTACGAGCGGAGATCTTAAAGAAATCGTCTCGTCGACCAACTGAAGGATTTGTGAATCAAGAGCATCCTACTCACGTTTATCGTTTGAAGAAGGCTCTTTACGGTTTAAAGCAAGCTCGAGGGCATGGTATGATACATTTGTCAAAGTTTCTTCTATCAACCGGATTCACAAAGGAGCGATTGATCCTACATTGTTCACGGGAAGTCGGGCAAAATTTAATTCATGTTCAAATTTATATTGATGATATTATTTTTGCCTCGGCCGACCCAATGGAATGTGATCGTTTTGAATGAAATGAGTTCAAAATTTCAAATGTCAATGATGGGACAAATGTCATTTTCTTGGGATTACAAATTTCACAAAGTCCGGAGGCATTTTCATAAATCAATCTAAATATGCAACAGAGATCTTAAAGAAATTTGGATTTGATTCAAGTGACCTGTTGACACCCCATGATTGACCGAACCAAACTAGATGAGGACCACTCGGGGATCATGATTGACCAAACGAAATATCGTAGTATGATTGGATCCTCGATGTACCTCATTGCTAGTAGACCAGACATCTTGTTCATTGTTTGCATGTGTGCTAGATACCGAGCTAAACCTACTAAAAGCACCTTGAAGCGATTAAGCGGGTTTCGGTATCTCCAAGGAACCATAAATATGGGTCTTTGGTACCAAGGACACCGATATGTCACTAACGGCCTATGCGAGATCTTGATCATGCGAGTTGTCAAGATACACGTCGAAATGCGTGCGGAGGTGCTCGGTTTTTGGGTGATAAGCTTGTGAGTGGTCTTCAAAGAAGCAAATGAGTACTTCTATTTCCTCTATAGAGGCTGAATACATAGCCATGTCATCTGTTGTGCTCAAATCTTATGGATGAGATCTCAATTATCGACTATGGCTTTGTATTCAACAAAATCCTCTGTCTTCGTGATAATAAAGTGCTATTGCTCTCTCATGCAACAATGTTCAACACTCAAGAGCAAAGCATATCGACATTCGACCTCATTTCATCGAGGGAACAAGTTGAAAAAGGTGTGGTGGAACTCTATTTTGTGAGGTCCGAATACCGGTTAGTGACATCTTCACCAAAGCTCTTCCAAGAGAACGTTTTGAGTTTATTCTTCCACGTCTTGGCTTGAAAAGCCTTCAACCAGAAACACTCAAACGTCTTCAGGAGGAAGACGAAGAGTAAAGGTCTATCTTCATCTATCTCTTGTATATATTCGAAAAATCAAAATACAAAAATTATAAAACCCTCAAAAATCAAATAGAAAAATATAAAACTTTCAAAATCCATAAAAATTTAATAAATTCGAAAAATCTTCAAAAAATATTGTCATTTTGTCATGTTTCTCTCGATTCAATAATATCTACGGTCTTGATGTTGTCATTTCATTCAAAGAATGACACGGGACTTTAGATGTTGTTCGAATTTTAAAAAAAAAAAAAAAAAAAAAAAAAATCAAAAATATTTTTGGGAGAAAGAGAAACAATGGTTTATTGTCATGTTCGGGCAATAACCCGTTTTTAAAAGAAAGAACGATCCATGTTTTACCATGTTTTCAAATTCCATGCTCGATTCTATAAACATTTATCTGCTGAAAACTAAATGCTTTGAAAAATAACTCGGTCTCTATTTTTGATAATCATCAGGACTTATTTGTCAAAATCTCTGTCTCTCAATCAACAACCTATGTCATTGATTGAGGGGGAGAATGATTTCAATTAAATTAAAAAGTTATTTGGCATTAAATTGTTTTCAAAATATGTACATGCATGTTTTTATCAATGGAGTTTAAAGTCTTAAAATCCGATCCTTATCGGTTAAAACGCTTTCATAATCAAGTCACAATTCCCCTTAAAAGCTTTCAAAATCAATTTAAATCTATAAGAGATCACAAATCTCAAATGATTTGATCATTGTGATCGGGGGAGAATGTGTGATTTAAATGGGATTTAAACTGATAATTCGGTAAATGGTTTTATAAGGATGTACATGCTGTCCTTCCCACATGTGACAAATGATTTCAAATTTTCAATGCACATGTTGAGGGGGAGCATCTATCTTAAACCTATGATTTGAAACGTGATCATTTATCCCATATGCGGGTTCCTCTAGTATGTGCAAAACTCTTTTCTAATCTCGGGCACATATTGAGGGGAGCAAATTTATGGAAACCTCATCCTTCCGGAAATGCTTTATCTTCTTGATTTGATCGGAAGTGATGTTGATATCGTTTAGAAAATGGTAATCAAAGTAAATTCTTCCTCTTGCCTCCGTGTGCAAAACGATTTCAAACATTTAATGCACATGTTGAGGGGCAGCACTGTTCTAAAACTATCAAAAACAATTCGGGCACAAAATGTTTTGATAATATATCACAAGTATCCGGATTGATTTTAAAATGGTTTCAATTGGTTCCAATGGCGGATGAACAATACCAAATTGACCGACCAACTTTACTTTATGTACGGTGATATAAGGATGATAAGGTTAGGTATGTGTTCCCATGATCCACCGAACCGGAGGGATCTACCGAGGACAATCCACTAGTTAGTGTAGAAGTCCTTAGGTATGATGATAAAAGGAGAAAATGAGATATGGGAAGAGTGCGGACTAAGGCCGAGCTAGTACTAGAATAAACCCAACAAGGTTCTAGCTATGAAGTCTCGGTAAGCCTCAAGGGTTGAAGAATTAAAAAAATTGAATGAGGAAAGGGTGAAAACAAATAGCCTCCATTTATTCAACCTTAGGGCGTAAACCGGGTTCAATTCATATACTCTTGATGGTAACATCGGTATTGAAGACAAGACGTCATGGACCCGGTGGACGCACTGCACTTCAACTTTCCAAACCACTCAAGTTCCTCTTAAAGGACTTGTTTCATTCTCACGGGAACCGACATTATCTATCGACTTTCTCTTAGAGATTGTTGATATTGAAGAAGGAGACCTCTCCCTAGTCTCCGTCTGGGATCCAAATATGCACAAATTGAGTCTAGAGCCACGAGATCATCAATAAATCTCATTAGGACACTTTTAATGAAGACTCTGTGTTTCACACAATGTGGAAAGAGATTATATCTTGAGTCCTCGCATTATCCTTGTGGTTTTGCTCGAACATCAAGGTGATATGTGAACATATTCACGGTGAAGATGAAAAACCTTCGAGCCAACATCACACAAGCTCTGGTAGGTGGCATGTGAGATCTATTATATAGATCAACCATGTGACAACCGAACGAGAAACAATGGGGCGATTCAATCTCTTGAATCAATCTGGTTCGAGTTATGGATTGACGGATACCTTTGAAAACCGGTCTTTGTGCTTAACAACTCTTTTCTTTAGCACATCGACCGTGTACTCATTTTTTCAAACCAAAAGGTGTTTTTATGATTGATAATTGATTTTCAATAAAACCTTCGTTGTATTGCAAAACAATTTCTATTGAGCAATACACGATTGTTTTCAAATCTCTTTTCATCAATCGGTGGACTTAAAATTATTTGGTTCACTCACTCCGTGTTGTCTTCTTTGAGATGTTCGGTTTGAGAACAACTAGAGCATTCGCGAAACCACATCAAGGAAATTCTTGAATTATACCGATCACAGGCGACATGTCTTGATCAACGGGGCACCGTGGGCGTGTACCTCGATTCAGCGAAAGTGATCAAAGACACTTTCGTGCGATTTATTATAATCTGTTGTATGCGGTACACCCGACGTTTGCGGTGATCGAAATGAAGCGGTCAATCCATAGCCGCATGCTCACTTAACACATTCATCTCAAAAGAAATCATGATTAGTGCATCAATGACTCGATATTTTCACTCCATGCTTACGCTACGTTGTCGCCAATATCATGAATCAACTAAAGCTTCGCTACTACGATGAGAAGATATCATGATCCGAATGTGAGCATGTCGGTCCTAAAGTCACAACATCACATGATACCAACACCACAAAGGATGTCTCGAGATTTTGATAGTGATGATCTCAAAAGTGGCTCAAATTTATTATCACGTAGATCGGTAAAGGCCTCCACCTAGAGTAACCAAACATGCAATGTGAAGAATCAATGACTACGAGCTTAGGGCAAAGTACTACATCAAGAATGCAAGAACAATTGTTAATGTAATATCTATTTGTATTCTATGTAATTTTAGTACATGATTGAGGTGACCTCCTTAGGGAGATTGTTAGGAATTAGAAATTCCGGTATTAAAGAGTCGGTCACCTCAAGCATATGTAATCGTTAGGAAGCTCGTAGTCGTAGTTATTTTAAGTTAAGTAGTATTTAGTTAAGTAACACCGTGGAGGACGGACGGGTCTTTACCCACTGTATGCCCGATCCACGACCCGAGGTGTGGCGATTTATGTAAGACTATAAATACTCTACCTTCCAAGGTAGAGAGTTGGAGCTCATAATAATATCTTTCACTTTCTCTCACTAAGTTCCCTAAACCTCTAACTTTCTCTCTCTAGAACTCCATTCATACGCCACTTTGTGTTATGGTTTGATGTGTATGTGAAAACTAATATCCAACAAGAGGTTCCACGCCGCTGATAATTACGCCGTAACTACTGCATCACTTACGACGTAACCAAGTTTATTGAAGACTACGGCTTAACTACTTATAAGGTTACGCCGTAACTAGCAGATCTAGTGCATTTACGGAGAAATAGAAGGTTCTGGCGTAACTCCTCTATGGGTTCTGCCGTAACCCGACTAACCTATAAATACCCAATTCCGACATTTCAAACATCCCATTCCACACAACACTACGAGAATGTGGGAAAAAGCTCAAGGAGGTCTAGGGAAGCATCTGATTTGTTTCAAAGGAGAAGTCACACCATTACGATAAGCTTTAGCGTTTATTATTTCTTTACTTTCTATTCATGTATTTCGTACCTTTGAATATTGAATTGATGTGCATGATTAATATGAGCTAAGCACCCTTTGGTGCTAGCCTAGTTATAATTCCTTAATTGTTTTGTTTGCGTTTACCTTTACTTCCGTACAATTATTTCTAAGTGTATGCATGCATAGTTCTTTGGTAGTCACTTTGGTTCGGTAGTTTTGAATGGCGATAGAGGCCAATTTCCTTGGAGATATGACCAGCCGACCCTAGGTGAGCGGTTTGAGGCGGGAAGGGTGAATATGACCAATGGCGACCCTTTCTACTTGTGCGATTTGACCAGTGATCACTATCGTTTGAATGAACTTAAGAATTAGGGGTGTAGTGTCTAAGTTCTATGACCATGCACTCGCTATTTAGAATCTAGCATGTAGCGGTACTTCTTGACTTGGCTTGGGGACCGGGAACAACGGGACTTATGACGGTGCGCTGATTTCTCTGTGGTGGCATCTTTCTTGATAGGTTAGGCGAATTGACCAAATGTTGTCCTCTCGAATTTGAGCCCACAGAGTAATTGGAAGTAGGTGAGCGTAGACATAACTAGTTAGGAGGATTAACTAGGTTAGCACCACTATTCTCTATTGATTTCCCTTCTACCATTTATTTGATTTTATATTACGCATTAGTAGTTTAATTAATTAAAACCCTATCAAAACATTAATATTACGTGACAATTAGACTTAGTAATTATCCGACACACATAGCTCTTGGGACGACCTCGGCTTTACCATTTACTACACTACACACGACCGGAATTGCTTGCCCGTCGGTGCATTAGGAGTGACCATAGGTATAGCGAGACACTATAAATATTAAGACTTGGTCAATAAAACCCATTCATACTTAACATCCTACGTGTTGGTTTGGTAGCGGCTTAGCTATCTGGAAAATCCTCGATGAATCTCCTATAATAGCACCTAACCCTAGAAGCTGTGGGATTTACGATGGATTCTTAGGAGCTGCCCATTCCTTAATGGCCTTAATCTTAGTTGGGTTAACATGAACACCTCGACTATCTATCACGTGACCTAAGAATTGCATGGGCGGAATCCAAAATTCACACTTAGAGAATTTGGCATCTGACTTCTCCTCTCTCGACAATCCTAAAATGAGCCACAAATGCTCTTCGTGCTCCTCACTACTCTTAGAGTATATCAAGATGCCGTCTATGAATACTATCACAAACTTATCCAGGTATGGCTTACACACTCGGTTCATGAGATCCATGAAAACCGATGGCGCGTTGGTCAAACCAAACGACATCACTTGGAATTCAAAGTGTCTGATGCAGGTTTTACTGACCAGGTCTTAATATTTATAGTGTCTCGATATACCTATGGTCTACCCTAGTGCACTAACGGGCAGTGTACCCGGTCGTGTGTAGTGTAGTAAATGGTAAAGCCGAGGTCGTCCCAAGAGCTATGTGTGGGATAACTAAGTCTGGTGTCACGGAATATAAATGGTTTGATATGGTTTTAATTAATTAAACTACGATGCGAGAATGTAAGCGATTAAATGGTGGAAGGAAATCAAGAGAGAATAGTGGTGCTAACCTGGTTAATCCTCCTAACTAGTTATGTCTCGTCTCACTGCTTCGATTACTGGTGGGGTCAGTCGAGAGGACAACATTTGGTCAATTCGCCTAACTATCGACAAAGATGCCACCACAGAGAAATCGAGCCCAGTCGTAAGTCGATTGTTCTGGTCCCTGGCGAGTCGTTAAGTACCGCTGCATGCTAGATTCTAAATAGTGAGTGCCCGGCGTTGGGAACAGACACTACACCCCCAATTCTTAAGTTCATCAAACGATAGGTGATCAATTGGTCAAATCGCACAAGTAGAAAGGGTCTTCGATTGGTCATCTTACCCTTCCCTGCCTCGATCAGCTCACCTAGGGTCATGGTTGGTCATATCTCTGGGCAATGGCCTCTGCCGCCATTCAAAACTACCGAACCAGGGTGACTACCAAAGAACTATGCATGCGTACACTTAGAAATAATTGTCGCGAAGTAAAAGTAAACGCAAACAAACAATTAAAGAATCATAACTGGGCTGGCACCAGGGTGCTGCGCTCATGTCATGCACATCAATCAATATTCAAAGGTGCGAAATACATGAATTGAAAGTAAAGAAATAATAAACGCTAAAGCTTATCGTGTGGTGTGACCTCAGGCGAAACGACTGCGTGCTTCCTGAGACCTTCCTTGATATTTTCCGTTCTCGGTATTGTGTGGAATGGGATGATTAGAAATCTTTGGAATTCGTGGGATATTATAGGCGGTCTGGTTGCGGCGTAACCAAAAGATGAGTTACACCTTAACCTTCTATTCCGTCGTAAAAGCACTAGATGCGCTGGTTACGGCGTAACCTAATAAGTGGTTGCGCCGTGGTCTTCAATAAACTGTTACGTCGTGAAGTGATGTAGTAGTTACAACGTAAGTATCGGCGTGGAACCTCTTTGACCTAATGGAGTTACGTCGTAATCTTGGGAAGGAGTTCGCCATAACCTCTTGATGAGTTGGACTTGAGGTCGCGCAATAGTTACGGCGTAATGTGAGAGATGAGTTACACGTAACCTCTTCAAAATAAGCATCTTGTGATAAATCCTTAGTAACGTTTCCATTTCCGCGTCTCTTTATCTCGATGCTCGCAATTTACACGAAAGTGTAAAACAATGGAAAACAAGCGTAAATCCATATAAATGATATAAATAACGAGCATTAGCGGAAATTGACACTTAATAATCGGGACTATTTGATGTTATCAAATATCCCCCATTGAACTCTACTTTCCTCAAGTAGACCTTATTAGATAGATTACTAAAAGATATCTCCCAAAACACGGAAAATATGAGTTTACAAATCCATTATGCTAGAATAAAACAAAGCGGACACCTCACGAAAGGGAACAAACACTCAAATCTCTCACTATTCTAAGTGTCAATTTCGGGGTGATCACTCAATCGCACAGTCATAGCATGTATTCTATCATAAGCTTGGCGGTTACACACTCCACCACTGGAGTTAAGGACTAAACAATTCTCGAAGGCATTATGGGTAATCACGACAAAGGTTAAGGGGTGACTCGTCATTACTAACATGTCACGGCGAAGTGGACAAAATCAATGATACATGACCAAATCCATGGCCAAGACACCAAAGATTGCTCGCTGCATCACATAGACATGCTTCATGACTAAAGGGTAGGATAAGACATTGGATATATAATTGGTGTAAAATGAAAAACAAGCAGGTAGTCTATATCTATAACTAAGTCATCACCAACACCGTCCGCCCAAAGTTCAAGTTTAGAAGTCTAAAGACCGGATCATGAAATGCAAGGTAGATGTGTCATTAGAGGGCGTCGTGATGGGCACACTACCTTTTCTTCTTCAATTGGTATTACTCCAACTCCAATCTTCAAATGTGACCGAGGTGGCCTCCTCGATGCTAAACAATAAAGCTCAAACTATAGTGCTTATAACATTGCACTTTACAAAATCATAACTGAATCAACTATTTTTTTTTTGAATCATAACTGATAATAAAACATCCCCCACTTGAGATGAACAATGGGAATTCGGGGGGTCTTCAATAATCTTCATAATTGTTGTCGATGAAAGCGTGATTTCCAAACCTTTCCACTCGAACCTTGAACTTAGGCAAATGATGACTTCCCAATTACAAATAAAGACTACAAGGTAGGCTAAGGTGTAAGGGTGTAATGAGACAATATATTGGGGTGACAAAATGAAAGGAATGGCTCGAGCGTGTATATAGGGGTATCTTGCACTAAAGGGAGTGCAACAAAGGGTTTCACATGGGGTTCGAAAAGTCGAGGTGACTAATCGATAGACTCACAATGGTAGGCTGTTTAGGTGATAATACTATAATCTTGCCTTCTAAAGCGAAAAGTCCAAATATATTGAGCTAACTCAACATACCTCGTCTATGGTCTCGAAATGATGCAAAGGCCAAGTTTTAAAGTTTACAAGCTACCCAAGCACACTCATAATTTGGTGGATTTGGGTAAAATATAGGAAGCGGATAAGGCTAATCTCACCATGTAATATCAAGGGTTGTATGTGCTCGGCTAAGGTCTAATCTAGTTAGGTTCGGAAAAACATGTCAAAATTTTAAAAATGGCATAATTTTTCAAAATAAGCGAGAAAAATGAGAAATGAAACAAAGTTCAAGATATAATTCTACTCCGTCCCCACTTGAATTGTACAAAGTACCTTTTGTACTAGGCATTAAAATAAAGGTGAAGAAAGGTAGAATTAGGCGAGAACTTCCACGAAATTGCTCCAAAAGAAGAAGGCCAACGAGAAAGGATCGTGCCTTTGTTAAGCGTCATGAGCAAACTTCAATCCCTAAAATCACAATACCGACAAGCATAATTCTAAAAGAAAAAATAAAATGAAAAACAAACCTAACTCACTTTCGTAGGAATCACGGTTGCATTTAGCGAATGCAACAAGCCTTTAAACCACTTGGTGTCCCAGTGGACGAGTGAAATCTCGTGAGGGTTCTGAGGAACACACCCACAAAGTTCATTTAAAACTAATACAAGATTATTGTGTTTTAAAATGAAAGAATTAAGCAGAGGAGAGTTACGTCGTAACTCCGATAAGAGATTCTGTTGTAACTTGCAAAACTGGTATGAAGCGAGAGAAGCGAATGGTTACAGCGTAACCAACGAGATGGTATTATCTTGGTAATTGGTAATGCACCAAAATTACTGCTAAAATGTTGGTTCTGGTAATCACCAAGATGAGTTCTGTAGTAACTACTGTTCGAATCGACAATCGCAACGATAATTACTTCATTGTCTCCTGCGAAATGGTTAGAAAACACAAAACCCAACAGAAATGAAATAAAAACAAAAGAAAGGGATAATTCGGGTTGTATCCCGAAAGAGCACTTTTCTTTATTTATGAGTCTTTAAGTTAGACTCAGAGCCGCGGGGCTTCTATGGGGGTCTTTGATCTCGTCCCACTTCTTCGATATCCTTCATCAAATTGTGCCTCATCCATGCAACATTAGAGGCAGTTCGGAGGTACTCAATGGTTTCGATCTTTCAGACTTTACAGAATTTCTCCTCCGGACCTAGGTGGTAGCGAGTGAATTCATATTTTTCTACTATAATAGGGGTGGTCTTTTGTAGGGTATCCCTAGGAGCTTGCACCTTCTTTGCTCGTAAGCTTCGTCATCGGGATCAGTGAACTCTTCATTTCCTTGCAACTCAAGGTAATCTAGCATCCCTTCGATATTATCATCATCAGAATCAGTACCCTTGAACCATTCTTCATCGAGCAAATTCTCCACTAGAACGCACTTGCATTTTTCTTTATCATTACTCACCTGCTCTATGTTCACGTCAATTGTTGTTTTATTCGTATTTTCGCTACTTTTGTCGTTAGAATTTTCTTGATCCATGTATTCCTTCCAAATCTTATCTTTTGTTAATGCATCCATGCCCATATTTAATTTTACCCAACTATCAAACCCAGGGTTGTCTATCCAAGGCAAACTCGTTCTCTCCTTGTCATTGGTTGAGGACCAAAAGAATTCATCTTTTCTAATCTTCAGTCGCCTCCACCATCACACATATCGTTATCTGGGTTGCATGATGCCCGAAAAATTTCCCGAGTTTTACTTTTCGCACGATGTTGCATATTTCTATGTTGTCGGTCTCATTTAAATGTTCTTACGTGCGGGGTATATCTTTATTAGTCTCATCTCTTGAATGTGCTTGGCGTAATCAACTTTTAGCCTCATAAGAAGATTTGGATTGACCACAGCATTCCCAAATTGAATTAGTACCAATCTTTAAAGGCCAATTAAATTTTATCTCGTGTCTTTCACGCTCATGAGGGCATGTCCATTCCTCCAATCTTTCGTTGTCTCCTCCATTGCAATACTCGTGGAAAGGGCTGCATGTAGGCCATGCCCTTGTGGTTTCTTCATCGATAATGGCTACGAGGTACACGGTGAGTGATAAGTGGCTCTTCTTCATCATCGAGGAGAGCTCCTCGAGTTTTCGATTTGTCCAAGTCGGGAATTGTTTTGCCCATGTATCCCAATTCGCCGTGGCGAGATTCTTGGTTACGGCGTAATTCGATAAGTCGTATTCCTCATTATTCATCACAACTCGTTGTCATTTGTCAAACAAGGTTCTGTTGTAACTCATTAGGTATGTTCTGGCGTAACTTAGATCTGATGACGGAATCACCCCTAAACTTCGTATCAACGGCACGAACCTTGAGTTATCATCGAGAAAATTACCTTACATTCCATAGCTGGTTTAGATCCTTGGGTTTATCGTTATTCTTTCTTACTTTTATTGAGCTTTATCACCATGGATTCAAGGTTTTTAAGAGTGGAGTCGTGTTTGGAAATGTTTCTATCGGTGTTTTCACGGAATTCCTTCAACCATTCATCTTGCTCTTTTTGTTTTGGGTTTGAATTTTCGAAATTTATTAATTGTTTCTTGAGGCGGGCTTTCTTTCTCCATAAGGCCCACGGTTGTAATTACTGCGATACCCATTTCGATTGTCACCGTAAAATGGTCGATTTTCTCCATACTTAGCTTCCTCGATATCCTCTTCGTCCATAAAAGGACAATTTTTCGTAAGGTGTCCTCCTCCACAGCTTTCGCACCCCACTGGAATGGAATGAACGGTTTCCTTTACTTTTAGCATATCTCGACTGAGGCTCTCAATTTTACTAACGATTGCTGCAATTCCGTCAAAATTTCCACCTTGGTTTCTTTTACTTCCACCGTCGTGCCACTTTTGAGAATGGTCCGCCATTTTTTGAATGGCTTCAATTGCCGTAGTAGGAGTCATATTTGGGATAGGTCCTTGATAATCCAGCATCTGTCTCGTAGTTACATTTATTCCTTTGTAGAAAATATTGACCTTCTGCTGGTTATTAAGGTCATTGGTAGGACATTTGTAAAGAAGATCGTTGTATCATCCCACGCTTGATCTGAGTTTAAATCGTCTTCTTGTTTGAAATTTTGGATCTCGAGTTGATCGAAATCTTTGATGGTGGGCAATATCTTTGGATAAAGTGTTTCTTAAGTAGCGCCCAGTATTAGCGCCCTGCGAATAATCTTCGATCCATCTTCTTCTTGCTCGGTTAGAGTCATAGGGAAGACCACGAGCATATGACATCATGAGACACACCCAAAATGTTGAAGAGGCTAGCAATGTATAGGACATTTTCAGCGTGCTCATATCGTCTTAGTCCTGTTTCACGAAAAAGGGTTAGCACGAAGCTCCTCATAAATTGGTCTTTAATCTCGAAACAAACATCCGCTCCGATTCTTGGGTCTTACGAGACCCGGCCCTTGATCGACTCTAGTCAACGCTAAGTATTCCTCAAGAGTGTGGTCATCAATGTTAACCACTTCTATGGTACACGAAAACTTGAAATATGATCGTGAGAAAAGTTTAAATATGAAAAATTAATATTAATCCTAATATAGCTCCCGACAGCGGCGCCAAAACTTGATGCGGGTTTCTTGACCGGTCTTAATATTTATAGTGTCTCGCTATACCTATGGTCTACCTAGTGCACTAGCAGGCGGTGTACCGGTCGTGTGTAGTGTAGTAAATGGTAAAGCCGAGGTCGTCCCAAGAGCTATGTGTGTGGGATAATTACTAAGTCTAATTGTCACGAGAATATAAATGGTTTTATATGGTTTTAATTAATTAAACTCGATGCGAGAATGTAAAAGCAATTAAATGGTGGAAAGGAAATCAAGAGAGGAATAGTGGTGCTAACCTAGTTAATCCTCTAACTAGTTATGTCTACATCTACCTACTTCCAATTACTTGGTGGGGTCAAATTCGAGAGGACAACATTTGGTCAATTAGCCTAACCTATCGGCAAAGATGCCACCACAGAGAAATCGGTATACCGTCATAAGTCTGTTGTTCACGGTCCCTAAGCCGAGTCATTAAGTACCGCTACATGCTAGATTCTAAATAGTGAGTGCGGCCGTTAGGAACTTAGACACTACACCCCCGATTCTTAAGTTCATCAAGCGATAGGTGATCGGTTGGTCAAATCGCACAAGTAGAAAGGGTCTTGATTGGTCATATCTTACCCTTCTGTCTCGATCCGCTCACCTAGAATCGATTGGTCATATCTCTAGGCAATTGGCCTCTACCGCCATTCAAAACTACCGAACCAAGGGTGACTACCAAGAACTATGCATGCATACACTTAGAAATAATTATGCGGAGTAAAGTAAGCATGAAACAAAACAATTAAGGAATCATAACTAGGCTAGCACCAAAGGGTGCTTAGCCTCTCATATTAATCATGCACATCAATTCAATATTCAAAGGTGCGAAATACATGAATTGAAAGTAAAAGAAATAATAAACACTAAAGCTTATCGTAATGGTGTGACTTCTCCTTGGAAACGACTCCGTATGCTTCCTAGACCTTCCTTGAGTATTTTCCCATGTTCTCGAGTATTGTGTGTGGAATGGGATGATTAGAAATCTTTGGAATTCATGGGGTATTTATAGGCGGTGCGGGTTCTGGCGTAACAAAAGATGAGTTCGCCGTAACCTTCTATTCCGTCATAAAAGCACTAGATGCGCTAGTTACGGTAAACATAATAAGTGGTTACGCCGTAGTCTTCAATAAACACAGTTCGTCGTAAGTGATGTAGTAGTTCGGCGTGAAGTATCGGCGATGGAACCTCTTTTGACCCTAATGGAGTTACGTCGTAATCTTGGGAAGGAGTTCTGTAGTAACCTCTTGATGAGTTGGACTTGAGGTCCGCAATAGTTCTGGCGTAATGTAAGAGATGAGTTCGCCGTAACCTCTTCAAAATAAGCATACTATGATAAATCCTTAGTAACGTTTCCATTTCCGCGTCTCTTTAGCTCGATGCTGCAATTTACGAAAGTGTAAAACAATGGAAAACAAGCGTAAATCCATATAAATGATATAAATAACGAGCATTAGCGGAAATTGACACTTAATAATCGGGACTATTTGATGTTATCGGTGTCCATAACGAGTCCTAAGCGCATCTTAGGGATATCCTCATCTAGAACTCTAACTTTGGTGATAACGGATCGTAATCGATCTTAGAAAAGACACTAGCTCCTTGGGTTGGTCGAATAGATCATCTATTCTAGTAGCGGATATCGGTTCTTCCTTTTAACTTATTCAATTCCTATAATCAATACACATACGAAATGATCTATCCTTCTTTTCACAAACAACAACTGGTGCTCCCACGGTGGCGAACACAGTCGAATGAATCCGCTTCCGACAATTACATTGGCTGTTTGAGCAGTTCCTCCAATTCTCTTGGAGCAAGTCGATAAGGTGCCGGGCTACGGGTGCCGCAGATATCAACTCTATTTGAAATTCCACTTGTCGGACGGTGGAATCCACAGCGAATCGTCGGAAACACATCAGGAAATTCTCTAACGATGGGTACATCATTGAGGTGTCTTTCACTCTTCTCCTCACTTTTCTTTTCGAAATTCGAGCCAAGAAAAGACAACCTCCTCTGATGATGTACTTCTTGGCCTTAATACAAGAGATGATACTCAACGGGAAGGACTTCCACGATCGCTCCGATCTCCTTGTATGCTCGAACTTTTCCGCCATACGGTGAACGCACAATGTTCTCATCACAAATGATGTGTGCACCGTTCTTCGATAACCAATCCATTCTGATAATGCGTTAAAACTTCCTAAGGTAACCGGCACTAGATCTATACTAAACGGGCAGTCTAGGAAACTTAAGGTACAACCTCGGACTACGGTTTCTATCTTCTCTCTATTCCCGTTAGCTAATTCCACATCGTAACTAAACCCTAGAGGTGTTTGGGAGATTCCTAGTAATGTCATAAAATTGGTGGACATGAAACTCATATCTGCACCAGTATCAAACAGTATGGAAGCATAGCGATTATTGAGAAGAGCGTGCCGTAACCACGTTAGGGTCCTCACCGACTTCCTTCCCAATAAGCGTAAACACTGCTGTTGTTCCCATGTCTCTGTTGATTCCTAGCACCATGGTTTCCACGGTTCTCCACAACCTCACGCTTCGGGGTTCAAGCCATTACTTCCTACACCTCGGTTAGAAATTCCTCCTACATTACCGGGATTTCCTCTCATCCACGGCTCTCGGCACTCATTCTTAAAGTGTCCTTCTTTCCACATCAAAGCAGTGTGATGGCCTTCCAAACCGCTCCTTGTGCGGTTTGAGTGCGGCAAGTGGTCGGGACCTGCAGTCTTTGGCCAAATGTCCTATCTTAGAGCACTTCCTACACACATTCGGGCACAGTCCATGGTGGTGTCAGTTACAACGACCACACATAGGCCTACTACCTTCATAACCTTTCCTTTCACCATTTCCTATGGCAAACACCCTGGCTGTCTCATGCCGTTTGTTGCCATTCCCTTTAACAACTTCATTCCTCTTCCTCTTATCACTCCTATCATTCTTACCATTGTCTCCTACTTCTAGTACATAAGAGTCCATCAAACACTAAGCCACAATAATTGCCTCATGCAAATTAACTGGCCTCGCAGCGATGACATCATTTCGAGTAGCTAAAGGCAATCCATCAGTATACCTCTCAATCTTAAGTTCTTGATCACGAACCATTTCGAGGCAAAGCAATGATAACTCTTGGAAATAGCAGTATAAGTCGCCATGTCAAGATTACCATAACCTTATGGTTCCGAACTCGCTCTCAACTTCTTAACTTCATTCCTAGAATGATGAAGTCTTGATCAAGAGAGTCTTAAACCGAGTCCAAGTCATACTATAAGCTACATAAATTCCTATTGATTTGTGATAGTTGTTCCACGGTCAGCGCCTCGTCCTTCAAGGTGAATGTTGCATACTTAACCTTACAATCCTCATCACGATTACTCACGGCAAACACATATTGGTTTTCTCCAACCACCTAGTCGGGTAAACTACTCCCTCGGTTCCTCCAAACTCAGTAGGACCACGAGTCGGAACTCTTTGTAGGTACAACCTCGAGTTCGATTCAACATTGAGGTTCCACTAGAAGTGTTAGAGATTAGTCTCGGCTAGCGATTCGGCGACAGCTTGTGACACTAGTTGTTCAATGGGTGGGTTCGCGGTGGAGGTTTTGTGGAATAGGACCATTCTCGGCATGGTCGTTCACATTCGGGTTTTCTGATTGGGTTGTCAATGTTCGGGTTCTCAACGGTGGTATGGTGGTGGGGACGACGACCTCGACGAGCAGGGGTAACAACGGCGGAGGCTGCTCGGTTGTTCTAAGCGGGTTTCGTCTTGTTGCCATCATTACGAAGGCAAGAAGAGCGACTTCATAAGTTCACAATTCACGCTCTAAAGATAGAGTTGGGTTCGAGGATCACCCAATAACGCTGAATACATAATCAAGGCCAACAAGGATAACGCTATACCAAAGCGAAACAATCAAATACCGAATCATAACTAAGGATGCACGTTCCAATAACCATAACTCATAGGTTTCAAAAGTGGAAATACATGGAAGGATACGAAGAAATAAAAAACGATCCTAACAACGATACTAGTAAGACAACTAGGATAATCCTACATCTCGAACCAAGTACTACTTAGTTTCAAGATGGTACAAAACCATGAATCTAATACTATTTAGCCACGTCTACGAATACCACTCACTGACCTCTTAACATCGTCAACCTCTCTCCATAATGATGCTAACTCAATACGTCAAGCGTCATGATCACTCTTAAGCTCTGCGACCTCTCTCTCCAACTCACCAATCCTACGCCAAATCGCTCTATCCGCATCACGAGCTGTGGCGAACCCTCTCAGCGGTCCCACACTGCTCACGGAACTCAGACATACAATCATGCAAAACCTAGTCCTCGACTACATTACCCATATCGGCTCTCGGATCCTCTATACTAGCCCTAGATACTCCAACCAAGCGATCCGTCAACCGACTAAGCCTAGTACCACTGTGATGTAATCCTCTCCCGCATCGGACCCGTCTCACCATACTCCTCGGGCTCTGAAGCAATCTCGATGGTATCTCGGATCTAACGGGCTACCTATCTTAGGTGAATGTGGAGGTGAATCAAAACCAAAAGGCATCCGGGGACTCGGGCTCGAGAAAATGAGAACACAGTCACGGAGAATGTGCGGGACTACTGCAATGGAGGAGTACCCCTTACAGGATATCCTCATCATCATCCTCTTGAGGATCCTCATCCTCATCTACATCTTGCTCCTCAATCTCATGCTCCTCCTCGACCTCATGCTCCTCCCTCGCCTCGTCCATGGGGGGCGTCCATGAGTCGAGTCTGTCTTGAGTAAATCTTGGGGTGGTACACTAGGAGATCTAGGCCTCCTAAGACATGGTGATCTTTGGTGGTGATGATAGAAGAGTGGGGCTGCTAAGCAGATAGGTGATGATGGTGGTCTCACGGACATCTGGGCGGTGCTATAAGCAAGCCTAGAGTGCATGCTCATGCTAAGACACGATGTAAAGTGAGCTGCCTAGATGAGCTAGGGCGATCTGATGATGATGAACTAGAGTGACGGGCGATCTCATAAGGATCACCCTGCGCAACCATCATGAGAGTCAATGCTGGCAAACTAGCAACAACAAGGACCTCCTCAGACACATCAAAAGCTAGTGAATGCATAGTCTGTGACAATGGCATATGGTAGGTATAAGTGTTCGAAACAACTAGTTTTAATAAGCGCATCAACTTAACCAAAACATATATCACATAATGAAAGCTTTAAAAGTGTAGGTACCGCATTACTCAAAATATGCCTTTAATTAGAACACGTAAGTTTAGTTCTATCACATAATCCTATATCAAATCAATCGAGTTCAAAATTCCAAAATCATAATATACCGTTTACTCAAATCAAATCCATAGTATCTCGATAATCACATCTCATTTCCCAAAATCATAATCATATATCCAAACCATAACGTTTCCATAATCAGTTCACAATATCCCTTAACAGGTCATCTCATAATTCAAATCGTACTTCATACCATAATCAATTAAGAAGCTTCGGCTTGGCAAGCGGGCGTGCGTCGGTCGAGGATCAATTTTTCTTAAAAGTGGTTATAGTTTAGGGTTTACAAAATACCTAATTCTCTATAACCTTGAGCTCGATACCAATCTGTAACACCCCAAAATCTCGATGCAGTGGAAGACTTAATCAAGTTTTCGAGCGTTACTATTGGATTAGTATCGCACACAATATAGCAAAAGATAGTCATTTAATATTCAAAACCAATCCCAAATTTAAGTATTCATCACATTTAATCCAAAAGATTAAATATTAGGCCTAAAACATGATTTAATAAAATAGGTCCCCAAAGTTTATCAGTCGAAATTATCCTTGAACCCGCCTTCTTGCCAAGCTTCCACGAATCAAGTATTCCAAACATCTCTCAAATACACGAGAAATCATGCTAAAAGGTCGACTTCGCTAGTGAGTTCATAGGTTTAAGTTCAACAAAATCATAGTGGACTGTAAGAGTTGATTTGCTATGCAAGACCTAAGATAGAATAATACCGTTTGCACACCGATCCTACCGGATCACCAACCATATAATCACATCCCGTATCCGAGGATTTCTCGAGCCCATGACTCTAGTCCGGCCTTGTCGTGGCAACCTCTAAAGCAGTTTCCAACCCGGACTAGGTCGGTAGAAGTCTATTTTAGCCGAGCAGCGGTTCAACCTAGTCTAAGGCAACAACTACCGCACATCTATCTAAACAGTCAAGCATATAAGCAAATCCAAATAGTTTTAACAATCCAAAAACAGTAGCATGATTCTCACCCCAAAATAGTTAAAAACGTAGATAAAAGTGGGGCTATGAAACTCACCTCAAGCAATCAACGTACAAATAAACACTAGCAGAAGATAACGGTAATCACGGCACAGCAACTATCGACTCGGCACAACCTATTAATGTAGACCAACTTTAATATATATATTCCTCAAAATCAACGTTATCTACCCCAATATATTCCATTTCTTTATTTCCAAAAATGTCTCGTTTCGCTGTTTAATCCTAGTGTTTGGTATCCTCATGTGGGTGTATCGACTCAATATGTGCTATGAATGCACTCAAACAACCCATATGTAACTCAATGCAACACAATGAGACCTCTAAACGATAAGCTCCATAGTCCAATAAGTTTCGGAATAAATAGTAGACCTTATCGAATTCGTCAACTCGATAAACTCAGTTATTTACTCGTGTCGCTTATTATCCCATAAATCAATCGTATCCTAAAGAGTCATAAGGATAATTTACCCATTAATAAGGTTACCCAACGTACCTAGCGGGCTCTTATTAGATTCGTCAACCTAATAAGTCCGCTACCCACGTGGATCAACACTATTAACGTTAGGTTATCTGTAACCCATGCACATAACGTAAGTAAATAAACACTTAAACTAGTATTAAATGTCCATAATTGACATTTATCGATAAACGTGTACTCGAAACATTAATTACTTATTTATTATAAAACATTCCCGTTTAAAAATAGTAAATAACAAGATGAGCCTTGTTATCGATATTTTTGGTACAAAAGCCCATTTATTATTTATATTTCATAGTCTATTAGCATTTTCATGTATGTATATATATTTCATCAAATTCCAATATTAATCTCATATCGTTATTCGTTTCGAGTCCACAAGCACGAGTCATGACTTCTCGGCTTTTAATCAATCAATAGTCCAAACTATACTAAAGTCTATGTTACGGCTTTGTCGAAGTCAACTATTGACTAAAAAGTCAAAGTAACACCGACGTAGCTCAAAGTTGACAATATATATATTAAGTTCAATTTAAAGTCATAATAGCGCAATTCAATCCCAAACCAACTCAAAACAATCTCGCCAACCAATCAATCAACCAAATATACCCGAAACCAATGTTATGACCTAATGGTCATGACACGATCCTGATTAAGACCACTGAACCAAACAAGCTCTAGAAGCTTTTCGGCTCCACGCGTCTCATCCAAACCTCAACTACATCAACCAACAAGCTACCAAAATGACCCGACCCAGACCCGTGGCCCAAGTAGGTCACGTACACCAACCAAACACAACCTAACGTGGGTGTGGTGGCTCGTACACCCCATGCTCACATCCAATTCCAACCAAACATCACCCAAATCAATACCACAACATCCAAATCCAATCATTCAAGCTCCAATCATTAACCAAACACAAAACCCATTATCTATTCTAACCAAAAGTATGAAACTAAACCTAAAATGCATAAACCCATCAAATTGATACACCACATGCTTACCAAACACTAATTACTTGTTTATTTAGATGTTAATTAGACTTAATTCCATGTTTCAACCAAAAGCCACAAATTCTACCATAGGGTCGAAACCCTAGTTTGCCATATGTGGCTCTATATGACCAAAACAAGAGTTACCCATGTTCCATTTACCTTATTAAAGAACGAATTGCAATATTAGATGAAAACCCTAAAAGTACGAATCTTAATCTTAAGATTTGAAGGTGTTAATGAAGGCTTTTGTGGGAGTATTTTATATGGATAGAAAGAGGATGAAAATATCTACAAGATAGTGGTGGAGGTGAGATACCACTTGCTGGAATTTGGCCGGAATGTGGCCGGATAGGGGGCGGCCAATGGTGGTGATGGTGGCTAGGGTTTTTATTTTTTTGATGAGAGAGAGTGTAGAGAGAGAAAGGAGAGTGGTGTGTGTGTTTTAGAGAGAGAAAGAAAAGAGGTTAATGAGATAGTGGGTGGGTATATATACTAGGAGGGGAGGCATTCAAAAATAAAGAAAAGGGGAGGAGAGGGGCGCCGGCCATAGGGGAAAAGAGGGGGGGTCAGAGTTGTAATTTTTCGTAACTATCCCGTTTACCCATTCCCGAGCTCATATATTGTCCCCCGAGTGTCCCACAACGTTCATTTGACTTTCTAACATCGCTATTTACGTTTTTCCATGCGTTTTGACTATTTATTTGTCAATTTTTGAGTTACGGTCTAAAAGTTACAATATTTCTCGTTTTAGGCTTTTCTAGTGCCGAATCGAATAGTGCCTACCAAATAGAGTTAAAACTCATACGATAGCTCATTCAATAGTGAAATAAACCGTAAAAACCAATAGACGATATAAAATCAAGTCATGGTTTATAAAAATAGTGATAAGGCAAAGCTCGGTTTAGTTTAACGTAATGCGGTTACCTAAAATAGACTCCCTAAATTGCCAGTTGTCACAACTATACGCACAGTTCTCAGTTTGGCTGCTTCTAGACATTGGCTGGTTCACTAGCTTGATGTTAAGAATGCCTTTTTGCATGAGGATTTATCTGAGACTATTTACATGCACCAGCCCCCTGGTTTTCGTGATACTGAGCATCCGGATTATGTATGTTTGTTACGCGGATCACTGTATGGATTGAAACAAGATCCTCGGGCTTGGTTTCAGCGTTTTGCTACATATGTTCTTGGGATTGGATTTACACACAGTCGTTGTGACTCCTCCTTGTTTATCTATCATCAAGGGACTGACACTGCTTATCTTTTATTATATGTTGACGATATTGTACTGACTGCTTCTTCTGATGGATTACTACAGCGTATTATTGCATCTCTACATAAGGAGTTCTCTATGACATATTTGGTATGTTACAGAGATCCTTGAGTGTGCTCACAAGGTTGATTGTAATTCCAGTCGGACTCCGGTTGACACTGAGTCTAAACTGGGAGATGATGGCATTTTGGTATCTGATCCCACATTATATCGAGTCTTGAGGTCACTTCAATTACTCACATTCACTCGCCTTGATATATCTTATCTTTGTACAATAGGTGAGTCTTCATATGCATGATCATGAGAGCCTCATTTCTCTGCTCTCAAGCGGTTTTTGCGCTACATCCGGTACTTTGGATTATGGGTTCTGATTGTATTCTTCTTCTACTACCTCATTGGTTGCATATTACGATCTTTGATTGGGTTGGTTGCCCAACTACTCGGAGGTCCACTGGCTATTGTGTATTTCTTGGCAACAACTTACTCGTGGTCCTCTGGCGTAGTGACACTCTCGTTCTAGTGTTGAGGCAGAATATCGCGGGGTTGCCAATGCAGTTGTTGAAACGTGTTGGTTGCGGAATCTTCTTCGAGAGCTACATACTTCGGTTTCTTCAGCAACACTTATATACTGCGATAATGTTAGTGTTGTCTACATGTCCTCAAATCCGGTTCAGCATCAACGGACCAAGCATATAGATTGACATTCATTTTGTTCGGGATTTGGTGGCTGCATGTCAAGTCAGAGTTCTTCATGTACCTTCTCGCTATCAGTTTGCGGATATCTTCACTAAGGGATTGCCTTCAGCTTTATTTGAAGAATTTCGCTCCAGTTTGAGTGTTCGGTGTCCTCCCGCTCCAACTGCGGGGGTGTGTTAGTATTATGTTATTGTATTATGTATATGTATTTGTATTAGGCCCGTTTATCTATGATCGGGCTCAAGCCCAAGATCTCCTAGGGTTTTCCTAGTATTTGTATGTTCCGGTTATGGGATTCTAGTCAATGAAACACAACACTCTTACAATAAGAACGGAGACAGACAATCAAAACTTTTTACACTAATCATACATTTTTTTATAATATATAAGATATTCTTTAATTCTAAAAACGCATTGGATTATCATAACTTTTTGTCAAACTGTTAGTGTAAAACCGTCAATTAAACGTGGTTGTCAAATTAAATTATGCAATGACGACTTATAAAGAGCATACCATTTTGCTTTTTGTTACAGTTTTACTTACGATGCATGAAAACTAGATTATGCAAACAAAATAGCCTATAAGCACACTCCTGCATATCGAATGATTGTGCACTTTTGGTTTTGGTGATGTATAATTGTGACCAATTTATTAGTTTTTTCTTATTAAATAGCCGGTAGATGGTCGACTTTGAGTGGCATGTATGCGATCTCAACAACTTCTTTAAGAAATACGACAAGATCTACTTGATGAACGTAAAAAAAGCTACCAATACATCTTCTCAAGTCATTTCCACTTTCAAAAAACCTAAAATCAAACTAATTTTAATTTTCTTCAACTATATATTACTCTATAATTTGAGTGTTAATTAAACTAAATAAGAACGATAATACAATAGACAAATACAACTAGTTAGTCTCTGGAAAAATGAGAACCTATAAATGTGATTGTTGTATGTATCTCGTTTTTGCATAATATCGAAAGTGAGGCATAAAGTTGATGTAACCAAAGCCAATTCTTTTATGTATATAATCAACTAGTTATAAGTCTCGTGTATGCATGAGATTTAAATATAAATCAAATTTATTTTAGATATTACGCGTTATTTGTTAATATATTGTGTACTTTTGTTAAAGAAATTTTAAGTAATGATATTTACATTTTTTATTTTTTTATTTTATTTTTATTTTGTATATCCTTAATTTAACTTTAAAGAAAAAACAATGAAAATTTATCATATTAATTAATTCCGTCTAAAGGCCGCTCTTATAAACATGGTATAAGTATATGTGAGAATTCGAAATTGTAGATTATTAAACCTTTTACATGACTCGTTCTTATTTGTATAAACCTGTGTATTTATTTACATACCACAATAAATTGTGGTTGCTTTGTGATATTTATAGTAGTTTTATGTATTACGATAATGATAATAATAATAACAACGAGAATAATAATGATAACATTAATAAAAAATTTAACATAAACTCCATGAAGTATTTGCTAACTTATTAAAAATTGCGAAAGCTTAAAAATTTACACTTAAATCTATAAAATTGAATTTAAGATTAGATGCCATTTATATATTTTTCGGATTTGATTGTAAATTATATTGAATAATCGGTATATAATATTATTTTACATTTAACTCTTATGGTTTTATAAATTATCCTGTCTTTTTTCAACTTTTTTTACAATATAATAACGCATTTTATGATTTTTTTCTTGAAAATGAATTTGACCCAATTTTGACCAATTGAGTATCTAATTTTAACTTTATTGTTCAATTAGTTACTCAATTTTGCCACTTGACAAAATCAAGTTATCCCAATTTGGTTTTTGTTATTGAGTATTGAAATAATTCCGAAATATCATGATTTTTATTATATAAAAATTTGAGTTTTTTCACAAACGTATCAAACAACAACATTTTTCACACATATATGAGATTGCATGATCTAATTTAGTTGTCATCCTGCCTTGATTAATCCTTTGACAATGCTACACTTATACATCGATCAATTCAAGATACTAGTCACATTTTTAAGTACAAGAGAAAACTTTAAAAAATACGTTATGTATATCTCTTAAAATTCTAGCCGTTCGTAATTTAAAAATTAAAAAATGTGACCGTTGGGTGCGGTCAAAAAATGGAAAGCTATATGTAAAATTTTGGCCGTTTGTACTTTCAAAAACCAAAAAATGTGACCGTTGTACAACGGTTATAACACCAAAATCTCTCTATATAATATCTTTCTATCATTGATATGTATGTATCTTTTCTTCTTAATTTTCATCGTTGTCGGTCTTTTCTTTTCTTATGGTTCATGAATACCTTTTTCAAGCTTTACCATTTTACTATTTTACTGCAAGTAAGATATGGAAGAATAAATCTTGCAACAGAAAATGCCTTTCATTCTCGGATCAGAAAGTCTCTAAAGAAATTGATAATCTTAAATTTTGTGAAAATGGTCTTTTTGGGCGGGCAAGAGGTGGTCATTTCCAGGGAAACCCATATACTAGAGGTCTCGTCTAGTGAACATCATGGGCTTAAAGTTTCTTCTCGTCTGCCTCATGTAAAGTTGTTTCAATACCCAGCTTTGGAGGAGGATAGGCATATCCACCCCTATTTACAGTGACAATCCATATGTGGATTTGTTTGTGAATGAGAAAGTAGATAGTGGTATTTCGTCCTATCAAGGTTGACTTATTTGGCTCGAAGGGCTGAGATTAAGGAAGGAGGTGAAAGAGTACTTGGAAGCCACGTTTTGTGTTTCTTGGTGGTTCATTTGGAGTTATCGTAATAAGTTGCTTTTCTCTTCAGAGCAGCAATCTAAGGCGTCGTTATTTGATCTTATTGTGTCCCAATCTTTTATTTGGTGTAATGCTAGAGCTAGAAGAAAACTAGATTGGTTAGGTTGGCTTAAAAGCCCAATGACTGCTCTTTTGTAATTGTTTCTTTGTGAGCTTTAGCGTCTTGCTAAGCTCGTTAATAAATCCGCCGTTCAAAACAAAGATATACAACTGCTCAATGTGCTAAAGAAGCTAGCTCATTGATTTGGCATTTATGCTTAAAGAACCCAGGCATTTCGCGCCTCTATTCAAATGTTTGGATATTGAGCTCTAAGCACAGATCGCTTCAATGTTTCGTGGTCACCATTCCCAGAGTGACCAGATAAAATTTCAATATGTATGTGTTGATACAAAAGTTGGGCGTTCCTTGTTTGGGCTCCGGCTCTCGTACCAATTAATGATTGTTGCTTGAGACCTGCGCACTAAGAGACAGAAAACACCGTTAGGCTTACCGTGGGATTGTCTCCCACGATTATCCTCCGGCGTGAGAGTAAGTAATCGATTTAGGGTTAAAGGAGAGTTAGGGTTTGTAGATCGTACCTTTAACGAGGGATGGGATTCCCTTTATATATGCACGGAATCCTTGTTGGTTCCGTGCTCCCCAACCTTCGGCGTATCCCGCCTAAGTCGGTTGGTAAGCAATTATCTCTAAACATAGAAGATATCCGATATCCATTCCGTAAATAGATTTGGGTTTGGGCCTTCGTGAGCCCAAACATTTATCGGCTTAGCCCAGTTCGTACTGGGCTAAGTTAGTGTTGGACTTTAGTCGGGCTCGTGACCCGGATATAGACTATACGTCATCATGTCCCCCCAGTCTAGTATGCGCAGTGACTAACTGCGGATGCTAGACTAATAACTGCAGCCTATGAAAAACTGCGAAGCGTAGCGAAGAAGCCAAAAAGAGAAACTCGCCGGTACACTGTATCTATACATATGATTAAAAAATGGGCTCTTCGTAAATCGGGGGAAAGTAACTGCAGCAGCGTTCCATCAAGTGATCTTAGCCACACATTTAGTGATAGTGGAGTCCACGTGTCACTCATCGCGTGGATGAGGAAAATTATATAACCCGCCGCTTCATTTCCACTGTGTTTCTCACAGTAAGAGAAAATTCAATCCACCATTGTTAAAAAACCTTTCATTTGCAAAAACAAACCACTGCCTATTCCCAAGGTAACCGCGCGTACGCCTTTAAAAAGAAAAAGAATACCATGGTCAAACAGCTATCTGATTTTACCTCCGACATAACTGAGGGGGAACTTCTAGAGTTCACCTCGGATTATTTTATACCGCTTGACGTGCATCCGGTTGTCCCGGATGCGCGAGCAACTATTGCAAATTTCCCCGAAGGGAAAATAGGAGTATACACACGTTTTTTCGAGTTCGCAAATCAACGTGTGCCCATATCCCTATTTATGTACGACGTATTAAACTATTACAATCTGCACCTATCTCAGCTGCACTGCATCGGTGCAGCGAAGATCACCAACTTCGAGGTTAATTGCCGATTGTTGGCGATTAACCCGACCATCCATCTGTTCCGTGTGTTCTACCACACAACGTGGGCGCACGGATGGGTCTCATTCGCTAAACGCGTTGGGCGCCTCCAGTGTTATACAGACAAATTAGATTCGCTCAGGAACTGGAGAGAGACTTTCTTCTGGGTAGACGACGTGTGCTTCCCGCCGCGTTTAGAATTTTTTACCCAGGGAACATTACCGAGGGATAAGCGCCCCCTTCCTGGATCATATGTCGCGGAGGATGCGGAATTGATAAACACCAACCGCATCCCCATTAGTTCCTATCCTGAAGAATTTTTGGTGCATATGGGCATTAGCCGCAATTACTTTGGTATGCCGGATGAGATGCCAATCTTTTTAGGCGCTGATGGCCAGGGTGGGTGCTCGTTCCTCCGCATTCCCTTGTTCAATTAATGTAAGAGCTTTCTTTTCCTTTTTTTGCATTATGTAACTTGCGTACCTGTTGTTTTCTGTTGCGCAGAAATGGATATGTTCACCGTTGTTCAACTAGCGAAGCCAATTGAGGTGAATATAGGGACGCGGCCGTTGAAAGAAGGGGAAGATCCTATATTGGATGCCACCGCAGGGCGCACCCTGGAGATGAATCTACGAGAAGCAGGTACTAGTTCATCGGTTGCAGTGGAAGCGACGCCGCGCAGAGCGTGCCAAGCCCCAGAGTGCCATCCCCCGTGGCGCAGCCACCACCCGTAGCAGTGGCGCAGCCTATGGAGGAAGAAGAAGAGCAAGAATCCGGGCTAAAGCGCAAAAGATCGCTCGGAGAGTATGGCGCGAGCTCATCGAGGAAAAAACGCTCGTTGGTCTTCACTGTGGAGTCGTCCTCCAGTGATGTTGCATCATCACACCCCTCTGCTAATATCGCTGGCCCGCAGTAAGTAATGTAGTCAATAGTGTGTGTGTTTTTTTTTTTTTTTTTTGCGCGCCAACTGTTTGTATGAGAAACTGACAATTTGCTTTCTGTGTGTGCAGGTTTGAACATGGTGCAGAGTCGCCCCCCCATGATAGTCCTGTGTAGTCCGAGTCTTCTGAACCACACAGTCAAAAAAGTGAGGATGTAACTGCTGGGGATGCTCCAATGGAACAACTGGTTGAAGAGTTGGTGCAGGTATCTGCGCATCAAGCTTCGCTGGTTGAGAAGCTAAAGGCTCAAATTTCTGGTGAAAGCAGCCAAGGCGCTCAAAAGGATCAAAAGATTGCTTTGCTGGAGTCACAGTTGGCAGAGAGTCTTTCTGTGTATGCCCAGAAGCAGGCTGATGAAAAGATGGCGCTGATGGGCCAACTAAACCAAGAGCATGCAGAGGCCTCCGGGTATAAGTCTGCGTATCACTGGGCCCTGAAATATTTGGAGAAGGGCAAAGATGAGATGTCTTCACAGCTTGAAAACTTCGGTGCCACCGTGAAAGGTGCTCTAGAGGCGCAAGAGATGAAATTGCGCAAGCTCGGCATAGAGTACGACGAGGAGTTATATCCCCAACTCCTGTCTACCATTGCGGAGCGCAGATGGCTCATAGGCCATGGTCTCCGTCTTGCTGCACTTAGTACCCTGAAGTCGCAAGAAGTGGTTGATGCCTTTGGGGGGTAGTTCAGTGCGCTCTAGAGCGCGGCAAAGCAGAAGCTGTGGAGAAGCTGCATGAGGCGGATCTTCTAAAGGTGCCTGTTGAAAAAGTACCTAGTTATGATGCAAAGGCCTATGATAACCTGGTCGCTGCTATAAAGAGGATGAAGGACTTAGAGCTCCCCATGATTGCTGAACTAGAGCGCGATCAGGATTATCCCATAGATGTTATTATGGCAGGGTTGACCCTGGCGCGTCATCGTACTGGGAATGCAGAAGCGCAGCCGGACTACTTTTTGAAGCCCGATGACTCTCAGCTTCAAGTACCTGTTTTTGCTCGCCCCAGGGACATTCTGAATCCCTTTGTTTTAGAGAAAGAAGTGCCTTTGAAGGAAGTGTTGGAAGCGCATGCTACCAGACTTGCTAAAAAGGAAGGCATTACAGGTAAAGCGATTTTGTGCGGGGTTGGTGCAGCTCATCTTCCAAGGTCTGACGGGGTGCCAGTGAGTGTTGCTACTGTGTCTCGTCAGGACTCAGACTTGTTGAAGAGGCTTAGCGAGGCCAAAGATACAGCAAACCGCGTGGGTAGCTCATCTATTGAGCGTTGTCATAGTTGGTAGGTTCTACTTTGTAAAGTAACCATCCTTGTAATAACTTGTAGTCATTAATAAGAATCTCCTTTTGTTAAGTGCGTGTGAGTATTATTGCAACTTGTAATGTGCATACTTATCTGTTTGTCTTTGCATAAAAGATGTATTCGTTACACAAGCGCGAATAATATAGGAAATTCATAGTCATGTATGAAGATCATAGTATACTTAAAAAATAAGTTCTAAGTATTTTTCTATCATAGTCGTGTATGTTATGATATGCAGCGTACTGTAAATATCACATTAAGAAATCAAGTGTCTTAGTTCCTAAGTTGTTAAACGTGCACCATATGCGATGTTGCGTACCCGTCGTGGGATGCGCACAGAACTTATTTCAACGTCTTGAGAACAAGGTGTTTAACAAGGATACGTAATCCGGTGTTGATGGATTTGCAACCCTCTTACTCAACAAGTTGTTTAGTAGGTTAACTTATCCTTTTACCATCGTGGGTGTATGTTAGTGCATGCACGCCATGTAAGAAAGAGATAAAAAATGTTAAGACATAAAGTATATGGAAATAACAAATTAAAATGCATCGCGGAGTTAGCTAGAAACCGCGACGTTTTATTGATACTTGCAAGTTTTTATGAGAAATAAATGAGACATTATACTAAGGAAAACAAAAGTAGATACATAGATTTTTATTGGGCACTTCAATAAAGTGCCGGAGCGCCTGTGCGCTGGGACGTAGCCATTCCTATAGGTAGCACCTCTTAAGGTTGCAGATGTTCCATGTGTGTGGCAGTTCACGACCATCCAAGCCTCGTAGCTTGTACGCACCTGTTCCCAATGCTTCAGTAACCTCATAGGGTCCTTCCCACTTTGGTCCAAGCTTACCTGTGTCTTCTGCGTGGCTCGCATCATTGGCGCGGTAAACGAAGTCACCTGGTCTGAATGAAACACGGCGCACTTTAGCATCATATTATCCTTTCATCCTTGACTTTGATTTTGCCTCCCGTATAGCTGCGCGTTCGCGCCTTTCTTCTAGCAGGTCTAAGTCGATACGTCTCTCGTCATCATTGGTTGCCATATTGACTTCAGCAGTGCGGATAGTCGGCATTCCGATTTCGGCTGGTATGACAGCTTATGTCCCGTAGACTAGAGAGAAGGGGGTGTCCCCTGTGCTGGTTTTTATTGAAGTGCGGTGCGCCCACAGAACATGCGATACTTCTTCTACCCATCTTCCTTTGTGCTTGTCCAAGCGTGCCTTGATTCCTTCACCCAGGATTCAATTCGCACGTTCAACTAAGCCGTTGGTTTGTGGGTGTTTAACCGCGCCAAGTCTTTGTGTGATGTTTAGCTTCTCGCTTTGATCCTTGAAAGGGTTGTCGCGAAATTGTTTCCGTTGTCCGAGATGATTTCCCAGGTAGACCGAAGCGGCATACAATGTTTTCCCATACAAAGCGTTTTACATGGTTGCGGTGATTGTTACTATTGCCTTTGCTTGATCCACTTGGTGAAGTAGTCTATGGCGACTATGAGGAACTTTAATCCTCCTACCGCGACGGAAAGGGACTGCGATGTCGATACCCCACTTGTAGAATGGCCATGGTGCCGTAATTGGTGTTAGCTCTGTTGTGGTTGGCGGGAATGGGTGCAGAACTTGGCAATCGTTGCACTTTCTTATTAAATCCAGCGTCGCGGTGCATGATGGGCCAATAATATCCTCGACCGTAGAAGCGCTACCACGGACAGTGGTCCCGAATGCATCTTGCATGAACCTTCGTGGATTTCTCGCGATGCATAGTTTGCTTGTAGGGGACCAACACAACGGAGCCATGGTTGCAAGAAAGAGCGTCGATACAGTATGTTGTCACGAAGTTCAAACCTTTGCGCTGTGCGCCGTATCCTTCGGGCTTCCTTCTGCTCTTGGGGTAATACTCCCTTGCTTATGAATTCTACTATCGGTGTCATCCATGTAGGTCCGTCTTCCTCTATTACTGTGGATACTTCCATTTTTGAGATGGATTTGCTTTTCAATGTTTCCACTAGCACCTGTTTGGATAGGTGTGCAAAGCTTGTGGATGCGATTTTGCTTAGTGCATCCGCCTTGCGGTTTTCCCCTCTTGGAACCTATTTGATGGTAAACCTATCAAAGCTTTGAATTAATGCCTTGGTTTTGTCGAGGTACTGAATCATGTTGTCCTCCTTGGCCACGTATTCGCCCAACACGTGGTTGGCTACTAGCATGGAATCTACATTTGCTTCCAGGTTACGTACACCCATTCGAGTTGCAATGCGTAGTCCTGCTATTAGGGCTTCATACTCTGCCTCATTATTTGTTGTCAGAATTGAAACGCGATGCGTGGGTGAAATCCATTCCTTCCGGTTTGTGAGAATGAGGCCCGCTCGACCCGCTCACGCATGAAGATCCATCGTGAACAAGATCCATGGATCAGCGGTTCCTTCTTGCTTGGTGTGGGTGCATCATCGATGTCTCGGTTTTCGATGATGAAATCTACTAGTACTGTCCTTTACTTTGCGATCGTGGTGCAGAGGAGATGTTGTGCTCACCTAGCAATACACTCCATTTTTGCGATCGTCTGATGTGTCGGGGCTTGGAGATGATTTGCTTGATCGGTTGGTGCGTGATCATCGCTATCGGATGCGCTTGGAAGTACTGCAGCCGTTTGGCGGCGAAGACTAATGCTAGGACCAACTTTTCCATTGCGCTATAGTTCATCTCTGTTTTCTTGAGCGCTTTGCTTACAAAATACACTGGAGTTTGTACTGAGTCCCTATCCGTTAGTAACACTACACTGACTGCTCCATGAGTTGCAGATAAGTACATGATCAACTCTTCCCCTGGTCGGGGTTCTACAAGTGTAGGGAGTGTTGCCAGGTGTTGTTTAAGCTGTGCGAAGGCTTCTTCCTCCGTAGTCCACGAAAATCTCCCTTTTTATACACTTCTTGAGTGTTTTGAAAGGGGTAATGATTGTCTGTGACTTGGATAGGAATCTGTTTAAACCGGCCGACTTTTCATTGAGGATTGGACTTCCTTCAACGTCGCGGTGAAGGAAGTTCGATAACGACATAGTCTTTTCGGACACGGTTTTATACCGTTAGGTTCTATCGGTATCCAAGGAACATGCCTTGATGTAATCAAGGTACATTTTTGGGATTTAGCTTCATGTTGATCTCGCGTAGAGTTTTGAATGTCTCCTCGATGTCGCGCACTAACTCATCTTGATGTGGCTCTTTATGACCGGTCATCAACATAGACTTCTAGGTTGCGGCCCACATTTTCGAATCGTTATCTACTAACCACGATAGGTGGCGCTGCATTCTTCAAGCCAAAGGGCATTTTGTGTAGCATGAGCGCCTTGGCTTGTGTGAAAGGCCGTTTTTTCCTCGTCTTCCTTAGCCATATGGATTTGATGATATCCTTTGTATGCATCGAGAAAACACTTTAATGGATATCCGTACAAAGACTCTATTTTCCAGTCTATCTCTGGTAATGGGTAGCAGTCTTGTGGACATGCTTTGTTAAGATCGGTGAAGTCCACGCACATCCGCCAGCTACCATCGCTCTTCTTTACCATAAATGGGTTGGAAAGCCAGTCGTGGTAGTAAACTTCCCGCATGATTCCTGCCTCCACTAGCTTGTGTACCTCTGCCAGGATTGCCTGCGCGCACTCCGGAGCCTGGCCACGCTTCTTCTGGCGTATGGGTGAGTATCCTTGTCGAATTCTCAGCTTATGTTATGTGATTGAACGTGGTACCCCAGTCATGTGTTTTGGCTTCCATGCAAAGATGTCCAGGCTCTTTTGCAAGAGTGCGCACACCGCTGCTTTGCCGTTGTCCGACAGTGATCCTCCTATCGATATTTCCTGTTCGGGGTAATCGGGATGAATGGCTACCTTCAGATTTGGAGTTTTGGGTGTGCACTGTGTTGTGATGGGTGCCGTTTCGCATGTGACCGCGTTACACTCTTGAGGTGTTACGGCAGCATTGTAGAGGGTAACGACACCTCCTTCCACTGGAAATTTGAGCATCCGTGTCTTGTCAGCGGGATTGCTGCGTATGGTGATATCCCGGTCTTCCGATAATGCCATTGTATGGCGAGGGGGATTTGATTACCATAAAATTCAGCCATGTTGTTGTGGAGTGGTCGTTATTTCCTACTCTAACTAGTAGTCGTAATTGCCCCATAGGCCATATTTTTTCTCCCGTGAAGCAAGTCGGTATTTATCGTGGATCGGGCCCAATGACCGCGTATCTCCCAAGCATGATTGTTTGAAGCAGTGTTCGTACATTATGTCTGCAGATGCTCCACCATCAACATACATGCGGTGGATGTCGTGACCCCCCGCATTAATTTCGATGATGAGCGGCTCTACCACTGCGTTGTTCGTAGTTAATGTAGGGAAAGTGATTGCACTTCCATGGGAAAACTTCTGGCTGATTTTCTGCCTAGTTACTCTTTGCCATGATTGTATCATGTAAATTGTATCAGCCTTATCTTTGGGGCCCTCCTTCTTATTCCCAGTCTTTTGTCTAACTTTCCCTTCCTTGATGTTCTTGACCAAATGGTCCAGTCGACCTTCCTTGACTAGTTTGTCAATGAGCTGGCGTAGCTGGACACATTCATTAGTAGTGTGGCCCTTCATCCATGATAGTCGCAGTACCCGCCTCCCACGCTACCGATCCTCAAGTGCACATTGGTGGAGGTCTTGGAAGTTTGCTCCTTCATTGCAGTATCTCTTTGGAGTCTTTGTCGTGGGATATACTTGTCATTGTCGCGCCCACTCCCCTGGTTGCGATAATTCCTGTTACGGTTACTACTTTGGTCAGTGGATTGTCTCCCAGGTTGTTCCTGTGACTGGTAGTTCGAGTAGCTTTTCTTGCTATCCGCCGCAGCAGCCTCTCCTTGGACGAAGGACCGTGTGCGTTTCATGACCTCATCAAAGGATTGGGGAATCTTGTCTTTCAACCTTTTGATAAGTTCTGGGTTGCTGATCCCATTTATGAACCCTGAGATTTTGAGCACCTCGGGGCACGCTTTAACCTGCATGCATTCATCTTTGAAGCGCTTGTGGATTCCCCTTGGCGCTGTTTGACCCTGGCGAGTTCAATGGGGTTTTTTGCACACTTTTTCCGTTGAGTAAAGTTTAGGCGGAACGCCTTTCTCAATTCTTCAAAACCATTGATGCTTCTTGTTGGGATATGAAAGTGCTGAACAATTAAAGTACTGAAGATTTACAAAGTCTTCTTGAATGGCAAAGAACTGGAGAAAGTCAAAGAGTCAAAGTATCGCTAAAGATAAAGTCAAAGTATGCATATGAAGGTCAAAGTCTTGCAAGAGTTAAAGAACTGCTGTCTATTCGTTTATGGAAAGTCTTGTAATTCTAGAATAGATTACTTGTCGTACAAGGATACATTATTGTAAACCGACTAGGGTTATCCTTGAGCCTATAAAGGACCCTAGATTGGCATTAGAAAATACGAATTCACAAGTCTTAGAGTTTACGATTACAAGTTGTTTAGAGTTTAGAGTTCGATATTCTTAGAGTTGTTAAAGTATCTCGCATAAAAGCGATTTAGAGTTATTAATAAAGTTGTTCTTCTTAGATTTATTGAGTAAATTCCGCGTACTTAATAAAGATTATTCAGTGTTTCATTGTTAATAACTTAGGATTTATCCGAGGTTATTCAATCTTAAACAAGCTAGTTAAGTTAGTTTGGTTAGAGTACTGCACATGAAGGACTAAAAGTGACAAGAAGGGAAACTACAAAAAGATGGAGGATTTGGAAGATTCTAGAAGATATGCTTAAAAGAATATTTAGTTTCCTAATTATATTATAATTTCTCTTGTAAACCCTAGATGTCTCTAGTATATAAAGAGACATAGGGTCATTAGTTTTAATGTACGTACAAGATGTGGACGTCTAAAGGTGTGTGTGTGTGTGGGAACCTAGGCGTAGGGAAAACGCCTAGAGTTTAGTTAGTTAGTGTTAGATCAAGTCTTTGATCTTTATTATAGTTAGTTAGTTAGTTTATGATAATAAAGAAACCTTGTTCATAATGATGTTGATTCAATGTTTGAATATTCCGCTTTCATTATTATGTGTTCCTAGATATAATATTAGACCTCATCTAAGAGCTTACAACGATCTTCACACTTCTGCGTGGAAGCTTGTTGAACCAGTTCCGCGCACTTCCTACTAGCGTGGAATTGAACATATGGCACCATACTGGTTGTGGCCAGTTTTCAATTGTAGCGGCTGATTCAAAAAATTTTAGGTGATCATCAGGATCACATGTTCTGTCATAGGTTTTCACGTTGGCAGGCATGCGCCTCCTTTTGTTCTCTGAGAAATCACTGATGCGTCGAGTGAATACATCCACCTTTTGACGGCGCCACGGGAGAGATATATCTTCTTCCTCTTGGTCATTGTATCTGTTTCTGGACTTCCAATGTCCTGTATCGCTATCCTCGTTTTCCGAGGAATTATCAGAGGATGAATTTTCCTTCCTTCGGCGCTTGCGCCGACTGTCCTCAGAATCTGGACTTGAAGGGCTATCACTTAGGGAGTATCGTTGCCCAAGTCTGTCCTGAATTCTCCGACTACCAAGTCTGGCATGGACACCGGTACGCCGTTCATCCTCCTCACTTTCTTCCAGATGTTGTGAGTTGGATGTCTCATCCTCCTCCATTCTCCTCCCAATTCTATTAAACACTGGGGTTCGGCGGCTATCCCTCCCGCACTTCTCCTTCTGACGGCGTGGTGGGGATGTTTCAAACTCTGGGCCGAAATCAAGTCGGGCATGCAGACTCCGACCTGACCTCTTCTTTGCTTCCTTTTGCATGAGGGCAGCCAAGGTTTCGTAGTTTTGTGATACGAACTCATCTGGTGCTAGTTCTGACACAACCCCTTCCAGAGTAGGAGTATCAGCTTCTACCACTATACCCTTATTTTTATCGGGCGCATCGGTGCTTTTGTGAAGTTCGTTTCCACCGCCGTTGGGAATGGAGTGGCAAAGGAGTCTGTGATGGATCTCTGCGCTAGCGGTGGTTGTCGTGGCTGGGTTGTCCCCGAGCGTGGTTCCACCGGAGGAAGACCAAATCTTGGCTTGATCCCTTGTTTTAGCGACCTTTGGTTGTCCCGGAGGTTTGCTTGGGTCGAACCGACATGCGGCTTCTTTCCGTAAGATCATTTGCGATTCTTTGATTTCCATGCTTCTTCATTCTAGTTCTTAGTTCTTAGTGAATGGTCCCACGGATGGCGCCACTTGTTGATACAAAGTTGGGCGTTCCTTGTTTGGGCTCCGGCTCTCGTACCAATTAATGATTGTTGCTTGAGACCTGCGCACTAAGAGACAGAAAACACCGTTAGGCTTACCGTGGGATTGTCTCCCACGATTATCCTTTGGCGTGAGAGTAAGTAATCGATTTAGGGTTAAAGGAGAGTTAGGGTTTGTAGATCGTACCTTTAACGAGGGATGGGATTCCCTTTATATACGCACGGAATCCTTGTTGGTTCCGTGCTCCCTAACCTTCGGCGTATCCCGCCTAAGTCGGTTGGTAAGCAATTATCTCCAAACATAGGAGATATCCGATATCCATTCCGTAAATAGATTTGGGTTTGGGCCTTCGTGAGCCCAAACATTTATCGGCTTAGCCCAGTTCGTACTGGGCTAAGTTAGTGTTGGACTTTAGTCGGGCTCGTGACCCGGATATAGACTATACGTCATCAGTATGCATCTCTAATTACACATAGTAGAGTAATGATATCAATTCACGTTTTCTTGCTGATTATAGAAGCATACTATTACTTGTAATACATTTTGTAACATGTGCGCTTATTGGTAAAAGTATGTTGATATTTGCAATTCTTAGAGTGTAGAATAAATTGTTACTCCTAATCTTATTTTTAAATAATTTGGATACTTTTACAGTCACAGTTCTTAGAGGAAAGCTAAAATGAAAAGGACATGGAATAATATTTCTGAAGAGTACAAAATTTGGTAATGCTCATCATTTTGTTAGTTAAGAGATTCCTCTACAATGTGATAACTTGGTCAAGTCTCTATCAATTCCAAGTAGATATTGAGACCGTTTGTAGGTGACTACACTTTAGTCCATGTAAAGTAAATTTTTATGGTCCATAGTTCCCAGAAAATTTAATATCAAGCTCTATTTTCCTTCAAAATAGAAGAAACAACGATGAAAAGGATTAACATAACCCAGACAATTGTAAAGTCGATCTCATCAAGTTCGATTAAAGATTTGACATCATTACTATGCTTCACAAGTGTGCCAATTTGGATCATTTATATTCGTTGATCTCTAAATGGTTATGGTATAGAGCTAGGAAATGTGTGAACGCTTTGTACACCGTATGCTCCCATTTAAACCGTATTTGTTTCAAAGAGATAAAAAGTAGACATGATGAGAGAAAGAAAAGAGAAATGATAACCACCAAATTGAATGCTAATATGAACTCAAGCCATTTCGACAAGTTTTGTGTTTTGAAACATGCTTAGTACCTCGTCTTTCTCTGACACACCCTCTTCTCTTTGTATCTTCAGTGTCAGCCTATCTTGAAACGACAAAAATTACAATATGTTATTGATCAAATGGAAAAAGCTAATCAATCCAAGAGATGGGTGAACCAATTACCCCTAAGCAAAACCCTTGTACGCTCATGTTGAAATTTGAAGAGTCTTCAACCATGGATGAGATCGCAGAGGAACCTCGTTTGTTAATGGAGGTAGAGCTATCGCCATAACTTGAAAATGAAGATGGTTGAGTGATCAAGCTTTTTGTTTCAAACGATAAATCACATGACTCGATGTCGCTTTGAAAAATCTCCTCGAATAAATCCTTTAAATCTTTAAAACTTGTCTTAACATTTTCCTGTCAGCACAATAAAGAAATCTGAAATCCTGCTTTTCTCATGGATTTATGCTAATTATTACAGGCAGAAATTTTGGTATTTTACTTATACGTAAGTTATTTCAGGCTTGTTATATTCCTAACAGGTCAAACGGATGAAAAATTATAGTATAAAATAGCTTCGAAGGTAATGGGTCAAATTCATGTAAGTTTATCTTTATGAAAGGTAGTTATTAAAAAAATGATTGAACTAGAGTTATGAAACTTAGCAATCATCTTTGATACACTAGTTATTTAGCAATAATGCGCTGGAATTTTGGACAAAACATGTTCGTTGGTCAGATTTTGACCCATGCCTGAAACTACCTATATTGACCCTGTTGGTGTGGTGAGCCCATGGCGAGGTTTAGATAATCAATTTCGGTGAAGTGCTCAACTATTCAAAGAAACAAACAAATGGTCGTGATAACAAATACCACTTGGTGGTTACGGATATCACTTGGAATCGTGTGATCACTTTCCAAAGTAAACTATTCGACCCTAATGCATGGGTTACACGAATATCTACTTGGGATAAGACCAAATGCAGTTATAGAATTAGGCACAATTCAATAACCCTTTCGCTTAGAAGTGTTTAGTGTTTTCTGTGTGTCTCTCATGCATAATCAGATCTCCTATTTATAGGAGATTACTCTCAACCGTTCAAATGGAATTATGAGGATTAATCGGCCCATTAATCACCTCATAACTATCCCCATTATAGCCGTTAGTGGTTACATGACCAATTAAACGTGGTCATTAAGCAGTTGTAACTAAGTGTCTAGACTTACCATTGTACATCTGGCTATAAGCCTTAGCCAATGTAGCTGCACTATCACACCGGATAGAAATAGGTGCTATAGGTTTAGGCCACAATGGAATCTCAAGAAGCAAGTTTTTCAACCATTCGACTTCTTTACCAAAGAAATGCTAAAGCCACAAATTCATATTCCATTGTTGAGCGGTGATGCAAGTTTGCTTCTTGGATGCCCAAGAAATTGCACCTCCACCAAGTAGGAATACCCAACCACCGGTAGACGAATTGTCTTGATGTTCTTGATCCAACTTGCTTCAAGTAACCTTCCAACACCGATGGGTAACGATATATGAGACTATAATCCATAGTTCTCTTCAAATACTTCATACCCTCAGGCGCTTGCGATGATGAGCACTAGGATTACTAGTATACGATTAATTTTCCCACCGCAAAACCAATATCGTGTCTTATACAAGTCATGGCATACATCAGCAGCCAATTACCTAGAATACTCAAGTTGAGATCTGACCTTGCCATGATTAGGCATCGACTTCTCACAGTATCCATAGGTGTACTCATTTGAGTACAATCAAAGTAATTGAATTTCCTCAAGACCTTCTCAATATAATGAGGCCGAGAGATAGAAATTCTTTTACTTTCATGTTTAATCCTTATACCAAGGATAACATCGCCCTCCCCATATCCTTCATGGAGAACCTTGGTGACAAAAATTCCTTTGTCGGTCAACTGATTTTGGTCGGTGCAAAGATCAACATGTCATCAACATATAGACAAATGATGACTCCTTTACCAAATTCATCAAATTTGCTATATACACATTTGTCGACTTGGTTAAGAACATAACCACTAGACAAAACCACTTCATCAAATTTTGATGCCATTGCTTAGGTGCTGCTTGAGTCCATAAAGAGACTTAATCGGTTTACACCTTGTTTTCATTGCGAGCATGATGAAGCCCTAGGGTTGGTTCATATAAACCTCCTCTTCCAATTCACCATTCAAGAAAGTCGTCTTCACATCCATCGATGAATAACCGATTGTGAATAGATGCCATAGCAATCGGCGAGCTTATGGTATCGATCGAGCCACAGGGCATAAGTATCAAAATAGTCTATCCCCGACTTTTGTTTAAATCCACGAATGACTAGTCTAGCCTTGAACTTTTCAATAGTTCCATCTACTTTCATTTTCCTTTTGAAAATCCATTTGCAACCCGAGGCTTGCAACCGGTGGTAGATCAACCAACACCCAAGTGTTGTTGCCCATGATGGAATCCATCTCATCATTGATTGCTTCTTTCCGAAAGCAATGTCCTAGGACTTCATTGCTTCTTCAAATGTTTTGGGGTCATCCTCAACAATGAAGCAATAAGAGTATTGATGCGAGACCTCATCCTCGGTTCCTTCAACTAAGTATAGTTGAAACTCGATCCAAATGACTTTGGAGTCGACCCTTTTGCTTTTCACGAGCACGTGTTCGAGTTCTTTGAACCACAACCTCATCGGGGACCATCGATGGTTCATCATCGAGGACCTCGATATACCAAAGTCATGAGTTCCACTAGGAATCCTCGACTTGGTCTAGGGGCGATGAGAATCTATTCTCATCAAAGTCTCGCATCCCTTGATTCAATTATTGAGTTAAGCGAAACATGTTCATTAGGTTCAATAACATAGAACCTAAAAGCCTTGGAATGCTCGGCATATCCAACAAAGATGCAATCAATGCCTCTTTCACCCAAAGTCTTTTGCTTTGGATCGAAGTCTTACAATGACCCTACAACCCTGCACCACGAGATAGTTCAGTTGGGTTTCCTTTTAGTCCGAGTTCATAGCGGTAACCTTGTTCCTTTTGTTGGGAACCCTATTTAGCAAATAGAAAGTGTTAACATAGCTTCACCCCGAACCCTTGACTCAATCACGAATAGGACAACATGGAATTAACCATCTCCTTGACAGACCATGTTTTTCCTTTCGTAAATACCATTTGTTGAGGAGTATAAAGAGCATCGTTTCATGGATTATTCCAATGAAATGAAAGTCTTGAGTATCCATGTACTCACCTCCCTATCGATCCTTAATCTTTTGATCAAAGACCCAGTTGTAATTCAACTTGCTTTTAAACACTTTGAATTTATCTAATGCTTCATCCTTGGTATGTAACGAGATAGACATAACAAAATCTAGAAGCATCATCAATAAATGTCACAAAGTACTTCTTATTCCCCAAAGAAGGAGTGGCATGCAAATCACACAGTCATCGTGAATGAGCTCAAGATCTTAGTCTCACGACTAACACCACGAAAGGGTTTCTTGGTTATCTTGGTCAACATGCAAGTTTTACACTTTTCGGTGTCCATGTCAAAAGCGAGGATTAAACCATCCCTAGACATATCTTGCATTCTTTTATAGTGTACATGACCAAGTCTTGCATGCCATAGGGTAGAATCGATCCGGTCATATGTGGTCACAAAGGTGAAATAACACTATCGGTGGTAACATTAAGCTGAACATTTGATTACATAAATAACCAAACCCAATAAAACACCATGCTTAGAAAGCACAAATTTACTGACTCAATAACTTGTTTATATCCATGATTATTCAAAACACTACTTGAAACCAAGTTTTTCCTTATATCGGAACATGAATAACATTAAACAAAGTTACAATCTTTCCGAACTAAACCTAAGATCTACACAACCACGACCATGCACCAAGGTCATTGACTCATTTCCCATGTGAAGAATAGAACCATCATTCGGTGACTCATAAGTCTTGAACCGACTTCTATCTTTGCACACATGAACTGTTGCACAGATTCAACCCACCACGCAACATCATCATCCTGCATATAAAAGATTGAGATACATATGTAACATAATAAATCGAAAAGACTTATTAAACATATTCTGACCTTTTAGTGAGTTGGCAGAACCACCACTCCCTGAACCATTAGTGCCTGATCCATTGGCTTTACCACCAATTTTAACACCTTTGCAGTCCCTTTTAATGTGACCAGTCTTGCCACATTTCCAACAAGTAGACATTTCCAACAAGTAGGTGTTGCCTTCTTGTTAGGATCTGCCCTTGTGTTGTCATGATATTTGCGTTTGCCTTTGTTGTCATTGTACCTAGTGGAGTTGTTATGCTCCACCATATTGACAACAGATGGTCCAACAGCATTGCTATTCTTTGGCTTGTCATTATCCTGCACCTTGAGAGATTCCTCAATGCGCAGATGATCGCCCAACTCAACAGAGTTAACTCCTCCTTCTTATGTTTCAAGGTATGCTTGAAATCTTTCCAAGAAGGAGGAGTTTATCAATAACACAAGAGACCTAAATAGCCTCATCCATGTGCATATTGTGTTGTGTAAACCTTCCAAGTATTCCAAGAAGTTCATTGTATTGTTCCATAACCGGTCTTGAATCGGTCATTTTGTAATTTGTGAAATTACTAACAAGGAACTTCTTACTTGATGCATCCTCGACCATATATTTGGCATCCAAGGAATCCCAGTTCTTTGGAAGATTCAAAGTTCGATAAATATCAAACAAAGAATCGGACATACTATTCGAATAAGACCTCTGCATATGTAGTCATCATTCTCCCACTTGCTCCTCCTCCCGATCCGCTCCACAAGAGCATCATCCCCATCATCGTGAATAGGAGTAGTCGGCACATAAACCACACTCATGCTTGACGAGAAGAAGTGCATCTTCTTCGCCACCTCCTAAAGTCCACCCCTTCAAACTTATCCAGCTTAGCAAAGTTTGAAGCCATGTGTTTCATTGCAGCAGTTGCCATTGATTATCACTAAATAGTTTACTTTGATTGTTGGTGGTGTGTTCTCCCAGTACAGGGTAAGATAATCAATGTCAGTAGCAATACCAACTATTCAGCAGAAACAAACAAACGGTCAGCAGTAACAAATACCACTTGGTGGTTACCGGATATCACTTGGAATCGTGTGATCACTTTCCAAAGTAAACTATTCGACCTTAATGCCTGGGTTACACGAATATCTACTTGGGATAAGACCAAATGCAGTTATAAAATTAGGCACAATTCAATAACCCTTTCGCTTAGAAGTGTTTAGTGTTTTCTGTGTGTCTCTCATGCATAATCAGATCTCCTATTTATAGGAGATTACTCTCAACCGTTCAAATGGAATTATGAGGATTAATCGGCCCATTAATCACCTCATAACTATCCCCATTATAGCCGTTAGTGGTTACATGACCAATTAAACGTGGTCATTAAGCGCTTATAGCGCCATTTAGCGATGCTTTAACACTATCAGTACTTTCATACCTCTAGCAGTACTTTCATAGCACTTCAGTGGAAACCACAAGCAGTACTTTCCACAAGCAGTACTTTCTACTAGCACTACCAATACAAACCACTATAAGAGTCAGGGTGTTCATGGACCTTATGGGTGTACACTCCGTACCTCCTAACCCATTACAAGGTGTGAACTAATCCCACAAGTGCACTAAATTTTCCAACAAACCCATTACCCAGTTTTCCGACCTCTACTGACTTTAATAGCTTGTTGTATCTACAATCCTTCTAAGAACGAAAACTTAGAGAGCACAAAACATACATTAGGTTTGCTTTGTCTCATCATTGTTGCCATTTCGCTCAAGAAGTCAGCCATTCCCTGGTTCGAATCAACCGATAAACATATCACATCATCACAAATTTCTCTATTTTTCGCTTCTAAAACTAAACATGGAAACAAATCACCACGCACATTTCAGTCCAGTATAAGAAAAGTTAAAAGAAACTTACATATGTGTCATCATCGCTGTCATCAATCCCAACATCGTAAAGAAATCTTTTGTTTGCATCAGAAAGTACTAGTAACAATAAAAAAAGACGAGTTCAGTAGCTTAAGAACCCAAACAAAAAACCGTAAAGGCACTATGTGATCACACAAGAAATGGCTACAGTAACTCAAAATCTGGTTTCTACCACACTAAAAAAGAGATCAAATGTATAGATGATCCTCAATACAACCGAGTTGCAAACAGAATTTTAAAGAGAGATCAGCAAATTGCATATACTAAAATACCGGAATAAGCTTCTTGTACTGCTTGAAACTTCTTTTTAGACTCTTCCACGTACTTTGTATCACCAGAGGCCGAACAGCGATCAGGATGCCATCTCTAGACCCACACAGAACACAAGTACATAAAGCTTGACCCATACACGCAAAAGATATTGTTACATGACTCAATGTACATCGGCCCCAAGAATCATACAACCAAAACTCAGAAAAAATTGTATGTTTTGTGGGAAATAAAGTTAAGACTTAACACATTTGGGTCACCATTTACTTATAAAGGGGTGTTTGGCACTGCACTTTACAATCGCATATAATTTTTTTTTTAAAAAGTTCAATTACTAATATACCGTTGATTAAAAACGATGACAACATTCACCATTAAATTAACAGTTTAGATATTTTTTAATACAAACTTTTATCATTTTTCATTTATACACCAGAACCACAAGTTCGCAAGTATAATTATTTGCCACGATACACTGTCCTAATGCACGGGTATTCATATGGTGCTTATATGATTAGTTTACATGTTTACTCTTGAATAATCAGAATTTTCCCAAACCTCATCAAAATTTCACCACTTAAACATCATGCTATTTAATCATTTAGCCATCATTTTTACATGTAATTTTTTTGTCAAACACTAATTCGCTTTCCTACAACTTTAAAAAAACACAGGCACATCAATACTCTGTCTCTGCAGCCCCTTATGTTATGGTTCCTTACATCATTATGATAACTTCATATCCTATATTGACTTTCAAAACCATATTAAACACACCCATATTATCAAATAAGCATTTCAAAATGAACCATTAAAAAACAACAGATACTTAAACCATCATACATAACAAAAGGTCTAAAAATCTATGAAAATTCAATTTTCAGAAAAGGGGTTAAAATAAATAATCCACGTTTAAAAATTCTAACCAGTGCAAGCTTCTTGTAAGCATTATTCAACACTGTGTCACTGAATTCTTTCTTCAACCCCAAAACTTTGTAAAAATCTTTGTTTTGTTCACCGTTAAAAATTCCATTATTCAAATTGTTGGAATAAAAAAGAGATGAAAACCCAAAAGTTATATAGTACGGAGTACAGGTGATATGATTGTTGTATATATTGAATGTATTGCTATAAGAGACAAGTAAACCGTAAAATGGAAACATAAAAGTGTAAAGAAACGATACCGTAAATCTTTGAATTGTTGAGACACAAAAACACAAGTAAGGAAAATGTTGAGGCATGTGATGCTAACAGTTTCCTTAAGACAGATTCGTCCTCTCCACGGTGCTTGAGAATCGTGAACGTCTATCTCCCAGGATACAACAACAATGGATAACCTCGTTAGCACAAACGGGTTATCAAGGCGAACCAAAATCGTGCCTTCCCTCTATTACGAACGGATACACACAAGGTCAAGACTAATGGTGAACAAATGAGAGGAGTGAGTTATTATTTCTTGGTGTATCTGAAATGAAAGAGTAAGCTCCAATATATAGGGAATTAGAATGGAAAAAACGGTCACAATTAATTAACACAATTAATTTTACTAATGTCTCATGAATTAAAATAAAACCATTAATTAATTTTATTCTTAATTCTCATTAGTAAACATGATGACAAAATCAATTGTCATTCACCACATTTGACCACATTTTCCAACTAATGGAGGTATCAAAGATCAAACAACAACAACTCATCAAATCAACAACATCCAAAGGTCAAAAGAAAAGTCAAAGACGGAGTCAAAGCAAAAGTCAACTCTCCCATCAAAGCACAAATTACTATATCAAGCTCAAGTGAATTATAATAGAATGTGATGTTAGTAGTTCTGTAATGTTTCTAGAAGCCTAATCCTTGTATATATAGAGTAGGTGTAATTCACATTTCTGTAATCAAGAATTATCATTTTGAATACTCGTGTAACTACTTTTTCCCTCCAATAATGAAAACACTATTCTCTCTCAAACTTCTTTATGCTATCAGAGCTCACCACCACAAACTGTGGCGAGTAACTGCTTCTGATCAAGATAACTGATTTTTTCGGTGATTACAACAACTTTTCTTACCATAACCGTTTTTCCCACCAAAATTTTCTTCATCATCACCACCATAATCTGTTGTATCTTCATCATTCAGCATCATTTCTTGATCATTTAAACAACAACAACTCATCATTCACTGTCCAATTCACTATCCAATTCATCAAAACTCATTATTTTGTTAAAAATCAGTTATAACCACCATTCAGTTCAAAATGGTTCTTGATTCATCATCATCATCACAAGATACATCCACAATGAACACCACACTCAATGGAACAATCAACTCTGATCATCCTATCTTTCTGCATCAATCTGATCATCCAGGATTGATTCTCATCTCCAAGAAGTTAACTGGATCTGATAACTACAGTTCTTGGAAGAGATCCATGGTTATTGCACTAAATGCTAAGAATAAGATGAAGCTAATCACTGGTGAATATCCTGAACCAAACACAACTGATGTTACTTGAGCACTTTGGGAAAGAAAAAATGACATGCTGATTTCATGGATCCTCAATACTGTGGTTGAACAAATTGGTAACAACTTGAACTTTATCAATTATGTTTCAAAGTTATGGAGTGAGCTTCATGAGCATTATGCACAAATTGATGGTCACAAAATTTACCAACTCACAAATGACATTGTTCAGTTAAAACAACATGATTGTACCATTGAATTTTACTATCACAAACTGAAAGGATTGTGGGATGAATTTGACTCACTGGAAGCACCATATTTGTGTATCTGTGTTTGTAATTGTGAGAATGGGAAGGAGAACAGTGAAAGAGATCAAAGGAAAAGATTGATTCAATTCTTGATGGGACTTGATGATAGCTATGCCAACATCAGAGGCCAAATTCTTCTCATGCAGCCTTTACCATCAGTTGTTAAAGCCTATAATATGGTAAGACAAGAAGAAAAACAAAGGGAAGGTTTATTGCCAAAGTCTTCCACACCCACTATCTTTGCAGCATTTGGAAGCAATCACAGAGGTCAGAATTCAACCAAACACTACAATCCATCTTAAAGGTTCAACAGGTCTACCTACAGTCATGGTGAATCATCTGAGAGAAAGGGTAATTTCAAAAAGGGGGTCATATGTGGACATTGCTTCAAAGAAGGTCATTGAAAGGATCAATGTTACAAAATTGTAGGCTATCGAGTGGGACATCCACTTCATGGAAAATTCCCTGCAAAACCTTCAAAACCACAGACTTCCTATCAACCCTCACCAAGGACAGTGAATATGGTTCAAAGTCAAGGAGATACAGCAACACACAACACCAATCAACCCTCACAAACCACTCCAACACACACTCCTTCTGAAAATCATATGGCTGCTAGAATGGATCAGTTGCAGAACCAATTGAACCAAGTTCTACTCATGATGCAGGGTACTCAAAAGGGCTCATTCTCATGTATATTTTCTTCTCAAAGTTTTGGAATTCCTAAATTTGTAGCTTCCCTAATTTCTGATCTCAAACATGCTTGGATAATAGATAGTGGTGCAACAGATCATATTTCCATATCTCTCTCATTCATGATTAACATCCACACACTCCCTATACCCATATATGTTACACTACCTAATGGACATAATGTTAAAGTTACAACCTATGGATCAGTGATCATAAATAACTACATCACCCTTAACTATGTCTTGTACATACCATCTTTTTCACACAACCTTATGTCTGTGAGTAAACTCCTACAAGGCACCAACATTTCACTCACCCTTACTGACAAACACTGTGTGTTTCAGGACCAGAACAAGAGGATTGCTCATGGAATCCTTTGTAATGGTCTCTACTTTCTACCATCATCAGTACCTTCTACAACCAAGACATCTGCATCACCTGTTTTCAACATCAACAACAAATCCTACTTGTGGCACTCAAGGATGGGACACTCCTCATTTCCAGTTCTTAAACGAATAAAAAGAATTTCTCCTTTCATACATTGTAATTCAACTTTCAAGTGTGATATCCGTATGTTAGCCAAACAACATGCTTTACCTTTCAAATCAAGCACCTCTTATTCTAAATCACGGTTTGATCTTATTCATATTGATGTTTGGGGTCCCTATAGGCATACAACTATAAACAAATGTAGATATATTCTCACCATAGTTGATGATCATTCAAGAGCCACATGGACTTATCTTATGCCTAGCAAACAACACACAGTCACACTTCAAAACAAACATTAAAACAGTGAGAAGTGATAATGGAACAGAATTCTTAAATTCATATCTCAAAACATTCTTTCAATCAGTGGGAATAGTACACCAAACCTCATGTCCAAATACTCCTCAGCAGAATGCTAGAGTTGAAAGAAAACACAAACAACTTTTGGAAGTAGCAAGAGCAATCAGATTTCAAGCCAACTTTCATATCCATTTTTTGGGCTATTGCATATTAGCTGCTACATACCTCATCAATAGACTTCCTTCAACCTCAATTCAGAACAAATCACCATATGAGCTCCTACATAACATTGCACATTCTTTAGACCATATCAAAACCATTAGATGTAGAGCTTATGTTCACCAACACTCACCAGACAAATTTCAACCAAGGTCAATACCTTCAGTACTTATTGGATACTCACCTAATCAAAAAGGATACTTTTGTATGATCCCAAATCACACAAAATTCTCACCAGCAGGCATGTTGAATTTGATGAAACACAATTTCCTTTCCATACAATCTCTCAACCCACAAACACAACAACAACTCAATCACAAATCAACCCATCCAACCTTCCCACCTTCTTACAACCTGACACAACTACTTCACATCCACCTACTCCTCCTCCCAACATTACATCACCTGACCCACACACCTCAGAAGAAGAAGTGACTAACACAACAGAAGTAATCACCACCTCACCATTATTTAATACCCCTTCATCCCCACAACCAGAAATGCAAACTGCACAAGACACTCCTCAGTCAACCCATGATACACCCAATCCATCTCAACAACCATCTCCTATCTCAATAGCACAACTTTCTCCTCACATTCCTACACCACCTCCACCTTTAAGAGTTCCTCACAGATCCAAAACCATTCCAACAAAACTAAAAGACTTTCATTACACTCTTCCAAAATCTAATGTTCATCACATTTCCAAACATCACTTCACAAAATACATTAATTATTCAAATATTTCCACACCTAAACTAAGACACTTCATCAATAACATTAACAAAACAACTGAACCTCACACCTATGCACAAGCATCTAAGGATCCAAAATGAGTTCAAGCTATGAAAAAGGAAATCCAAGCTTTAGAAGATAATAATATTTGGGAAGTATGTCTGTTACCTGCTAACAAGTTTGCTATTGGTAGTAAGTGGGTGTTCAGGATTAAATACAATGCAGATGGCTCTGTAGAAAGATACAAAGCAAGACTGGTTGCATAGGGTTACACACAAAGAGAATGAGTTGATTACAAGGAAACTTTTGCTCCTGTTGCAAAGATGGTTAGTGTGAGAGCTCTCTTAGCCATCTCTGTCCATCATAATTGGTTCATTGAGCAGCTGGATATCAACAATGCTTTTCTACATGGAGATTTACATGAAGAGGTTTATATGCAACTTCCTCAAGGCCACTCAAAAGACCTTCCACCCAATTCTGTGTGTAAACTCACCAAATCTCTCTATGGTCTTAAACAAGCAAATAGACAATGGTTCAGCAAACTTACAGTGTTCCTAAAATCTCTCCATTTTCAACAAAGTTATGCTGATACCTCTCTCTTCACCCTTACTCAAGGACATCAATTCATTGCCCTTCTTGTTTATGTGGATGATATTCTCTTGGCAGGCAATGACCAAGTTCTCATCAACTCTATCAAACAGCAACTTCATCAAAAGTTCAACATTAAGGATCTTGGCCCACTACATTATTATCTAGGCATTGAAATCCTTAGAAATTGTATTGTTTTGTCCCAAAGGAAGTATGCTTTAGAGCTTATTCAACATGCTGGTGTTCTCAATGAAAGGCCTGCCATCACACCACTGGATCCCACTGTCACTCTCAATGATGAATCCAGTTAACCATTGCCTGATTCTTCTCTCTACATAACATTAGTTGGAAAACTCATTTATCTCACAATCACCAGACCTGATCTCTCCTTTGCTGCACAAGTTCTCAGCCAATTTTCTCACAACCCAACCACTATACATATGAAAGCACTACTAAGGGTCATGAGATACATCAAACTATGTCCTGGACAAGGTTTACATTTTCAAAAGGATACTACTTTATCTCTCTCAGCCTATTGTGACAGTGATTGGGCAGCTTGTCCAATCACTAGAAGATCAGTCACAGGGTATGCTATCTTTCTTGGCAGTTGTCTCATCTCATGGATTTCAAAGAAGCAACTTGTTGTCTCAAGATCATCCAAAGAAGCAGAGTATAGAGCTCTAGCAGATTGCACTTGTGAGATTACCTGGCTCAATGCTTACTACAAGATCTAAACCTCAAAATATCTCAGCCTGTTCCTATCCTATGTGACAATGAATCTACTATTGCACTTGCTTCAAATCCAGTCCTTCATGCCAGAACTAAACACATTGAGATCGACTGTCATTTTGTCAGAGATAAGATTAAGGATCACCAAATCATACCTTCCTACATCCCTACAAAGTTTCAAGCAGCAGATGTTTTAACCAAAGGATTACCTAAAGTTCTGCATTACAATTGTATAAGCAAGTTTGGCACTTGTGATCCTTTCACACTGCCAACTTGTGGGGGGGGGTAATGGAGGTATCAAAGATCAAACAACAACAACTCATCAAATCAACAACATCCAAAGTCAAAAGAAAAGTCAAAGACGGAGTCAAAGCAAAAGTCAACTCTCCCATCAAAGCACAAATTACTATATCAAGCTCAAGTGAATTGTAATAGAATGTGATGTTAGTAGTTCTGTAATGTTTCTAGAAGCCTAATCCTTGTATATATAGAGTAGGTGTAATTCACATTTCTGTAATCAAGAATTGTCATTTTGAATACTCTTGTAACCACTTTTTCCCTCCAATAATGAAAACACTATTCTCTCTCAAACTTCTTTACCAACAATCCCCCACATGAATGAAATTGATAAGGGAAACGATTTTCAACGACTCGATGTTGTAATAGAGTTTTGCAGTTGATATTTGCATAGGATAGGTAGGTGTTACCCTTTGAACCTTCCCTCGTGAAATATACTTAGCCTCCTAGCAGCCAGTGGAACTTGATGTCTTTGAACTGTCCGCTGTTTGTGGAGACGACAATATATATTCACACAAATATCTCCTTGACACTTTTTGGTTCTCATAGTTATGTTCGTTATGGTCATGAATATTAGCCTGATTCATGAGAGTGTAAGAATTGCGCCCACAATTCCCTTAGAAGCGACCCACTTCTCTCTAACATAGGTGATTCTCGATTAATCATTAAAAGCCATATGCTTAACCTCGTATTGTCATCAAGTTATAGGAATGGACTAGGAAGTTTGCTAACTCCCTTAAATGAATATGGAGTTTATTACTCCCCCACAGTAACCTCAGTTTATACAAGTAGGTTGTCCTATTGAACTCAGATCTTGGGATCTCCAGTCAGCTGGGTTAGGTTTTCCTTCATGTAAACTTTTCAAGGGCTTTAGTCCATTCCTCTTCACGATTTGCTAACTAACTCTCACATTTTAGCATTTCACAAGTGGATCCATAGTGTTATTATATGACTTCACATTGTCAATAGGGATAACTCATGCTGAGAGTAGTTGTCGTATCGACATAATATGTCTGTGCAAATTCAAGTTTTGTTCAACTCTTTAAATATATCATGCTACAAGAAATTCTCGATTATTCCAACTAGGCAAGAACTTCACCTTTGTTGGTGTCCTTTTGAATTTATCTCACATAAGCATTTATCTCAAGAATTTCAACTCTTTTGAATCCCCCACATGGAATTTATCTCAAGAATTTTGTAGAAAGGTTCTCTCTTTCGATGTATTAATCTTGTTTATAAGATTTTTTCCTCACATGGATATGACATCAAGATCCTTAGTAATTTGTCACTTCACAAGTTTCATACTAGTGTATGCAAACCTTTTGAATGTCTTATGTTAATTATTTTCCGTATCATAATTAACAGATTCCAAATCTAGCATGCTATAGACCAAGGAATTAAGCGTATGACAGAAGATGCATCATTCTGATTACCCATAGCTTCATCTACTAACATTCTTCTTTTAGACAAATCACCACCTTAAACTACACATGTTTTAGGAGGATCCCATAAGTTATATGTGTAAGTCCTACACTTATAACATGTCATTCCAATTCACTTAGGCTTACCATTTCTTTTTTGATTTTAGTATTGGATCCCGACCCGATTCTAGTTCGGGTTCGATTCTACCAAAACACATGATGAGCATATAGGTGATCTAGACATGATGAAGGATGATGTTAAAAATCCAAGCTCACTAAGTACCCAACAGGTCCTACCATCATGTGAGGAATACACACCACCCATGACTTACCTGGAAGAAGTAGAAGAGATTATAGGAATCCCGATTGATGTAGAACTTTTGAACCAAACACAACTAGAGGAAATAGGTTTGAATACTTGTAGTCATAACATTTCTCTTAGTTCTAGGGAAGTTCCTGGTGTTGATGAACCGGAGCCTCAACCTCAACCCCTACTCAATTTTCCATCCTTAGATTTAATTCTAGGAAACAAAAGAGGAATTGACCCAACCATCAACCCATATAGTACGGGTAGTTTTAGGATAAAAGGGAGTAGATCCTTTATACATTCACACACCACCTTCACCTCACGTGGCATATTTTCACCTAAGGGTGTGCATCGTTACTATTACCCACACTTAATCCTAAGTGTAGGAAAATGTCACACCCCCAAATTACCTGTTTTGCAGCGGAATGGAATTCCTGTGGGATGACTGTCATAGCATCAAAGTTACCGTTATATCGAACGACCTAAAGTCGTTTTGAAAATATCGTTTGATTAAATAAAATAATCAGAGTTTACTAAACATAGGTCCCAAAATATTTCCAATATACCAAAATGAGTTTGTTACAATCAAACGATAATTAAGTGCATAAAATATATATGAGACGTGTCGACACCGTGACTCTATGATAAGTCCACATGCATGCCATGAAGTGAATGCCTTAGATACCTGAGATAAAACATGCTAAAAGTGTCAACACAATGGTTGAGTGAGTTCATAGAGTTTAGTCGAATTGTAAAGCCTTTCAAAAAAAATGTTCATGCAGCAAAGACTAAGTTTTTGGTCATTAAGAATAGTCTACAAAGCAAAGGCATTGTAAATCCACTCAGTTCCAAGTTCCGCCCATACAAAACTTGCAACATGTGTGTTCACAACCCACTGCCAAAAGTAGTATGTCTAGAAGTCAAGTGCACATTATCATAATAGTTCACAAAGCAAAGGCATTGTAAATCCACTCAGTTCCAAGTTCCGCCCATACAAAACTTGCAACCTGTGTGTTCACAACCCATTGCACAAAATATAGTGTGTCTAATAGTTGAGTATAAGTTACCATAATAATTCACAATATTGCACCACGTATATAATAATGTACGCTAGGCAAAGCCCCTAGAATAAATAATATGCGTCCCGTAACATAGTGGACGAGAGGTTGGCCGACCTCTAATAGCGCTATCCATACTACATAGTGATAGGAGACTAACAATGCGAATGTACGAACAGTACATCATACAACTATTATATACAATTAAGAACACTCTAAACATGGGAGAATTTAGATTGAGAATGCTCCGTTCCCATAGGGAGACATTCTCCTCCGGACCGGGGAGGCTTTAGGTTACTCCGAACAAGGGAGACTTTAGATTGAAAATGCTCCGTTCCCATAGGGAGATATTCTGCTCTGGACCGGGGAGGCTTAAGGTTGCTCCGAACAAAGGAGACTTTACAGTGATGCTCCGAACATGGGAGACTTTATAGTGATGCTCCGAACATGGGAGACTTTATAGTGATGCTCCGATCATGGGAGACTTTAGGTCAAGGTTATAACACGTCCGGTTCAATAAGTTCAAACAAGTCATAAGTTCGTATTTAAGTTCAAGGGTTCCGTTCAAAAGTTCGTAATTAAGTTCAAATGTTCCATTTAAAAGTTCGTAATTAAGTTCAAGATTTTAAGTCGAGTTCAAAAGTTCAACACAGTCAAAGAGCTCAAAGCATATCAAAAGGGTTAAAAATAGTCAAAGGGTTCTGAATCGAGTCAAACAAGTTCAAAATATATCAAAAGGGTCCTTTATAAGTTAAAAGAGTTCAACTATATGTCAAAAAGTTCAAATCAAGTCCAAAGTGTTCACTTATATGTTAAAGGGTCCGAATCCATTTAAAAGAGCTCAAATATACATGTCGAAGGGTTCAAAATCAAGGAAAGTGATTCAAATAATAGCGTTCATAACATAGTGATCAATTTAGTTTGGGCATAATCTACTTACGCGCACATAGAGTGAAACAAAAGATATTTAAGTTCATATAATTGTAAAGTAAAAGCAAGTAGTTGAGCATGTATCTCCCCCAAAGAGTTTATAAAACAATTAAACGAGTAAAAGTGGGGCTACGAACTCACCTGATGCAATGATTATGATGACAAAAGTAGACACACTGAAATGAGGTGCGATCTCTATCCGCAACTAATAACTTGATGAGGTTAAATGAACAAGGTTAATCCTAACACCCTAGGTTTTTATTTCAAAACCTTATCTAAGAGTGTGTCTAGATTGATATAAACTTGACTTGAAAATTTTTGGTGATCTCCTTCTTGATTTCTATGGTGGCCGGTCCTTAGGGAGAAAAGGAAGAGAGGATATTTGATTTTACACTTTCGATAATGTTGTGTGTGTTTGTAGTTTATAGTATAATACTAAGGTAAGCAAATATATTAGTATACTTAGGATATTTTGGTACAAAAGGGATGTGAGTCACTAGTGAATGTCGACCAACTTAAAAAAAATAAAAGAGTTTGCATTTAGTAATAATTAAGTGTATTAATGTAGAGTAAATGTGTAGTTAATTAAGGATAGTTAATAACTTGTGTACATATTTAAGCTTTTAGGGTAGCGTTAACTAATAATAAATTTTAACGGGGTCAAAATAAAATATATTGAAGTCAATAAAATTATAAAAATACATTTCTTGCAAAATTTGAGTGAAATAATAATTATCGAGTTGAATTTACGAAAACCGTCGTAAATATTTATACATAACAATTTATATACAAAATAAATTGAAAACGTCGAGTAAACTAATAATATAATTTTTTTATAGTCTTAAAATGAATATAAAAATATATTAGGATAATTTTTGGAAGTGTCGGATCAAATGTTCAAATAAATGATTACGCGATAGCGTTTATTTAATAGGAAAATGTACATTAATGAACTATGCAAACCCATGCATGAACTAATATGCAGATAATGGTCGTAAATATAAATTTTTCTCCGGCGATGAATAGTAAATTTGAAAAATGACCGGAAATTGAGAATTGTGACAGAAAAACCTCCCTTTTATCCGTTTAATAAGGGTAGAGTCAGGCTCGTGACTAGAACAAAAACAAGCGCTTCTTGGGAGGAAACTCAGACATATTTTATTTACTTTCTTTGGTTTGATTTTAATTTTGTTTTAGGATGTTTGCATGCTAGTATTTGATTATGAATTGTTATGTGATTGATTTATATGCAATTATGCTTTCTTTTACTTTTGACTTCGTCTCATTGGTGATTAAAGGTACTTTGCATGAAATAAGTGTATGGAAGATCATATGTGGTTACCAAAAACCTAAATTGATTATGTGATGATTTATAGTTTAAATTCTTGAAATGTTTGTTTGTTTTATTTTTCTTTGTGTGTCAATACTTGTACATATGTTCTATGAGTCCCTGCAGGAGAACAGACTTTAGAAAACAGGTTGTTCCAGAAAACAAAACGAAATAAATATGTCAGGTTAGTCTATGGCGCTACGGTTTACACCTGACAGTGTCAGCTACTGTAGCACATATTTTTGTTAAATGTCGAAAATTAACTTTTGAAAAACTTCCAGAATTTTTTAAACGTCCATTTTCCCTACATGTTATTTGTAATTTATTCTACAAGTATCATACCCTTCAATTGTTCTGTTTTACTTTTATTCCTAAGTTTGGAATTACATCTTGTTGTGATTTTTATTTTTTCGGTTTGATGCTTTGGGTTGTTGTTTTGTTTTTGATAACAGGATTGATTAGATAAGGATGGTCTTTTGACGATTCTTGGATGAAGATTTAACCTTGTATCTTTGTTCTCCGTCCATACGGAGCACACCATGGGAGTACTAGTTTCTTTCATGTCTTTTTAATTTTTCCTTTATCATATTTTGGTACTTAAAGAACATTGGGAAAAATGTTCAATTTAAGTGTAGAGAGGGTAAAAAGGGACACCTTAGAAACTAATCTTGCATTTCTTATTTGCTTTGTCCTTAAAACGATGTGTAATATACTGAAACGTAGTCTAAGACGGTAATTTTGGCACAACTTTAAAAAACATTCTATGGCATTTGCTAGTGACACTGTAGTTTAAGCAAGCGTCTCATGGATAGGACGTATATCACCACCTTAAACTACATTCTTCTTTTAGACAAATCACCACCTTAAACTACACATGTTTTAGGAGGATCCCATAAGTTATATGTGTAAGTCCTACACTTATAACATGTCATTCCAATTCACTTGTGATTATATATAATCACATTTAATCTTTTATCATTATATGATTATCACAATTTATTATGTGATTATAATCACATAAAATCAATGTGTAATCATTTTACACAATCAAAATATGTCCAACTTAGCGAATGGATAATAGCTCACATTGGATGACAATTACACAGTTCAAGTTAGTTACATAAACCAACATAATTCGTTGTCATCTATATGTGTGTTCTTTCTTGACATTTCACAATGTCCTACACGGTTATATTCAACACATAGTCATTTCTTACATATGACAAACCGTTCGATTATTAACAATATGAGTTATAACAAGTCTTGACGATTTTTCGTCTTTCTAGAATAACAAGTAGTTTGATTATTCACAACAATATTCACAACAGAATATTTGAAACATCCAAACTTCCAATACTCGATACAAAATCGAGTGACTTGTATATTCTCATGTTACAAAATTAGTTGTACAAAACCGCACCAAACAACTTTAAATAGGCACTACTTTGCCACAAATGTTTTGCACCAACTGAAACAAACAATTTTGCGTTGAACATTGTACAAAATATCAGGTAATTTTGTATTATAACAACCAAAAAATGTTGTACTAAACAAATCAAATGTATGCCTCGAAAATCCTGATCGTTCATTTTATCATTTAATGATGAAAACGTATAGAAGTATTGGAAATCATTCCAAATGTGAGGAGTTACTTAAGTTAATGAAAGAAGATGGGGTTGAACCAACAACTGCAACAATGCATTTGCTTATGATATCTTATGGGAGCTCGGGAAATCCATTGGAAGCTGAAAAAGTACTTAAGAATCGAAGTTGAGTGGCGAGAGCTTAAGTACATTGACTTATAGCTCGGTTTAGAATCTTATTTTAAGAATCGGGATTATGATGTTGGAATTCGAAATTTGTGGAAATGAGGATGAAGGGTTGAGCGGATCATAGAATATGGACGTGCTTCATCGTATGCTAGTTTGTGTAAGACTACAAGTGAAGCAATGATGATCTTGAATGCTATCGCGGATCTTGGTTTTGATCTTCCAATCAATCTTGGCTACTTTTGTTAGGGGTGACAAGCGGGATGGGTTGGTAATGGACTAATGGGTCAAAATTGGTTTGAGTCAAAACAGTCATTTTATTATTAGTTGAATAGGTTGTGCGGACTGCACACTTTTTATTCATTACTTTATTTTTCAAAGAAAAAAAGCTCGTAAAATGTTTCATGCATTTAAATACATTTTAGTTCAATGTTTTAGTATAATCCATTTGACCGTCGTAATTGCCATCTCTAACCACATCAATCTGTATTTCTTTATGCTTTTCGGTTCATAAGGCCATGAACTTAACATCTATGAGTGTTCTTCTGAGGCTTTTAAAAGCTCGAAATCGATGGTTTTGGAGATGGACCGTGTTTTGGAAGAAGCGAAACACATGGAAGATAATGCGACTTAACTTTGTAAATGCGATGAAGATCTTTTATGGGCATTTGAACTTGGACCACCGCTTCATGGGTATTTCAATTGGCGGTCAAGAAAGATATATATCGATATGATGTCTTGGTGTAGCCTTACCAATTTTAAAAGCTATTACGTGGTTTTAAAATAATCGAAATCGATAATGAGTTGTACTAAAATGAGAGATAGAAATTAGTGTTTGGATAGGAATCGCTATTTTTACTTGTAATAACTAAATCATCATATGTTCACAACTTCAAACAACGCTAGCATATCCAAGCACTGTGATTCTGATTGTTGGTACTTTAAGTTGCAATAATTAGCTTCAAAAAGCATATCCAAACACCCTTTAGTGTTCTTGGTTACAAAAGTTACATACCCATAACAAAAGGTTGACTAATGGTGAACAAAGGAGAGGAGTGAGTTATTATTTCTTGGTGTATCTGAAATGAAAGAGTAAGCTTCAATATATAGGGAATTGGAATGGAAAAAACGGTCACAATTAATTAACACAATTAATTTTACTAATGTCATGAATTAAAATAAAACCATTAATTAATTTTATTCTTAATTCTCATTAGTAAACATGATGACAAAATCAATTGTCATTCACCACATTTGACCACATTTTCCAACATGATTGTCATGGGTGGGCATAGGTACGATGTTTTAGGATGACAGAAGTCTCCAGAAACAAGAATATTCTGCTATTTGTTTTGTTACTTTAAAATGAGCTTGTGATGGGTCATACTATACAAAATTTGATACAAGTTTTTTTTTTTTTAATGAAAGATTTCTTTTCCATATTTGTTTATATTATAACACAGTTTTTTTGTCAGTTTTGTTTTATATTTTTAACAGTTTTAAATGTTTAACACAGTTTTTTGTCAGTTTTTGTTTTATGTTTTTAACAGTTTTAAATGTTTGACTTAAACTTTATATTTTATGTTCTGTATTTTCAAATTTATATGTTTTTGCTATAAATAAAATTATAAAAATAAAAGAAAAATAAAAAGAAAAACACAAAAAAAGAAAAGGGTGCCTTTTGTAAAAAAAAATGGTTTGTATAACATATATTTTTTTAATATACAAAGTGTTTTTTTTTTTAATATAACATTATCCACTTGATTATATTTTGACTGATGAAAATATACACATTTATTTTTAAAAGGATAAAGTATTTATTTTGTGTTTAACAACAAACTATCGACCTTTTGTTCATAAAATAATCCATTGTCCAAACAAAATCACCATGAATTACTTATTAATTTCTTTTATTTCTCAAAAACATTTGTAATTCATTTCGTTAAATGGTTGTACAAGCGAAAAAGGTGAAAAATGTTTTTAATCATGTCTTAATGTTAATATCATTTACAAACAAAAAAATAAAGTTTGTTGTTAACCAAAAACTTTAAAGATGTTGTTAGCATGCCTCTTGTTTTATAACAAAAGCTTTTCTAAGGGTTAATGTACTTTGGATGCCTTATAAAATGTTTAAAAAATGTCAAAAACTTATGATAATGAGTTTGTGATAAAATGAACCCGAGTGGAATTAAATATTTTATGGGAGATGATTTCCCCTTTAATTTATGATCTTAAAAATTGGAAGAAACAAGGAGTGATTACATGTTTCGTACTTTTTGTTGTTCTAGGTTTCATGAAGTTTTATTTGGATGAAAAACTCTTTTACTTAAATGTATTCGATTTAATTTAACTGAGATACTCCTCATCCACGACCCTTTCTCACCTTTCTCTGAGCGTCTAAGTTGGGTCGCCTTAAATACAATGCTTTATTTTTCTTAAACTAAATGTTTAATTTGAATTTCGACATAGTTAATGTACAATTGTTACACTATGCATCAATAAATTATCATTTATACTACATAGTTAATGTACAATTGTTACACTATGCATCAATAAATTATCATTTATACTATCAAAATCTTTTTAAGCTGATTGAAATATAAAGGTGAAACATTTATTCTATGACAAACTAAAATTACAAATATTTAAATCGAGACGTAACGATATGTATATTTAAATGGAGAAGGGGATAGTAGTACTTGTTATGCAAGTTGGGAAAGTGCCCTATGGACATTCTCAGTAGGCCTCCAAATCATTCCTGTTGGGTCTGCAGTAGGGCTCTTATTTGATTCATTGAAGCAAGCATTGGGGAATTTGGACCTTACTAATGGGCTTAACACTTGAGTAAGTTACAACAAAAAGTATGTGATCATGTGTTGATTGGATGAGCAAAAAGAGAAGGCATCTTTACACACTCTTTCAAATTTATTCTCATTTTGTCCAAAACCTAATGGTGACCAAAATCATGCATTTGAGATGCAACGATTTGCATTAGATGTATTTATATTCATATATATGCAACATCTTGAGTTTCGAAAGTTAATTTGATGTATAGATGGTGCAAATTGATTTTCATGATTTCAGCATGTGCAGAGGAACAAAAAATAAGAGAAAACATGAAGTAGCTTTGTCATGAAGTTTTGTTCAAAGATTGGATTAATTCATTCACAACTAATGTGAACACTAAGGCGCGTCAATAATCAGTTTAACCCAAACGTATCTTATTTATATACTATGTTTAATGTTGTTCAATATAGGTTGGCAATCTTTAGCACAAGTAACTTTAATAAGTTACACCAACGACGTACGGTGACATTTGTGTTAATATTTGAATGGAAGTAATAACAAATAAAAATGCAAGTGCAATGCATATCGCACAACCTAGTAAGTTTACCAACTTTACCTAATTAACTTATCTTACTACTTATGTTACTTAAATCTAGTGGCGGATCCAATACTAATAGTTATCGGGTGCATTTCATCAAAATGATAAGAAATGCATAAGACGAAAATATTGGACACGATTCATTTAAAAAAAATTAGTATCTTTGATGCAAATTTTATACTAAGAAAGGTATATTTATGTGATTTACAGACATCTTCGAAACACCCTCGGTCAGCTCTTAGTAAGGAAAATAATACTCAATGTCTAAAATTTATGCCTAAAGATATGCTTAACAAGAAGATTAAGGTAGTGTTTTTTTTTTAAGGAGGCGTTTGGTTTGTCGCTATTAATCACAATGGGTATGTGTTGGTATATAGTGGAATGATAATGGAAAGTATGAAGAAACCACCCACACATATAATATATGAGTAAACCTTTACATTTGGGTAGGGCTGAGCAATCCCGACCGACGACCGACGACCGACCGACGCCCGACTCCGACCGACATAAACCGACCTTAACTCGGGTCGGGACTCGGGATGGGTTTTAAGCCTTGTCGGGACTCGGGTCGGGTCAGGGGTCGGGATTATTTCGGGATAACACAAAGAAAACCATACAAAGCGGTTTGTTTCGGGACTCGGGTCGGGATTCGAGATTACCCGAACTAGAATCGGGTCGGGATTCGGTTAGAATTTTCAACCTTGTCGGTTTCGGGATGTGTCAGGATCGGGTCGGGACGGGTCGGTTCCGGCCCGATGCTCAGCCCTACATTTAGGTATCTTCATTCCATTGTGGTGGGCCACATAACTAACCAAACAACATTAATGACTTTCAAAGTTATAGACCCATACCTACACCCCAACCAAACGGACCCTAAGAGGTTTAGAAAGGTAGTGGGTCCCTCATCTGTTATAACCTCTAAATGAGGAGAACTTCCTTTTTTACACTCTAGCCTTATAAATGAAATAAAAGAAATGGTAAGCCTAAAATCAAAAAAGAAATAATATTATATACACACTATAGTGATTTAGATGAAATATCAGAAAAGTAAACAGACCCTAAAACATGTGTCAAAATTAGAAGTGAGAAAATATGCATGTGAAGTGTCAATTAATAAATTGGTTAGGCATGAAATTAAGCTTATATCATTGTCGCTTAGTTAAATCGACTTGAACAAAATCAAAAGGACACAATTAAATTCATGCATACATATTTTAGGAATGTGATCCCCTCAACATAATGTTCTAGCTTGTCTTTCTTTTATAATGTGATCCTCAACATAATGTTCTTGCTTGTCTTTTCTTTTATACTTATAACAATTATAGGATATTTCATTTTATAATACAACCATCAAAGACAACATATATGGTACGGCATCATATATAACGAATTCGATTCATACGATAGTACTTTCTACGTACCATCATATTTCAAACAAAGTTTTTATACAAAAACAAGTCTAAACAAAACAAAAAAGAATCATAATTAGTTCCTATCACAAAAATATCTTACTAAATGCCATGCAATTTATTGTAATCAATTAGTTAACATGTCGGTTAACCGTATTCTGAAACACGGCAAAAAATCATTTGCTTATCAAATTATCTATCGAGCCGTGAAAAAGATTCAACAATAGAAAGAAACAAATCAAAGATACAAACCATGCTACCTACATTTGTTCCATTGTTGTCACGATGCATTTGCAACTGAAGACAAGGTATATAACATCACTAGCTAATTAATTATTACATGCATATAAACATCTATGTAACCACCATAAAATAGAAGACTAATGATAATATCCTTGGTTTCCTCACAAAAGGGTAAGGTTTTTAAACCTCGTTAGATATGTACATTTTAGTGTGGTCAATGAGGGTCGGAACGTTCAAAAGGTTAACTCGGTGAGGCCGCGTACATCTTAGTCAAAAATGCTCGCTCTTTTCAGATAGCTTGAGAGAAAACCTCATTCATTTGCTGATATAAACATGCATATATAATAATTTTTTATCTTAACTTTGATGTTACGGCATGCCACGTTGTCAGTCACAATCTAACTAAGATATGTAATTACAGTTTATTGGATTAAAAAGGATATATTCAATTCGTAACAAGATCCAAGCACAAAATTTGTACGTACAATTCTCCTCTAGAACCAAAATCCCTACGAGTATATATATTAGCCGATTTTCTAGCAAAAGATGTGAAATTCGTGTACTTAAATTCTTTCAACGTACGATGGGGATAAAGGGAAGTAAGTTGAGCAAGCTTATAAGACGAAGCTCCTCTCTAGTACCAAAAGGGTACGTTCCAATCTCAGTAGGTGTGAATGATGAAACAACAAGACGTTTCATCATTCATACCAGTACTCTCAGTCATGAAGACTTTGTGGAGTTCTTATGTAGATCAGCCGAAGAGTATGAATTTTCGAATGAAGGGGTGTTGAGGATACCTTATGAAGCAAGAGCGTTCGAAGAATGGATGAAGAAAGAAGGGAAGTATAAGATGGGAAAGGTTAAACCTATTTAGCCTCCTTTGAAGGATTAGTGTGGTTAGTGATCACTCGTATATATTATGGATTATTTAAAGCTTCTTTGATTCAAGAAGGACGTTGTATATGAAAATTTTATGGGGGAATTTCATATATACCCAAGGAAACTTCAAAAATTACATATTTCCCCAAAACACAAGTTTTCGATGCATGATGTACAATGCTATTAAAGCATGATTTGGGGAAATATGTAATTATTGAAGTTTCATTGGGGATATATGTAAATGCCCCAAATTTTATTGTTGTGGTATATACTAGTTATAAGTATCGTGTCGTGCAGGCACGAGGTTTCGACATGATTATTATTTAGTTTGGATATCACACACGGGTTCTTCATAAATTGTGTATTTTTATTGAAAGTACCTATAAACAATATTTTTTATTTGTAATTTCTGTTCAAAGATCCCCACTTTCAACCCCCTCGACTTAAAAACACCTTCCATCAACGTAGCACACGACCCGACTCCACATCTGGATCCACTACAACAATCGTTGCTTTCGCAGGCGAAATTTCAGGGCTTTCGCCGGAGACATGTCCCCTGTGATACCTTCCCCCGGGGACATCTTCCCGGCGAAAGTCCCCCGGCAATACCCTCTCGGGGATACTTTCGCCGGAGACTATTTACAACCTTTACCGGGGACATGTGGGTCCCGCAGCAAATTGTCACCGGTCAAACATGTCCGACGTTGCACTTTGTTTTGCCGTGGACGGTCCCCGGGGAAAATGAAAAACTAATATTATCTATAACACTTTCGCCGGTGACATGTCCTCGGGAAAATGAAAACTAATATTATATATAAAACTTTCGTAGGGGACATGTCCCGTGAAAGCTTTGACCCATTTTGCAAAAAATTGTCGCAAAATGGGTAATTTTCAATTTTTTCCGAATTTTTCCTAAAAATCTAAATGTAACAACTTTTTTTCGAACCTATTTTATGCTACAACAACACAAATTCGCTAAACATAATATCATATATAACCAAATGGTCCAAATTCGCTACAACACAATCGATAACATAAAATGTGTTTCCAAAATCGCCAATGGTCCAAAACTATACATAAGCTACCTATACGCAAATGGTCCAAAACTATACGTATAATCCATTTAGCGGGAATCCTAACCTACAAACATATCCTAACACATAAGGCTCGAACTCGTGTTCACCAGGCGGTTTTGTTAGTTGACTTCCGATATCTTCTGCTTCATCGAGTTTGTCCAAAGCTTAACCTGCGGTATTTTAAATAGTTTGGGGTTTTAGGTAATGAGAACTATCCAAGCATCGGGTATCAAAAGACCCTTAAACCATTAGGGTTGAATTGGTCATTTTAACAATTAGGATAGAAGGGTAGGATGGTGGATTTTGGGACCTAAACCAAGATCTTGGCAGGGTGTTGGGGTCCACCCCCTTTCATGTGTAATAGCATTTTAACTATGTTAATGAAATCATGTTGTTTCATCTGCTTGTAATACAAAAGATTTGATCATGTTTGCGTACGACTTTTTGAACAGTGTGCCTAGGGTTGAGGGTTGGTGAAAACATGAGAATGGTGTTAGTTGTCTAGTTAAAGTGCTATTACACCATTTGCCGACATCAATTCATTATCCTTTTTACAATGATATTCCCAAAAACTCACCAAAAATTCTCTCCCATATTATCAACCAACAAAATTGAAGTTAGCGGCGGTGACACGTGGCCTCGATGGTTTCTGGTGAGAAGGTACGGTTTCTTGGTCCAGTAGATATAGAAAAGTATACATCCCATTTCTTGTTACGGTTTGTTGTGGTTACCTGATGATGAGGGTTGAATATTTAAGGGTAGAAAGGTGGTGCAAAAGGGTTTAGCTTGCTCTGAGAGTTCATAACTGTGTGTGTGTTTTTAGTGTGTAATTTTTGGTGTGAAACTCTGTATGTGTGTGGGAGAGAGAGAGAGCAGAGATGATAAGAAGAGAGATGAAAGGGTTTGTAATGATAGTGCTGGAATAGTGCCGAGTGAAGTGGGGTTAATGAGGCACCCTCACAAACCCTTTCATATCTCTCGCCACCATTCCACCACTATCCTTACCAACCATTTTATCTCTCTTCTTATCATCTCTGACCTCTCTCTCTCACACACACACACAGAGTTTCACACCAAAAAACACACACTAAAAACACACACACAGTTATGAACTCTCAGAGAAAGCTAAACCCTTTTGCACCACCTTTCTACCCTTAGAGATTCAACCCTCATCATCAGGTAACCGTAAAAAACCGTAACAAGAAATGGGCTGTACACTTTCCTGTATCTTCTGAACCAAGAAACCATGTACCTCCTCGTCGTAAACCATCGGAGAAACCACGTGTCACCGCCGCTAACTTCAATTTTGTTGTTTGATAATATAGGAGAGAATTGTTGGTGAGTTTTTGGGAAGATCATTGTAAAAAGGAGAATGAAATGATGTCGGAAAATGGTGTAATAGCACTTTAACTAGACACACTAACACCATTCTCATGTTTTCACTAACCCTCAACCCTGGACACACTGTTCAAAAAGTCATAAGCAAACATGATCAAATCTTTTGTATCATAAGCAGATGAAACAACATGATCTCATTAACCTAGTTAAAGTGCTATTGCACATGAAAGGGGGTGGACCCCAACACCTTGCCAAGATCTTGGTTTAGGTCCCAAAATCCACCATCCTACTCTCCTACCCTAATTGTTAAAATGGCCAATTCAACCCTAATGGTTTAAAAGGTCTTTTTGATACCCGATGATTGGATAGTTCTCATTACCTAAAACCCTAAACTATTTAAAATACGCAGGTTAATATCTTACCTTTTGGTCTCGGCTGTGGTCGTGGCTTGGCCTCGGCTTCCATTGATTTCTACAAGCAAAGCACATAGTTAGAGTTTCGTATTCCATTGATTTCTACAACATATAGGGTAGTTCAATGATAACAATGTCCTTTTCGGTAATTTTAACATTATGTCACTAGATAATCTAATTTTCCAAACACATAAAAAACTGATTATCTACTCAAACAGGTAAAAAAATTTACAATTGAAATATACAATTGAAGCTATACTACTCTGCTATACTACTCAAACAGCTATATACTACTCAAACTGCTATACTACCTTTGGCGAGACCTTTAGGTAAAAAAATATTAAGAATGTGTGTCCCATTTAGTTAAAACTATACTACTCAAACAGGTAAAAAAAATTACAATTGAGGCTTTACGTAACCATTTTAATGCTAAACATACATATCCAACATAACCATGAAAAACAGAGTTATTAAAACTATAGCAAAGTTAATGGAACCTGTATCGGTAAACCACACCATTGCATCTCCAATATCGGTCCAGCGGCACTTTCATCCATAGAAACTCCTACATGACAGCAACTAAGTTTATCAACTTATATTAAAAGTATTCTAATAATGGCTAACAATTTAAAAGTATTCTAATAATGACGATAAAATCATTGGTTTGTATTGCTCAAGAGCGAAAGAAATTAAAGTACCTCATCAACATATGGTGCGTGGTGGAGATGGAGATGGTGGTGGAGATGGTGAGGAAGTGGTGGTGTTGTGGTGGTATTGCAAGCCGCAGCTGAGAGAAGTGTTGGTGGGTATATTTTTTTTTATCTCAAAGTGATAACAGATCTCGTTAATAATTGAGGTGTTTTTTACGTTTAACTTTTCTCGGGGACACGTCCCCGGAGAAAGTTTTGTTTGTCTTCTAGCGAGACATTTGGCGGGGACTAGTCCCCGGGGAAAGAAATGGCAGGATAAAGTAAACGAAAAGAGGGAAAATGAAAAGTTTTGCCAAAACCTTCCGCGAGGACATGTCCCCGGGAAAAGCTTTAATTATTCAATTTTCTTTTTGAAAAAACTCTTTATTATCATTTTAAATAATTAAGATTAATAGTAAATCAGTTTAAATTTAACCTAAACGTATATCAAAATAAAGCAACGAGTGATCATGTTAAACGACCAACTATAGGTGATATGGTATACGTATCATGTTAAACGACCAACTATAGGTGCTATATACGTATCATGTTAAACGGCCGAGTATAGGTGCTATGGTATATGTATCATGTTAAACGGCCGAGTATAGGTGCTATGATATACGTATCATGTTAAACGACCAAGTATAGGTGCTATGGTATATGTATCATGTTAAACGGCCGAGTATAGGTGCTATGGTATACGTATCATGTTAAACGACCGAGTATAGGTGCTATGGTATACGTATCATGTTAAAGGGCCGAGTATAGGTGCTATGGTATATGTATCATGTTAAACGGCTGAGTATAGGTGCTATGGTATACGTATCATGTTAAACGACCAACTATAGGTGCTATGGTATACGTATCATGTTAAACGGCCGAGTATAGGTGCTATGGTATACGTATCATGTTAAACGACCAACTATAGGTGATATGGTATACGTATCATGTTAAACGACCAACTATAGGTGATATGGTATACGTATCATGTTAAACGACCGAGTATAGGTGCTATGATCAATCAAAGCTGACATTTGTTAGTAAAAAAGATGTATCAAAACGGAAAGAATTACTACCATTGTTGTTACCTTGGACGCCATGAATGCCCTTTGTTATACGATCAAATGTTGTACTCAGTAAACCACAAAACTTTTGGTACACTGTAACTTTTAACCATTTTTTTTGTTTAACTATCTTTTATTAATCGAGACATGAAGCTAGTCTGTTTCAACGGCCGAGTATAGGTGCTATGGTATACGTATCATGTTAACAAGATTATGATTTCCAAACACCCCTTTTCCAATACTAAATTACACATGAATAAAGAAACAACTTGACAACAAAACGAAACAGATCAAACGAAACAACTCGGCAAGCAAACGAAACAACTCAAACGATATGATACACACGACATAGACCATAACAAACATCGCCCATTCAATTTTTTCCCTGCTACTTCCCGCTCTGCTAGAACCTGCACCATCTTTTCCATTCCTTTGCTTGACGAACTGTTCAAACAATGCTTCAAGATTTGTTATCCTATTTCCCGCATCATCAAATGTGTAATCGAACGGGCTTTTTCCAGCTTCATCTTTTTCCTTCCTTTGCTTGACGAACTGCTCAAACATTGCTTGAGCTTCCAGCGTGTTTTCTCCTCCAACACCATCAGCTTCACAGTCCAAATACACCCTGTAGAATGGCTCTTTTCTTAACCATTCCAGAATGCGGTCTCTCATCAACGGGTCTATGTTCCTATAAGAACCATATTCATCGTAAATTTATGACCCATACGTATCAAGAACTCGAGTAAAGAGATATATCGACGATAAAACCAATGACCACTCTTTTTCTGGCGTATAATCAGCCATTATATTGTTACGTGTGTTTTGTGAGAATTGACGATTGGGTTATTTATGTTTTTCCAAGCATCAGGGTTTTAGTTATGTATTAATAGTTGCAATAAAGTGTATTTTTAAATATTACTTTTCGGGGACATGTCCCGGGAAAGGTTCATGGAATTTCCACGCACAATTAGCATGCTTTGGACTTTGGTCAAAGTTTGGTGAACGTAAAATACACTTTCGTGGGACTCGTCCCGGGAAAGATGCGTTGAATTTGACTATCCGGTCAAATTTTGTTAAAATCAACTTACTTTTCTTGGGACTGTCCCGCGGAAAGTATCGTTGAATTCTCCACAACAAGTCGGTGAATTCATGTGCCACGTCGATTCAATTTTGTCGTTTAGTGACTTTCATGGGGACTTTGTGTCCCCGGCGAAAGTCTCCTCGCCCGTCCATCCGATTGTTGTAGTGATCAACTCCGATAACTTGAAAATGATGCAAGTAAATTTTTTTACTTTAGTGATAAAAATTGTTAGTTTGGTCTTGGTCTTGAAGTTCCATGTTCGGTCTTTAAGTTTTTTGTTTGGTCTTAAAATTCCATGTTCTCTTCTGCCAAGTAAATATTGTTAGTTTAGTGATAAAATTATGGGTGAAGAAAACTAATTAGTTTAGCTCATATAAATTCTAAAGATCCCAAACTATCATATTTCATTGTGAAGAAACTAGTAATCTCAGGCCTCGTTCTATATGTGGCATTTGGAGGAAAATCTAATCCATGTAAGGATGCGTTTGGTTTGAGGGGATCAACCCTAGAATTTGGGGTTGGCTTGAAGTTAATTGTTTGGTTCCACTAAACCCCACATATTAGGGCATCCTCAAAAGTTGTATAAGGGCTTGGGGTTAGAATAATAAACCTCTGACAAGCATCGTGGACTCATATCGTCCATTTCTTTTTTTGTGATTTAATATAAAATTTGTTTTTTATTTTCTATTATTAGTTTAAATTATTTTATAATATATATTCTCTCTCCTACTACAAATCCAAATCCTAATCATAAACCAAATTTAAATCATAATCTTAAACTCATCTACAAACCAAACGGGCCCTAACTTGATATAACTAAGCTTCAAAGGCATAATGGTTACTTCTCAACTTTTTTTCCACTTTGTCACATTTAGGCCTTATGGCAAAACTGCATTATAACCCAAGTCATATTTTGTTATCTTTAATTACATCACAAATCCCATCTAAATTTAATGTTAACTCCGTTAAAGTATGATTTTTCTATTTAATAGACTAAAATACTTGACGTATCCACCAAAGTTTTCTTTAAACTTTGGGGTGTTACATTACGGATTCAGGAAAATGGGTATTGGTAATCGTGCGGGTATTACCATAACCTGTTATCGAACTTGTACCCGTAAAAAAATTATTTATACCTAAACCCACCCATGAACCTGACACAACTGGTTCGGGTTTCAGTTCCCCCTTCAATTTTTTTTGGTTTTGCCATCCTTAAATGTACACCTCTTGAACATGGAGATAAATACATAAATGATTTATGAGTTGAGCAAAAAATTGTTTTAATTTGACTTCCAAAAACATCATAAGAGAACGGAGACAAACGGTCAAAACTTTTTATACTAATTATACTTTTTTGATAGTATATAAAATATTCTTTAATTCTAAAAATGCATCAGATCATGTATAAAAAAAATTCAGACTATCAATTAAACGATGTTGTCAAATTAAATTCTGTAATGACGATTTAGAAAGAACATACCATTTTGCTTTTTGTTACAGTTTTACTCACTTATGCATTGATGAGGTGTAACTTCATACGCTTTTAGGGGGTCATTTAGCCTTTAAATTCGTATATATTTGATCATTTATTACCCTAAATTATTTCTATTTGAGTTTTAGGTACTTTGGAAGCAAATGCTGGAAAAGTAAGCGTTTTGATCTCGATTGGACAGAAAAACGAAAAAAACGACAACAACGAAAAAAACGTCACGAGAAGGCCTCGTGACGGCGTCACGGCCAAATCGTGACACCGTCACCTAGGAGGTGCTGACCATTCAGGCTCTGGAGACGGCCTACCACTGACGACGTCAAGACCAAAATTATGAAGGCTGACGGCGTCATAAATTGCAAGTGACGTCGTCACAAGCTGAATATGAATATCACAACTTGCGCGCGAAGTACCTGATACTTTTTGGCCATAAGTTCTTCATACGAACTCGGATTTAGGTGAGTCAAAAGGCCACGCGACCAGGACGAGAAGATCTACAACTTGGTGAAAAAGGCATAATGATGTCGTCATCTCGAACCGATAGAAAATCCGCCTATAAATATAACCTTATAACTTTACTTTTGTAATCCCTAAACCTTAAGTCCGGTTCTAAGGTTTAGGTAGGTGTTTTTCCAGCAACTTAGGAGGTATTAATCATTCCATAAACATCTTGTAATAGTTTGTTTATTGATTCTATCTTAATTTATGTCTTCAGTTATCATTATTGTTGTTTGTCTTCATTGGTTATGATTGGCTAATCCACCTAGTGTTTACTTAAGATTGTATAAAACTTGTTAATAACGAATTAGATCTTATTTTTTTTATATTGATTGTTGTGTCTATCTCCATCATTAACGCATGACATATTCAATGAGTCTAATCAGCTATAGTTTATATTTATTGCTTACTACTGCCTCTTGTTGATTATGATTTGTGTCAGGAGTTGGAAAAATGGCTAGGTCAAATTATACTAGCTTTAACGTCCACTAAAAAGTTATTTAATAATTAGTTAACTTAATATTCGTTGTATTCAATGCGTAAACTTTGCTCATATTGTGGAAATTGAGATAAAAGGACATTCTTAGGTGCCACTCAATTAGAACATAGTTCATATGAGTTAGGGCTTGACCACCCCTCGATTGGTATTAAGGAATACAACACACTAATTAGACAAGGACGCGATAATTCAATAGGTAGAATTGGATAACTAGCAAGGAGTAATACATCCTAGGTGAATACGCTTCATTTACCTTGTAGATACTTAATTTACTTTTATTGCATTTAGTTTAGTAGTAGTTTAATTAGTTAAAACCACCTCCTCCAATACCTGGGATTTTACTTTTTTCTAATAAATATAAAAGACCAAAAATAATCTTCCCTCAACCCTTAGACTTAATTCGACATACACTTTGAGCCTACCTCACTATTCCTCTAAAGAACAATCAATCCCCCGTGTCTTAATTATACTACACTACAACGCTTAGGTACTCTGCCTAGGAAGATTGTAAAACTTCATGTGTTTACAATTATCCGCATTAAGATTTTTGTGCCACTGCCGGGGAATAGTCTAGGTTTCGATTTCTATTTCATTTAGGTCTACTTATTAAATTCCTATCAAGTGAGTTTGGTTTTTTAACTTTCTCGTATTCTATCTTTTCATTGTGCTTTTGTTTGTAAAAAAATTCCATTGACTCTTCCGTTCACCATTATGGAGAACACGAATCTACCAAATCCGCATCTAGATTTTTACATGAAGAAATATAATTTTACTAATTTTTAGAGTAAATTGCAAAAATCGTCCTTGTGGTTTGGCCAAATTGCACGTTTCGTCCTTGTGGTTCATTAAGTGCAAAAATCGTCCGAATTTGGCACTGTTACGTTCACTTTTGGTCCTTCATCATTGCAAAAACCGTCCTTGTGGTTTGCCAAATTTCACTGTTGATTTGGTAAAGAGACCAAGTTCATATAACTCTTGAACATGAACAGGAATTGACCCAACCATCAACCCATATAGTACGGGTAGTTTTAGGATAAAGGGAGTAGATCCTTTAGACATTCACACACCACTTTCACCTCACGTGGCATATTTCCACCTAAGGGTGTGCATCATTACTATTACCCACACTTAATCCTAAGTGTAGGAAAAACATCCCTTTTATCCATTAAATAAGGGTAGAGAAAGGCTCATGACTCGAACAAAAACAAGCGCTTCTCGGGAGGAAACTCGGACATATTTTATTTACTTGTTTGGTTTGCTTTTAATTTTGTTTTAGGATGTTTGCATGCTAGTATTTGATTATGAATTGGTACGTGATTGATTTATATGCAATTATACTTTCTTTTGCTTTTGACTTCGTCTCAGTGGTGATTAAAGGTACTTTGCATGAAATAAGTGTAGGGAAGATCATATGTGGTTACTAAGATCCTAAATTCATTATGTGATGATTTATAGTTTAAATTCTTGGCATGTTTGTTTGTTTTATTTGTCTTTGTGTGTGAATACATGTGAATATGTTCTATGAGTTCATGCAGGAGAACATACTTTAGAAAATAGGTTGTTCCAGAAATTTTTTTTAGAAAACAAAACGAAATAAATCTGCCAGGTTAGTCTGATGGCGTCACGGTTTACACCTGACAGTGTCAGCTACTATAGCACAGTTTTTCCAGGATTTTGTTAGATGTCGAAAATTAACTTTTAAAAAAATTTCAGAATTTCTTAAACGTCCAATTTTCCTGCATGTTATTTGTATTTTATTCTACAAGTATCTTATCCTTTAATTGTTTTGTTTTGCTTTATTCCTAACTTTGGAATTAAATCTTGTTGTGATTTTTCTTTTTTCAGTTTGTTGCTTTGGGTTGTTGCTTTGTTTTTTATTACAGGATTGATTAGATAAGGACGGTCTTTTGACGATTCTTGGATGAAGATTTAACCTTGTATCTTTGTTCTCCGTCCATACAGAGGACACCAGGGGAGCACTAGTTTCTTTCATGTCTTTTTAAATTTTCCTTTATTATATTTTGGTACTTTTTAAACATTGGGGACAACGTTCAATTTAAATGTGGAGATGAGAAAAAAGGACACCTTAGAAACGATGTGTAATATACTGAAACGTAGTCTAAGACATTAATTTTGGCCTAACTTTAAAAAAAATCTATGGCATTTACTAGTGACACTGAAGTTTAAGCAAGCGTCTCATGGATAGGACGTATATAACTAGCACAAAACCCTACCACCTAAATACTACCCCCAAAATGTAAGGACACCTTAACTAGCATTCAATTTTAATGCTTGAGTGTATCGGTAGTGTAATTGGTTCTAGAACTTGATTTTGTGATGCATTATGAGATCGCTAGTGATATCACATTCATGTGGTTAGGATTTACTAAATGGTCAGAGGCATTATGTAGCATCTGACATTTTCAGGGCAATACTTGTTCATAAAACTCAAAACTAATTACTCTGAACGCGTAAATATTTACTTTTACGTATAATCGTTAAGTTAAATAGCGTAAAATGGAAAATGACATTTAACACGCACCGACACTAAAAAAATCATGGTTTACGTCAAATTAGCATTTTTTTTATACATTTATAAACTTACTTAATTATTTGTGTAATTAAATTTACCATTTTTTACGTGAAATGCATATTACTTACGTTTTTATTCATGCATGCATGTATTTTATACTACCTCTGCGTTTCACTACATAATACATACAACAATTTTAAATTTGAAAACACCCCCCTCCCTTGGTCCCCTTATTCGGCCAATCCCCACAACACAAGCAACGCATACCCTTAAAAATCTTGTCTTACACTGACCAACATGTACTAATGTAACAACCATGGTCCTTTATTCCAACACGTAAGCTACAAATTATCTTATGTTTTTTGTCATTTCACTTTCATTAACCTTAACACCACATGTCTTGGTTGTACAATTTTTAAGATACTTTGGCATACTAATCTCTTCATTTTCATCAAAACTTGTAAGTAATTATTTTCTTAAAAACTTTGTACTTTCATCATTTTTGTTATGCATACATTTAAAAAGTACACATGTTTTGTAAAATCTATAAGCTAAAGTTTACAAAATATGTAAAAACATATATATACATTCGACATATGCATAAAATATTAAAATGAACACAAGGAAAGTATCATTGAGTTTGTGTGGCTATTTTGGTATAATAAAAGTGTATACAAGATTTTCTTGTTTGCTTATTAGCTTATTCGGCTTATATATTGGTTTTTTGGGCTTATTGGGCCATTCGGCCCAAAAGGGGTAAAAGAGCTAGCTTATTTTGAGCTTATTATCATCATCGATTTATTTTTATGGGTTTATTAATCGACTTATCTTGAAACATATTTGGTTCGTCTTATTTATAAATTATTAGCTTATTTTCAGCTTATTGGGCTTATTATGTGCTTATTCGGCCATAAGGGTTTAAGATTATTGCTTATTTGTAAAACTTGAGATTTTGGCTTATTTTGCAACTAAATATTTCGGCTTATATTTAGACTTAAAGGTTATGGCTTATTTTTAAACTTATGTGTCTCAGATTATTTTGTAACTTATGTTTTCGGCTTATTTAATGGCTTATAATTCCCGGCTTATTTTAGTGCTTATTGTGACAATTCGTATTTTCAGGTCATTCTCAAAACATTACTCATGTTTCATTATTTATCATTTATCGTAAACTAGGTTTACAGTATCAAATTCACGTGAATCAGTAGTGGTTTAATTGTGAATTCATGATCATATCATCGAGGTCATTCCATATAGACTAAGTTTAGTCTACATTTCATTAACATCATTGTCATCATATTAGTTCATGCATGGTTTTGCATTTTACATTAAACGTATAATTTTCATATTAAATAAACGTTATCGCGTAATTTATTATTTTGAACAATTGATCCATTAATTCCAAAAATTATCCCGATATATTTTTATACTCATATTAAGTTTATAAAAATAATATTATGAGTTTACCCAGTGTTTTAAATTTATTTTGTATATAAATCGTTATATTTATATAATTACGACGGTTTTCTTAAATACTACACGATTATTATTATTTCACTCAAATTTTTGCAAGAAATGTATTTTTATAATTTTTATGACCTAAATATATTTTATCTTGAACCGTGAAAATTTATTTTTAACTAACGCTACCCTATATACTCAAAAGTGACTACAACTTATTATTTAACTTCACAAAATCTTACACTTATACATAATAATAATAAAAAAAAAATATAATTAGAGATGACTACACCTCCCTTGTCGACAAGGGAGGGTGAGTCACAAAGAATTTGCAAAATATCTCATAAGTGTATAGGTAATATACTTAATATATCACTCAATTTACTTCATTTTTGCAAGTGAAAAATCAAAAACAATATCTTCTTCTCTTCCTCTCCAAAAACCGGCCAACCAAGACAAGAAGGAAGGATCATCCTAAAAATTTTCCAAGACAAGATTATTTAACACTCTAGTATCACTCTTTGTATAGGTTTTGAAATAAAAACCTATGGTGATTAGGAAAAATCCTTTTGTCCATAAACCTCATCAATTACCAGTAAGCATTTCATACATATCATTAATTTTCATATTCATTGTTTTGGTCATTTCATTTTTATTTTGAGAAAACATGCAAGTTATGTGATGTTTATACCACTTTTTAAGGTTTTTAAGTGTTATATATATATAATCCATCCTATAATTACTCCTTGTTATATATTAGTTTTGGTGATGTCTAGGAACCCATGACACCCTAAGAAGGTGTATGGTAGGATTAGAATAGCTTCGGAGTTGTTTTGAATGGGTTAGAATAGGTTTGGCGCGAGAAAAACTCATTTCGACAAGTTTGCAAAAGGTCATCCTTATTTTCAAAATCTGGAAAATCCGACAGAGGTAAAACTTTTGGCCTAGATATTTAGAAAATATACTTTAAAACGAAACCGTGGCGCTTGAACGGATTAAAGCGGAGCTATAACGAAGAAGTTATGAATTTTTCAAGTTGGCGGCGAAAACTATAAATTTTCTCGGAATTTCAGAAGTATTGTTTAATTTGTATGAGTCAAAAATGAAGCTTGGGCGTTGTAAATTATGTCGACTTGTCAAAAATATGTTAGTATACTTTGATACAAAGCTAATGATCTTTAAAACGTGAAAGCGGTTTGTAACGATTAAATTATACACGTTTACAAAAGTTGCCGTAACTTTATTATATAAGAAAACTAAATATTATTTCTAATAGGCAAGTTTTACGGCAAAAACAAAGAGACCAAGTTGAAGGTTGTTTTTAACATTGATTTAGAACTTTTTATAAAGTGATGTCTTTTAGTAAAAGTAAGATCGCCAAGTATATTTATCAAAATAACCGACCGTTTGATTAGCAGAGTTGTAATGAATTGATTACGTTTACTCAAACTTTGCCGAAAACCATCCTTAAACTATATTTTGGGACATAAGTACCATACTTAGCCTCTATTTTTCTTTATGTTCGAGACCTCTAGGATGGAAACTTAAACACTAAAACTTCGAGATAATCATACGAGCTTCCCAAAACCGTTGAGTTCGTTTCCTAGCGCTCGATGTGCACCATTTTTACGACTAGTTTTTAGAGGCCGTTTTAGTCACTTTCATGGAAATTTCAATGACATTATTTTACGACGAAAGGTTATAATCTCTTAATAAATCACTAAATGATTATCGTCGGATATCATTTCAATGTAAATACATGTGAAGCAATTTAAAAATGGTCAAGACGTTAAAAGATTATATTTTCGACGAAAAGTATTGTTTTCAAAAATTCATAAGTGGTATAAATATCATCCGAATTGCATGCGTAACATTACATCATGACTTATTACATATCATATCATTCATAATAGGTCAAGTTTTGAGATTCACGCTACATTTCAGTGTATCCACTTTAGTCATCATAATCATTGCAACATGTGAGTTTTCATAGCCCCGATTTATTCAAGTTTATATTTTATTTCAAACCTACAGGGGAGAATACATTGCACATCATTTTATTACGATGCCAAGTATATTCAAATTCATTACATTGCTTAAGTTACCTCATTGCCAGGTAAATGTCCCCATTTCATAATCATGAACCGTTAATTTCATAGAAGCGAGGGTGAGTGGATAGATCTATCGAGGGTGACACCTCCATCCGGGTTGGCGGATTCCAACCGGACGGATGCATTTCATTTCTTTATCATTATTGAGTTGTTTGGCAAAACACTCTATTGGGGCGAACATCATCAAGCTTGTGTCATGGACTTATAGCAATTGTATCATTTTGTGACGACATTGTCATACATAATTTATACTTGTGGTAGTCGTATTAAACATTTACATAAACTCTATGAACTCACTCAACCATTGTGTTGACACTTTTAGCAATGTATTTTCGTGTAACTAAGGCATTCACTTCATGGCATGCATGTGGACATATCATAGAGTCGCGGTGACGACGCAGCGTCTCACGGGATTTATATACTTTAAAAACATCGTTTGACTTGTATCAAATTTATTTCCGTACATAGTGACTTTCATTTGGGACCTATACTTTGTAACTCGATTATTTTATTAAATCAAACGATGTATTTTCCAAACGACACTTTAGGTCGTTCAATATAATCAGAATTGTGATGCTATGACAATAATCCCGAAATTCCATTCACGCAAAATGAGATAATTTGGGGGTGTGACACTTATTGAATTGGCATATTTTTGTGCTTACTAGATTCAACTTATTTTAGCTTATTTTGTTTCTGGCTTGTTAACGGGCTAAATATTGGACTTTTATATTTGGGTTTAGTTATGGAATAAACATGCGCTTACAGTTGGACTCGTTATTGGACTTAATATGGACTCATTATAGGACTTATTATTTATTGGCCTTTTATTGGGTTTCGGCCCAATAAGAGTTTGGCTTATTTTCGGACTTATAAAATCAACTTATTTGATAACTTATCTAATCGGATTATTATTGGCTTAAATTGATTCATTAAAGCAAGCATCGAGGAACTTGGACCTTACTAATGGGCTTAACACTTGAGTAAGTTACAACAAAAACTATGCCATTATGTGTTGATTGCATATTTGGATGAGCAAAAAGAGAAGGCATCTTTATGTAGTTAGATTGCATCACCTGAAAATTTGTGTTCTATAGATTGAAGATAGAACACAAATTCATTCAAAAATCATGTTGAAAACCTAAAATTATGCAGATAGATTACATCAGCCCCACAATCAAATCGAAAATAGTTACAAAAAAGTAAGCATCATATTTTTTTTCTCTGAAATGGTGAATTATATTAATGTTTTCAGCAACTTACAAAACATTCATAGCAGACTACTATGGACAAACCCATATAGTTTATTCAAATCAGAAATACAAGCTGACTACAATAACAGAGAATACACAAACTGATTCATAAAACCCCATTCATCAAGTTTCAGCATTAAAACACCTTAAACTAAAAATGGGCAACCATGGAGAAAGGATTAACAACAAAGTAACTTACAACAAGTTTTAAACAACAAATTGAATTGGACATAATATAGCCTAACACATATCAGATAAAAGACAATTGTCCTATACATTACATTGCCATTCCAAAACACAAAATAGATGACCATATTAACCCATCCTCAACAACCATAAATACACATCAAACCTTAACACTCCTTCTGTCATGTTTGTTTCTTCGGTGAGAAAAAACCGGACCATCTGACCTGGAGCAAACCCTGCTTCCTTCTTCAACTCCTTGAAACTAGATGATGAAACAATTGTAACACTCTTCTTCAACCTTGATCGACCTTGTTTCTTTGTTTTCTCACGTACAATGAACACTTTCTCTACCCTTTGGTGCTTTACAACTGCGAAAGTGAACCCAAACAAGTTGTACTTCTTCACAATTCTAGATGGTAAATGTTGTTACAAAATGTACAAAACTTAGCATTAGTTACCATATACATTAAGAGTAACAATTTAACAAATTAGTATAGTTATAATACACTTACAATTTGTCCATCTTTCCAAAAATATGTCGTCGTCTTTTTTGTAAAACCATTTCTTCCTGATCATGAACAGTCTGAAACCTCCAGTTTCAAAGCCAGTCCATCCAAAGATGATTATAATATGAAATTAATAATACAAAATTAGTTATAGATAATCCAAAATGTTACATTGATATCATATACTCGATATAGTTAAAGTTATTAAAGAAAAGCATACATGATTCATGTCCTACGTGACACAAGGCATTCATGGACATGTTAGTGGAGTATGTTTCAACTGTTATGATCGCCCCTCCGTCTTCATCAAAAAGCATGCCATTATACTCCTCTCCTGGAACAACCTGAGTAGATAGCAATCACTGACTAGGTTTCATTTTCAAGTCATCTACTAGCTTCAACCACCTCCCCCCATACAGGAACGAGTGTGCATAAACAGAATGATAGAAATCATATGAACTTTTCACCAAAACTTTGTACTCAATTGTGTCAGTAGTAACCTCGACTGACTCTGTATGGTTAGGACCATTGAGATATCTTAGAAAATCGAGTGGCAATGACTGGATTAAATAGATGTGTGTGTAACTCGAACTGAACAACACCAAAACTGAGTGCTTTCTGGTTCGTACCCGTGAAATTCATCCATATCCTCGTTGTAACATGTTACATAAAAGATATCCTCACCTTCTTCTACAAAGTATATGAAATTAACATCCCATGTCGTGATGTTTTGCATAACAAAGTCATTCCACCTAGATCTTTCTACCGTACACACTAAGTCTGTCACTTTTTTAACATTGGCTTCCATCTCACGTTGGTACAGTTAACTAGGTAAATAGAACCATTACCATGATATGAACCTCCTAGAACGTAGTCCTTATGCAGTTGTTGTATGTCAAAATTATTTTTTAAACATTATGAATTTCTTCAAAACTAGTTTCTTACTAAAATAACACTTAAAATCACATATATGGTTTTAACTTACAAAATCATCCAAAACATCATCAACATCGTCCCCCGCGCACATAAATTGATTGCCAAACATTGTTACTGCATTAACGATTAAGATTAACACAAATAATGTTGAATGAAATAAAAAATATATATATTATTACATGGTATGTGTGTTGTTTGATTTTGCACGACTGCTAATTTCTGATGGTATGTGTTTGTGGGTGGGTGATTTGATCGGTTGAAACAAGATAGAATGTGTTTGTGTGTGTGATTTGATCGGTTTATACACGAGTAAGTTTAGTTGCAAAAAATGTCCTTGTGGATTTTCGTGCCTAGGGAAGGTAGCAGGTGTGGGAAATGGCGGGAAAAGTGAAATGACAAAAATACCCTCACGTGCAACGCACGTGAGGGCTCACTAACGGGATTTTATAACGATCGTTAGCCAAAATCGCGAATTTGCAACAATAGTGCAGCCTTAGGGGCATTCCTCGAAAAAAGTCCAAATGTTTGGTACACAACTCGCATAATTTTTTTTCAAGGGCATTCCACGCAAAAATGGCAAACGTTAGGGACATAATTTGCAGTTTACCCAAAAATATTCTACTATATGTTTTGTTGTGATGAAATGGTCACGAAATTTTGTAATTACCATTTCTCAAAATAAATGTGCACAAAGTTTTAAAATCGTAGAATGTGGACAATTATTTTAAGACATTCTATAATAAAAACATTAATATTTATGGAAAATGATTTGGAGACTTAAAATTTATGCTTAATTTAATGCCTAATTCTGTGTAGCAATGATTTATTCGTGGGTTTACTTCTTCACAACTCAATAAGCTAATGACACATAAATAAGACACAAAATTAGTAATAAGTTTTAGGTTTCCCAATCTTTTTTCAATATTTATTTTAGAACAAAAAAAGTATTTATTTTGGATCGTGTGGTTGTAGTTATCAACAAACTATTCACCTTTTATTTAATAAATAATGCATCGTCTAAACAAAATCACTTGTAAATTAGTTATCAGTTCCTTTTGTTTCTTGAAACATTTGTAATTTGTTCAATGGTTGTACAAACGAAAATAGTGGAGAATGTTTTTAGTTCTTGGTATTATTTTGAAAAAGAAAAGTAGTTTGTTGTTAACTACAATTTTTACGTTCAGTTCTCGAGTTAAAATGGAAGAGGAAAGTAAAGGTAATGGAAAGTTTTTTGTGTTCTTGAGTCTTTTGTAAAGGAGGAAGGGGAAATGGAAATGAAATAGAGAGGAAGATTTGTTAAGTAAATCTTCCTCCCACTTTTAGGAGGAAAGGGAAAGGAAACAGAACCGTATGTTGTATAAAGACTAATATACCCTTTTTAAAACATTTGACATTAACAATTAAAGGGCATATATGTAATTTGACCAAGTTATTTTTCTTTTCCTCTCACTCAAGAACATGATTATGATTATTTTCTTTTTCCTCTCCGCTATCTCAAGAACATAACAACCAACACTTACTTTCATTTTCCCTTTCTTTTCCCTTTCCCATTCTTTTCCATTTCCCTTCCCTTAAAACTCGAGAACTGAGCGTAAGTTGTTGTTAGCATTTTCAAAAAAAAATTGATATATTTTAGATGCCCTTATGTTTAAAAAATGCCAAAAACTTATGATAATGAGTTTGTGATAAAATGAACCTGAGTGGAATTAGGTATTATTTGGGAGATGATTTCCACTTTAGTTTATAATTAAAAATTGGAAGGAAAGAATAAGGAGTGATTGCATGTTTCATACTTTTTGTTATCCTAGGTTTTCATGATAAGGTTGTTTCGAATGAAAAATTCTTTGACTTAATTATATTCGATTTAATTTAACTGAGATACTTCTGATTTAGGACCTTTGTATTCGATTTAATTATACTGAGATACTCGTGATCCACGACCTTTCTCACATTTCTCTGGGCGCCTAAGCCAGGTCGCCTTAATTACAATGCTTTATTTGTCTTAAAATAAATGTTTAATTTGAATTTCGACATAGTTTAAGAGTGTACAATCGTTACATTATGCATCAATAAATTATCATTTATACTATCAAAATCTTTTTTAGATTGAATTATAAAAGTGAACATTTATACTATGACAAAGTAAAATTACAATATACATATTTAAATTGAGACGTAACGATATGGATATTTAAATCGAGACGGGGATAATAGTACTTGTTATGCAAGATTCTAATGTAATATTGCAAGTTGGGTTTGCTCAAAAAAAAAGTTGGGAAAGTGCTCCATGAACATTCTTAGTAGGCCTTCAAATCATTCTTGTTGGTCTGTAGTAGGGCTCTTAATTGATTCATTGAAGCAAGCATCGAAGAACTTAATTGTAGGGGTGTTGATCGGTTCGGTTATCGGGTTATTCAGTTAGTTCGGCTCGGTTAATTTGGTTAAAAAAAATTTAGGTCAACCCGAGAACCAAACCGAACCAAATTCAAATTCGGTTTTTGGTTTGGTTCGGTTGAATTCTAATTCGGTTCGGTTCTTGGGTTGACCCGAATAACTCGAATTTCACTATTTTTTTTCAAAAAATTAATAATTACATAGATATTTAGCAAAAAAATATATTTCAAACATAAAAGTGTTTTATTATATTATGATAACCTTTTAATAGTATTTATTTATATATAAATATACATAAAAATATATAAAAAATATATATATTTATATGAATTCGGTTTTCGGTTCAAACTATCAAACCCATATCTAACCCGAGAACCGAATTAGTAGTTCGGTTCGGTTCGGGTTTAGCAAATTCGGTTCGGTTATTAGTTTAGTTCAATTATTTTCGGTTCGGTCCGGTTTTGGTTTTCGGTTTTTTCGCTCACCCCTACTTAATTGGACCTTACTAATGGGCTTAATACTTGAGTAAGTTACAACAAAAACTATGTGATTCTGTGTTGATTGGATATTTGGATTAACAAAAAGAGAAGGCATCTTTACACACACTCTTTCAAATTTGTCTCATTTTGTCCAAAAGCTAATGGTAGCTTTGTCATGATGTTTTGTTCAAATTACATTGATTAATTCATTTTTTAATGGAAGTAATAACAAATAGAAATGCAAGTGAAATACATACCGCACAACTTAGTAAATTTACCAAGTTTACCTAATTGACATATCTTACTGTTTATGTTAGTTAAATCTAGTAGCAGATCCAATACTAAAGAGTTATCGGGTGTATTTTATCAAAACGATATAAAAATGTATTAGATGAAGTTTTGGACACGGTCCGTCTCACAAAAATTTAGGATATTTGACGCAAATTTTATATTAAGAAAGGTATATTTATGTGACTTACAGAATTACAGACATCTTTGAAAACCCCTTCGGTCAAGCTCTTAGTTAAGGAAAATGATACTCATGCCTAAAATTTATGCTTAAAGATATGCCAAACAAAAAGATCAAAACATGTGTTAAAATAAAAAAATAGAGATTAAGAATGAGAAAATATGTATCTGATGTGCCAAACTGCCAATTGATGAATTAATTAGACATGAAATTAATCTTATATTTTAAGTCTTTATATCATTGTCACTTAGGTAAATCGACTTAAGCAAAATCAAAAGGACACAATTAAATTCATGCATACATATTTTAGGAATGTGATCCCCTCAACATAATGTTCTAGCTTGTCTTTCTTTTATAATGTGATCCCCTCAACATAATGTTCTTGCTTGTCTTTTCTTTTATACTTATAACAATATATTATTATAGGATATTTCATTTTAGAATATAACCATCAAAGACGACATATATGGTACGACATAAGCAGGCCATCGTATGTAACGAATTCGATTCATACGATAGTACTTTCTATGTACCATCATATTTCAAACAACGTTTTTATCCAAAAACAAGTCTAAACAAAACAAAAAAGAATCATATTTAGTTCCTATCACAAAAATATCTTACTAAAGACAAGGTATATAACATCAATAGCTATTTATTGGAGTATTACATGCATATAAACATGCATATAAAAACAAAAAAGAATCATATTTAGTTCCTATCACAAAAATATCTTACTAAAGACAAGGTATATAACATCACTAGCTATTTATTGGAGTATTACATGCATATAAACATGCATATATAATGTCAAAATTTTGTCTTAACTTTGATGTCACGGCATGCCATCTTGTCAATCACAATTTAATAAAGATATAATCATAATAAACTACTAAATTAAAAAGGTTATACTCGAAACAAGATCCAAGTACAAAATTCGTACGTGCATTTGTCTTCTTGAACCAAAGTTGCTACGAGTATAAATATAAGCCGATTTGCTAGCAAAAGATGGGAAACTCGTGTACTTAGATTCTTAAAACGTTCGATGGGGATAAAGGAAAGTAAGTTGAGCAAGCTTATGAGACGAAGCTCCTCTGGAGTGCCAAAAGGGTACGTTCCAATCTCAGTAGGTGTGAATGATGAAACAACAAGACGTTTCATCATTCATACCAGTACTCTCAGTCATGAAGACTTTGTGGAGTTCTTATGTAGATCAGCCGAAGAGTATGGATTTTCGAATGAAGGGGTGTTGAGGATACCTTATGAAGCAAGAGCGTTCGAAGAATGGATGAAGAAAGAAGGGAAGTATAAGATGGGAAAGGTTAAACCTATTTAGCTAGCCTCGCCTTTGAATGATTAGTGTGGTTAGTGACTCGTATATATTATGGATTGAAAATTTCTTTGATTGAAGAACGACTTGTATATGGAAATTTCATTGTTGTGGTATATATTTGTTACGAAATAAATAAATTATTTTACATATAATCTTGTGTGTTATCGGCATACCCAATACAATTCTTGTTCTTTGTGGAAGGAAACAGAGTTCTGAACACGTTGATGGACTATACATAAATCATGAATGCATAGGTGTTATAGAAACTTAGTGTCGATCTCGTGTTTGTTAGGATTCGTTCTACGAAACTGACGAAGGCTTAGCCTTCTAATGCAAAAGTAACCACCACAAATCCGCATTCGTACATAATTATTTTCTAGACCAGTAGAGTTACAATCTATTCGATCATGTAGAGAGTCATCTACAATTTTTAATTCTTTTCTTACGGCAATTTTATTAGAAACTAGTAAGAATTGAAGCTAGAAGTAAAAGATTACAACGTGAAATTACAAGATGATTGCGGTTTACGAATCCCATAGAACCACTTGGGTTTAAGAGATCAATTGCTATTAACAATCCATGTATGTTATTTTATGCGACTGCATTTGGGTAACTATCATCATTCTACTCTATATGTAGAATTGGTATTTTGGTGTGATAAATAATACATAGCAGCATTCCAAAACAAAAAACCATAAGCAGTTTTAGCAAAGATGGTCAAACATCTTGCGTTCGAATTCAGTAAAAGCTTGGCATCTTTCTTTTATTTTATTTTTATTTTAACAATATACGTGTTTACATAACCTAAAAGCAACAAATGGTTTGCATTCAACACACTAAATTTACGAAAACTACAAATGCGAGAGAAACCACGAATTTATTTACTTGACATTCTTGAGGGCATCTTAGTGAGTTTGTATCCTCACAACTCCTAAATGCTATTTTATAGAATTTTGAAAAAGAGTATTCAAAAATAAAGATAAATCTATTTATTGTTTGACAAACGAGTATTAAATCATGACAACTTTTATCACTTTTAAATAACTTAAAACGTTATGTCCCAAATACACCTCTTATCTTCTTCACATCATTTTTCTTATTACTTTTAACATCTTTTATTCTAAAATATAAATTAATAATATTAATAATTTTATTTTATTTTTTTTAAATACATTTTTTATACTATTTTATAATGGATTTGAGACTTTCTATAAGAATAAGTTTTAAAAAATAAGTCTACACACTTACTATAAAAAGATAGTTAATAAGTTTGCATACACATAATTAAAAGTTGATTAATTATCTTAAATTGTCTGAACTTGTAACATCAACCTATTTCAAAAACATGTAACAACCCACTTTATAATGGGTATTTATGTCTAGCTTTAGACTTTAAGTTGCAAACGTATTTGTGATTTTAAAGTCAAAGTACTAACTTTCTTTTTAATAAGTATATTAATGTTCAAAAATGGTCTACCAAAAGTTCAATAATATTATGCATTGATACGAAAACACTTGATAGAAAAATATGTTCGATGTTTTGGTATAAGTGAGCTGGGGTTGAATTGGACACGACTTGACCAGACCCGACTTGTTAACTATTTGAGTTGTTGAATTTTTGCTAAAGATGGGAACCACTTTAGATTTACGACTGAAATATTCTGTCATCGTAAAAAAAGTACTTTAAAAAAAATTATCGCTGAAAAACATATAATCACACGGAAACCCGCCGCTGCAAGTACACGCAGGTACCCAGGTTTTTTTTTCGCGTATTAGAAATTTATTCATAACCATAAAATGAAATACTTACTCACCCAGTGCAACCGTGATGCATAATTATCTCGCTTAAAAGAATTATTGAAAAGCTTAAGGAGTACTTTTACTCACTGCTATTTTAAAAAAGTTGAAGAGGGTGAATCGAACTCGTGACCCCTTCTATAAGGGATTATGTTCTTACCACTCCATCCAACCACCCAACTTATATGTTCTTACAAAATATATTAACTTCAACAAGTAAGGAAAGTTATTTATAGCCACTCAAATTTGTTGTATAACATCTTTTACTATCAATGCAACAAAATTGATATTTTATGCAACTTTTGAGAGCCGGGTCGACTCGGTCGGGTTAACCGGTAGAACATGGACCAAAAAATGGGTAAAAACCCAGGTTTTTAAAAACAGGTTAACCGGTTAGACTCGTCGGGTTTTTAAATGACCTGGGTCAATCCGGTTCTCGAAACTCGGTTGGTTTTGATTTTTTTTCATTTTTTCAATAGAAAACCCAGTTGACCCGGTGATCGAATCGATTGAAAAAAAAGTTTTTTTAATAGAAAATCGGGTTGATCCAGCCATTGAACCGATAACCTGATGATTCGAACAAGTCAATTAACGACCCAGTTTTCAAAATATTGGTCTTTTTGTCATAACCTACAAATTCTTGTAAATCTCTATGATAATGGAATATAGTTAAAGTTTTGTAATTTTTTTTTTTTTTTTTTTTTTTTTTTTTGTTAGAATGGCTGCGTCTTATTTAAAAAGTTGGTAAAAAGCTAACGACAATTACAAGAAAATATAAAGAAACGGGTTTTAAAGCCACGCTATCTGATTGGGACAAAGTTTTCTATTTCTATTAGCAAACCAAAAAAATGATAAATCAACTATAGAATCAATTAGCATATCTTTCCTCCGTTTTTTGGCATCAAAAATCAAAGCCTTCCTAAATTTCCAAAGCGACCAAATTGTTTTCAACACGATAACCTGAAGAATCAATCTCTGAGAACTCGTAAGACGAATCTATTTCACCTAACTATTGTAGCAATGGCTCATGAAATTACTTGGAACGATATGATACGGAGTAAAACATATTAAAACACATACAACTAAAAATAAGAGCTTGTTACTTATTGGAGAGTGCTTCTTTTTCGTTTCCATTCAGTTCATTGGCTTATTAGTTTTCAAATTACAATAAGCATGTTTTAGTGTTTGGCCGAATTAAACAACTATCGTCAACTGCTTATTTTGGGCTATATAAACTCTTTCTTTTAAGATAAATGGTATTATATTAAGCAGCTTAAAAATAAGCATATGCTTATGCTATGTACCCAAGATTAATTTTTAGTCTTAATGTCGTGTTCCTTGACATTGGTCGTCTAATCCATGTCTGCTACCGCAACAAAATGTTGTACAATTATTTCTTTTGAATGCACTTGCTAGCTATCCAAGGCTCTATCTATCATACGCATGTGATAAGCATCCCATGAAGTACAATTGGAGGTTTCATGGTTTTTCAATATTATACTTTGTCTTAATATTGTTAGGCAATATCTTTAGGGCGTAAACGAATTGAACATTCACCAAACATTTCATAAATCATTTGGTAAAAGGTTCGTTTATTTATTAAACAAACAAACATGAACAATAGTTTGCTTTCGTTTAGTTAAATGAACAAACATGAACAAAAATCATGTCTGTTAATTAATGTTCATCAACGTCAGATTATTTGTTTATGTCCGTTCATGTTCTTTTATCTGTTTACGCCCCGATAAGATCCCAATGAGGATTGAAGTGGGCTTGGAGATGATTTTTGTAATCGAGTTTGAGGATAGGGATGGCCGCCCAGCTCCAAACCGCTCCATTGCCATTCCTAATCCTACGATAGATGGTATACAAAGCTTAAGCAAATGAGATGGCAATATATTGTTATATTGTAATCTCGTGTATGTGATTGTGTTTAATCTATACTGACAATAATATTTATAAATACCAGCATATATTCCGTTTCTAAAAAGAAAATAACGTCTACGGGTATAAAGTATAATGGGTAATTATTTATTTTAGAGTAAATTACACCGTTCGTCCTTGTGGTTTGCGTTGACCGCAGGGTTTCGTCCTTTGACCAAAAAAGTTGCACCGGTCGTCCTTAAGTGTGAAACGTTATGCGCCGTTCGTCCCTTGACCAAACGACGTTAAGTTTGACTGTTAAACTCGGGTAAAAATACTAAAATACCCTCACTATCTTCTTCTCTTAACCAGTGAGATTCTATCTCCTTCTCTCTCCCTCTCTGCACTCACTAACCCACTACCACAAACAATTAAATGGGTTGTTCATCAAAGGTATACCGCCGAACACATATGTCTAAGACCTTAACTACTTTTTAACAGTTCATGAATTAAAGAAATGAATCCAACCACATATGTTTTCATGATGTTCATCAAAGGTATACCGCCGACGCTGGATACATCCTCCCACAGCCGCTCCGCCGCACCGCCTGCCTCCACCCCTCACCAGCTACACCAAAACAATCCCCTCCACCTCCTCTTCCCGATCTCCTACAACACGCGCCCATCCCTCCTCCTTCACCCGTTCATACCACCTCCCGCACCACCTCTTCAGCACCACCACACCACCATCTTTGGAGATCGTGAAGAAGAAAAGGTAGGGACGAGATTGTGACTCGGTTTTCTTTGGAGATCCCTCCTCCTTCAGCACCACCACACCACCATCTTTGGAGATTGTGACTCGGTTTTCTTGTAACTCGTGAGTTGTGACTCGGTTTATGTTTTGGTCGAGACCACCACCACACGGTCGTGGTTCTTGGCTGTGTAACGAGACCACCACCACACGGTGGTGTGTGAAGCTGTCGTTCTTGTTTCATTATCTCGTCAGGTTCGAAACCCGCGGCTTATTAGTGCTTTGTTGATCCTGGTTATACGTGGTTAAGCTTATTTGAGTCTCGTGTTAGTCTCGGTTTGTCAAGCCACCCAAGAGGGTGTCAGTTTTTAGTTCGATTTGTTGCTTTTGGGTTCCAGTTCACAACGAAAATCAGGGATACATGTTTTTAGAAACTTGTATTTTTAGTTTGTTGTTTTTTTGTTATGCAAATCTTTGTTGTTTTGGGTATGCAAATGGTTGCAGTTGGCATGATTTTATTTGGGTATGCAAATCTTTGTTTTTTTTGTATGCAAATCTTTGTTGTTTTGGGTATCCATAGATCTTTAATTTGTTATTGAAAGTGATTTTTTTTTCTGAATTTGGTCAAGATAAACATGTGTCTGAATGTGTGATGGTGAATGATTATTGGGTGGTGATAGTTGGAGATAAAAGGAAGAAGATGAAGTTAGAAATAAAGGTGAAAATACTAAAATACCCTCACATGGACCCTTACATGGACTGACTTAACGAGTTAGTGGGCCTGTTAGAGGAAGGACAACAGCGATAACGTTTCACACTTAAGGACGACCGGTGCAACTTTTTTGGTCAAAGGACGAAACCCTGCGGTCAACGCAAACCACAAGGACGAACGGTGTAATTTACTCTTTATTTTATAAAGTTATTAAAAAGCATAAAAACTGATAATTATACTTAACTCCATATAATTATTTACAATTCAATAATTAAAGTTTCATTGGTTACTTTTTTTTTTACTTTTCTTTATATAAATCGACACACGTGTTTTTATATAATTTATCTTGCTAGACAAAATTTACATTGTTTTGAACATTTGAAGTCACTTTCACTTGTATCGATCTAGAAAAGCTTAAATTTAAAATTGAGCTCTCATGTTTGTTAATAAAATAATTAATTACTTGTACTACGTATAAAACATTTTTTTTATGTTAAATACTCTATCCGTCTTAAAATAATAGTCTATATTTTATCTTTCGAATGTTTCAAAATAATTGTTCACTTTTTATTTTAAGTAAGAAAAAGAGAATTTAGTAGAGAAATATTCTATTTGAGCGGCTGAGAATTATTGTGGTCTCACTTAAATTAAACTGTGTGTTTTTTTTAGTTTTTGACAATAATTTTGAGACGGAAAAAGTAATATATTAGAAGAACCGTGGAAAAAACAAAACAAATCTATACAAAGGAAAACGAAAAAAAAAATAAAAAAAAAATAATAATAATAATAATAATAATAATAAAATAATAAATAATAATAATAATAATAATAATAAAAGAAATACACGTCGCCAATCTCCTTGATACTTCTAGACACTTCTCAGTCTCAGCCAGAAGCTTCTTAATCACCATTAAAATCCCGCTCAATCAGCAAACCAACCAACGTACTACAATCATTTGCAACACAATCAGCAAAAATCTCAAACAAAGATACTCTGTCAACAAGCATGAGCATGGGAAGCATTGACATAGGTGGTCTAGTGAGCCATTTGCTAGATGTTCCTGATACAATTGGCAAGGTCATTTTTCCTTCTAATGGGACACAACACGAGTCGCGAAATGTCGAATCGAAAGGCGGAAACATTCCTGTCGATATTGTTGACACTCCTAAGGAATATGTTTTGTACATGGATGTCCCTGGGTTGTCCAAGTCCGATATTCAGGTATGTTTGACAAAAGTAACTGTTATTTCGTAATTTAATTATTATTATTTAAAAAAAAGAAGAAAAAAAAAGTTTATATATTCTTAAGTTTTTTGTAATTTATTTCAGGTGACAGTGGAAGAGGAAAACTTATTGGTGGTGAAAAGCAATGGCAAGAGGAAGCGTGACGAAAAGGATGAGGAGGAGGAAGAAGGGTGCAAGTACTTGCGGCTCGAGAGGAGGCCAAAGAAGAACCTCATGAGGAAATTCCGTCTGCCCGAAAACTGTAACATGTCTGCTATCAGTGCAAAGTGCGAAAACGGGGTGTTGAAGGTGGTGGTTGAGAAGCTCCCTCCTCCACCTAAGTCCAAGACTGTTCAAGTTGCGGTTTCGTAAATGTAGTAGCAAGCAGGAGTGGTAAATGTAGGGAACTTTGGTCTTTTGTTTAGTGATCTAGTGTGTTGTGGTTTGGCCATTAGCTTTGTTCAGATGTCTAAATATGTATGAAATTATGAAATGAAAATGGTCATGTTTTGAAGAGATAGCTTTGTTCATATGCTAAGTTGTTTCTGTTGATGCTTTTGCACTGATCTTCAGATTTACAGCCATCAAGAAGGATATCGTCCAAAACCGGATTAACATAAAAATTAAAATACTTCCACCATCTCGGATATGGCTGTTCCATTTTAGAACTGGATCACAGCTTGCAGAGGTCAAAGCATCTAACCATCAAAGCAGAAATGAAACCAAGATTCAACTGCATTGCTGCCGAAAAACTATCTAGTGCTAAATATAAAAGGCAACCACAAAGTCGAATATGACAGTTAAAGAAATTAAAGCAGATAAGTTGGAAAATATAAGACACCTGGACTTTGTAAAATTGGTTCATAATAAATAGTCTTTAACATGTAAATCTTCTGGGATGTAAAAGTCGTATTACAGATGGCTCAGATCGTTGAATCTTTGACAAAATTGATATGCTACTCTACACTTTTCATTTGAGCTCAATAAATTTCCATTCAAGGTCAAAATTACTAATTTCATTAGACGATAAATGAATATCATGCGGACACTCACTCTTTGGAGGCTTTCTTCTTGGATTTAGACCGTTTAGTCTTCTTAGATTTCTTATGTTTCTTGGAGTCCTTATCATCATTATCATCCTCATGTTTAGACCGTTTAGTCTTTTTAGATTTCTTATGTTTCTTGGAGTCCTTAAGATCATCATTGTCATCTTCATCTTCATTCTCGTTATCATCCATCAAGTGTTCATAATCCTCAAGACTCGCAAAAGGTGACGCACCCGACTTCCCTCGCAACTTCCTCTTCTTTGGCAGAACCTCAAACACATCCTCCTCGTCCTCACTTCCATCGTCCGCATCTCCAATGCTGACATCATCATCACTTGCTTTATCATCCGCCACTTCATCATCGTCATCATCATCATCCATGTCAGCTGGAAACTCCATACCATCGTCGCTACCGTCCCCTACCAACTCGTCATCATCCTCATCAGCAAGTTGGTCCAAATCATCATAATCATAGTCACCATCTGAATCAAATGCAGATTTTGTAGAATCCAGTATAGCATCAATCTCTTCATTGTCACTTTCGTCTTCTTCCATGTCATCATCGCCCATAAAGTCCTCTACTGCCTCTTCATCAGCTCCCTTCTTCTTTTTCTTCTTCGGTTTCTTTAAGGCACTCATTTTGTTCATATAAAACTTGTGGAAGACAACGTCTTCTGGCGCTACATCCATTTCATCTAGTTGTAATATTTCTGCTCCAATCAATTGCTTATTCATATCAAGCTGTAAAGAAATACAGTTAGTTACATATCAAAATCATTATCATCAGAAAAATAACAACAGGAAATGATTTTTTTAAGATAGAATACCAAAGTACGTGTTCATTTGTCATGTTCTACTCACTTTTTTAACATCTGAGTGATTAAAATATAGTTTTAAGTCACGTTGAAATCATTCTGTAGCCATATTTTAGTGGCCCGAAAGCCATCTTTTAATGACTCATGAAGAAAAAAGAAATTAAAGGTGGACAAATGAGAAATGTAAGCTACATATCATATAAAAAAAATTAGAACTAGACTGACCTGTTTGGTGGGTTCGATCTGGGATCCACCGTGCCAATTTCTTGCTTTTGGTTTTTTCTCCATGAATTTGTCCAAGAAAGTACCGAGTGAAAGATCAATCAATGGGTTTCCATTGTAGACAATGTTGGCACCAGAAAGAAGGGTTTTTGCCATAGTGGAAACCGAAGGATGCACATGTGAAGCTAATACCATTAATTCCCACCACCCCACTCGGTCGGCATTGCTGTCATACATACACCCATCACAAAATCAAAAAAGCATTATACATCAACCAACTGAAATTTCAAAAGAGTTATTTGCATTAATTTTTTTAATTGTCCCTCCTTTTTAACCATTGTTCTTTTTTGTAATTTCAGTTTTGTGTACCAATTTGGTCATTTTCTAAATCGCACTCGTGACATTTCTATATAACAGTTAAGATTGTATAAAAGCATCATTGTACATAAATTTGACATTTTACATTGAAATTAACAGTTTTAAAGACAGTTTTTAGTAATAGAATGACATAAATGTGAGACAAAATTTTCCTTTTAATGACAAGTATAGAAATTATATACAATGACTAATACGGGAGACTAAAAAGTACATTGATAGTTATGCATGAAACCCCATTTCAAAATATAACTTTCAATGCATTATTGAATTTAAGTTAAGAAAATTACCAATAAATAGGTTCTCTATGACGGGGGTCGTATCCTCCAGGTAATGAAGACTTCACATTTTTAACAGCATGCCCAGATGCTTTTTGAGAGTCATCAAGATTAGTCAAACTATTAAACCCTAGCAAATCATCATCTCCTTTGTCTGAAAACTCATCATCAGAACTGGGGACTGGTGACCCATCCTCATCCTCTGAAGGATCATCATCATCATCAACACCATCACTTTCTGGTTTATCTGCTGTCTTGTTTGCTTCTGTATCTGGTTCTTCAACTACGTCTTTAAAATGTTCGAGTTCTTCATCAGCCAGCTCGTTCTGAAGTACCATGTTCCTTCATGATAACAAATAGATGAAAATCATATTAATTTTAAAGAACAGATATTAAGCTTGAGAATGTTTTGAAAAAGAAAAAAAAAAACACAAGGGGCTAACCATAGAGGTGGTTTTGATTTAAGGACTTCAGAAAGAAGAAAAATGCACGCACAAGTGTATTGAGGCTGCTGCTGAAGGGAAACCTGCAAACATTATCGAAACGTTAATAATTACATAATTAGTAAATGTGCGTGTATATGTAAACATATCACTAACCTATATATCAGCTTATAAAAGAGTTATCATTTTTTCATGATATTTCAGGGAAATGTTGCTATATCTTTGCTTTGAGTTTTTGACCAAGTTCTTACTGCAAAATAATTTATCAAATTCCCGGGATACCCCTATTATTATTGTTGATTGCTAATGCCTTATGTCAGAAAGATGGAAAACTGAATTGTATCCCGATGGAAAGCAAATGTCATGTAGCGGCCATTTAGGGTGAACTGCATAAGTGAGACAAAGGTATAAATTTTGGTACTTACCTGCAACAAACGTTTAGCAAATGCAGCTACCCTCTTCAGATTAGGATCGTCTTTCATAGCTTGTGTAAGCAGACCAATGAACATTTCCTGATACAGGTACATATTTCCCATAATGAATCAGATAACATCAAAATGTTGAAAATGCAAACACAAAAATAGAGTAATAATCTGGAAGTAACTATATGTGAAGTTCCTGATAATAACAATTTTACTTACATTGGAAATGTTCATTGCAGAAGGAAGTAACAGCTTGGAGTATAAAGCACGATAAAACCGGTCACTGACAATCTGATTCTTTGACGAGATTTTAAAAATAAGCATCAAAGCTTGAACTCCGACATTAAAATTCTTCGAGTGAGCCTGCAAAAGTGATCACATTCAAACACTATAACGTAAAAAAATGAAGTAAATAGCCACATACAAAAGGATGAAAACAATTCCAAGTTAAATCATAGGTTTACCAACTGAAATAGCATTGGAGTCTGAGATTCAACAACGTCATCTGCTTCATTATTTGAAACAAAACCAAAAGCTCTATTGATTCCCTGTTAAATAAACACAATAAGATGTAGGTATGAACTCGAAAATGTTGACAACTTATAATTGGTGTCATTAATGTTTGCGATAATCAATATAGGTGTACACAAGTGAGCTCAAATATCATATATATTGAACATTAAAAAGCAGGGATACTAACATTTAAGAGAGCTTTCAAAATTCGCGCATCCATTTCTACATAAGAATCTGCTTCACTTTTAACATTCTTGTCTTTGGGAAATGTACTAACAGGTCTCTTATATTCTTCTTTGCTCTTTTTCTTCTTATTCGGTCCACCAGCTTCAGAGATAAGCACCTGAAACGATATACTTTAGAAACTTAGCATCAAGTATAAATGTATAATCAACATTTCAGAGAATAAATGCTCCATGTGTTACCTTGAATAAAGCAAAGTATACATCTAGCAATCTTTTTGCCACTTTTGGCCCGTCTCCGGTCTTAGTTAACTGGATCTCTCTTAAGAAATTAACCTGTGTGTTAGAAGATCTTGTCAGGCGCTGACTGATGAGTAAGTTTTATCACGAACTATAAAAAAAATTAATAACATCATAATTCACATGTGTTTTGTCACATACAGCATGGTACTTGGCTCGCAGCACCAAATGAGGTCGAAAAAGAAAATTATCTACTTCGTCGATCACAACCGCCTGTAAAGTTGCAGGCATAAGTACAGTTAGTATGATCAAACATAGTAAACTTCTATTAAAACAGCAGTTGTAGACTACATGTTGGCATCACTATGACAGCAAACTTTACAAAGAAAGCACACACGCACACCCAAACTACTATAGACTGTTCTAACATGTACAATAATGAAGGCAATGAAAGATGGAAATACCTTCATATTTGGGTGCTCAGACAAAAGATTTGTTAAATGATAAGAAGCATTAGACGCGGCCTTGTTTTCAGGATCCCCTAGCTGCAGACAACAAACATAGCAAAACTTACTATTTATAGCAAGAACTGCTTAGACAATCTAATGAGGGGACACGATACATACCTTGTTTACAAGTGCAGAGAGCAATCGGCGCTCTTGTTCGGACTTGCTAAGCAGCAATGCGTAAATAGTCTGCAAGCATTAGAGCGAAACAAACACGTATATTATTATCATTAAGGTCTATCGTGCACATAGAAGCTAAGAATATTTTAACCCAACTGTAGCAAAGCACACAACATAAAGTTAAACAAACCTTCAGAGATTTATCCTTAAGAGAAGCTAATACATCTCTAGATGCTTCCTCAAGCGCAAATATATACCGCTCATATCTGCATTCAGACATGACAAACAATTTCAATGACCATATGTGCATCATTGTTTTTTCTTAAACTTACTTTCGGAAGCAAACAAAAATCTGCTGAAATTAGTCAACTGTTCAAGCATGCACCTTTGTTTTAGGCATTCCTCCCAATGCCAGAATAGCAGAAGTGAGTTCCCATCCTTTGATTCAGGAAGAAGATCTAATGGCTGTTGAGAAAGCGTCTTCAGCTTACGATCAGGTAATAAACTGGTAACAACAAATCAAACATCAGTTTGTGAAAACATACAAATTTACAAAATAGAAAAAGGGGTTCCGAACTGCTTATTTAAGAGCTTATCTAATTCAGTTGATTGTTTAAATGAAACTACCTAAAAGGGTGTTTGGGATTACATTTTTTGGCTAATGCATTTGGCTTATAAACCACCTTAAGAGGTGCTTAGCTTAAAGTGCTTATTTCCTACAAAATAAGCCACTAGGCACTTACTCATCCAAACACTTCAAAAGTGCTTATTTCTTATAAAATATGCAGTTAGCAATAAGCACTTAAATGCAATCCCAAACATATCATATATGCTTGCTTTACTCTATACAAGCACTTATAAAATGAACACAGAAAGCACTTAAAACTAAGCAATCCCAGAACCTAATACAGTTTTATGCAAGCCATTGTCTACAGAAACACATATAACCAAACATCAAACATTAGCTAAATAACAACCTCGATATAAACATTTCCTTTAACGCTTCAAACCCCGTAAAAGCATACCGCTTTCCAACTTTCGACGTCACCATACCTACAAAACCAAATTCACCAACATTAACAACATCCACAATTCCATATCCAAATTTTCAAATAAACGTAAACCATTATACCTATGAGTGCATCAATAGACTTAATATTAGCAATACAATTATCCCCAACCAAGACAGAAAACGCGGAAACCTTATCCGTAACAGTCCCCGACCTCTGAGTCGCCAACACCATCTTAATATCCCCACTTTGCGCTCTTGTGGCGTCGTAATCACTCACAAACTGCCACAACAACCTCTCACCTAACTCCCTCTTCTTCTCAACCAACTCCTTCCACTCTTCGACACCCTTAACACCCTTCTTCTTATCCCCAATAACTTTCTCTTCAAGCTCAGCTGCATCACTATACCATACACCTAATGCACTAGCTTTCATTAATGGCAGCTTTGGTAAATTCTTATATTTATCAAATGACCGTGAATTATCAACGGCAAAGAGGTTTTGTGACCTGGGTTTTGGTTGGTTTTTCGATTCCTTTGAGTTTTCGAAATTAGGGTTTCTAGGGTTTTGGGCGTTTTTGATAGAGTCAACGGCGTTAAATGGTTTTTTTCTGGGGTTGTTTGGAATGTTTGATTGTTGTGATTTATTGGGTTTAATTTCATTTTTGGTGTTTTTTTGGGTGGATTTGGAATTAGGCTTTTTAGGGTTACGGAAACTGGTGTCGTTGAAGCCGGAGGAAGGAAGGGAAGATGAGAGGCCGAGGGAGGAAGCGAAGTTTGCGATTTCTGAGTGAAGGTTGTCGTCGGAGCTAACGGTGGTGGTCTTTGGTTTTTTGGGTTTTTTGTTGTGGATAGACATTTTTTCCGGTGGGTTTTGGGGGAGGTGGTGAAGGTGATGATGGTGATGGTGGGAGGAGAAAGGGTTTTGTTTGGGTTTTAGGGTTGGGACTTTGGAGTTCGCGTGTGTGGGTTTGTGATGAAGCGAAGGTTAAAATAGTAAATTGGAAATGTATAAAGGTATGTTTGGGACGGAGGCGGTGTAGAGCTTTTTGAAGCGATGACTGGTGGAGCAATAAACATTTTGATTATTAGTAGTTGGTCGGTAAAATAGCAACGAGCATTTTTATCGGCTCACAGCTACTGCCCACTGCTACTTTTAACAAACACACCCTAATATTGGCTCTAATACTGATCATGTGTGGTTGGCTTTCGCTACGCATCCAGACCCGTTACATAATTGTCACACGTGATGGTGGTGATTTTTGTATGATATGATGAAGCTAGTAACTAAATGAAAAGATAAAGAAATTAGGGAGTTGAGATGATTTTAGAGGTGTGTTTTGTATGGCATGGTTTGGTGGCTATTATTATGGTTGTTTGATGAGATATTTGGTGAATGTTGATATGAAGTTGAGGCGATTATGATGAGTCTGATCATCATTATATATGATGAATGTGTTTTTGGTTTATTGTCGAGATTCTGGGTATATGTTCAATTATATAGTGTAATGAGATTGGCTATAAACTAAAGACAAGGATTTGGAAAACATTATATACTTGGCTTTATTTGTCAAAAAAGCGAATTCTTTTGTATGTCAAACAATGCCAAAAAAAGTTAAAAATGATATCATTCAATCACGGATATTCTATTATATATTTTACGCTTTTAATCGCGCATGTATTATTGATAACACAAATGTTTTTAGTAATAATTGGGTTCTCATGTAGAGGGTATGAGTTTAAGTGGTGTTTGGTTTGAGGGTATGGCTATAAGGGAATGGGTTTCATTTCTATCTTAGTTGTTTCGCTAGTGGGTTTAGTGATTAAAAACGGGAATCAAACCCATAAAACTAAGCATTTTCCAAACCCACCAAAGGTGGTGGGTTTCAAAACCTATTCAGATTACCATACCCATAGTGATTCCTAATATAAACCAAACACCTCCTAATAAATGGGTATGATTCATCAGCGGACCTACAAGCACAATGTTGTGATTGTAATTGTAAGTTATGAGTGTTGGGTGGGATTCTCATATGACGCTTATATTTGCTATTTTTTTAATCCACAAAAATCCAAAATATTTCATTAGCGATTGGTTTAGAATAGATAAGTATATACAGACGTACAGGTACAATATTAAGCGAGTGAAAGAAAGTAACATGTGGGAGCCAACCATTACACCAAACCGCCACCACATGCGGAATTAAAGATGATTGGTAGGCCACTAGTAAAAGAAGAAGACATTCATATAAAAATGATGAGAACATTTTCTCTTTAGTAAAAAGAAAAACGTGACAATTATCAATGTACTCGTCACGCAAGAGAGCATGCACTTTTGAGACTCAACCAAAACCACCAAACCAAAACAAACAAGTTGGAAGACTTGGATTTGTTGGAATATCAGATGGAAGAGGGACAATAGTTAAAGAGTCGCAGTAGGTGGAATAGTCTCGTCTAGAGGGATAGTTCGAACAACAAGAAAATGTGAAAGAGGTCCAACTTCTACGGTTGATGCTCACATACACTAAACACTCAATTAGAGGTTGATGATCTAAGTGATGACAATAAAGTGTTCAAGTAAATTAGCATGGTTATGAAGAGGATCAAACAAATATACTTGTAAAAGGCATAAGCATGTATTTGTTAAAGGTTTCAATGATGTGGGTTCATAATTATTTGGTAAATTATTTCTCTGCCTAAACTTAACTTTACATCCTCTAAATTTTTTTTTATGAAATCATTTTTTTCTTTTTTTTTGTCATTTTCAACAAAAGATGATATGTCACTAAATTATCACATAGAGTTTGACATGGATTTTTTTTCATTATTATATTTTAGCATAGAATTGATATATGTCACATTTTACATAGATTATCCTCAGCCTCATGTCGGGCTCAGCTGTTGTATCATTAATTTATATATTAATCTTATTTAACATTTAAATTATCATTAAAAATTGTAAAATCATTCAAGTATTGAAAATTTAAGCAAAAAAATATTTTCCACCATGCGCTTGTTACTAGACTAAACAACATATCGTGTTCAAATTTTATATGTATTTTATTTAATAATCTATTTTAACAACTTTTTTTACCTTTAATTACGGCTTCGTTACAACTCTAATGTATATAATGTTAATATATAATGCAAACCCTTCTATGTTGAGTTGGTTATAATCCTTCATCCCAATACCGAATGTCAACATGTTAATTTTTAATATTATATCTATACAAAAGGAACTGCAATTTGATTGTCTTTTATACAATAAAACCACAAGCTAATGTAAAAGAGATGTTGGATTCTAATTAGCATTTCACACCTAAAAACTTTAAAATAAAAAGTTAATAATACTTGTAAGTCATTAGCTTAATAATACTTGCAAGCCATGAGCTGAAATTGCTACGGGTGCTTAAAGTTTAGTAGTAGAAAAATTATAAATGGGGTCTTTTACAAAGTTTGATTTTGGAAGCCCCGTTGCACATGGTGTTGGCATAGAAAACATGGAATGTGTTCATGGTGGTCACAAAGGCAGGCAAAGTGGTGGTCGTGGCTAGTTCATTTAGATAAAGAATGGAAAGTGATTTGCACACTCTCATTAGTTATTGGGACACTTATTCCTATGTTTCAGTTAGTTGTACGAAAATCACATTGTGCTTTATTTATTTATACTATGAGTGTCCCAATCAATATTATGAGCGTGCAAATCACTTCCCTTAAATAATATATCCATATAGGACTCCTGAAAATATAATAAGTATCATTTCCTACATATGTTTCCACTGACTCCAAAATTATTACAAATTCAAATTAGATTCAGTAACCGTGTTTCAGTATTACCATATAGTAAATTTCTAAAAACATTTTAATTCTACTTTTTGTTAAATAAATGCTAACAAGTATCATTCATTATATTAAATAAAACACTATGATTAAAGATGTTAAAAGACTTATGTTCTCAAGCTAGTGTGTAATTGAACAAACTTATGCTTCATATGTTCAGTATTACCTCGAAGCTTTACATACGCAATGCAATTTTAATAAAATAAATATCGTCTTTTTTTTAGATTGGCCCCTCGAAATTTGAACAAATTAAATAGAAGTTGCGATAAATACGAATACAATGTTGTGATATATTTGGTAGACATATCTTCTTTTTCTTTTTTTTATTGTCAAACATACTTTTTTCTCATTTCCTACAAACCGTGTCTTTTACTCTCAGAACAACCAATGAAAATTAATGCGTATGAGGTTGATAAGGAAGAGGGAAAGGAGAGTTAGTCAAATTAATAAGGTTGAAGAAGATAAATCTAAAAAGAAAAAGAAGAATAAGATAGCCTTGAATAAAGATGTTTGTTAGAATGAAGAATGGCTTTCAAAATTCAAACAAGGGGATCACCAAAAGTTCTTTTCCATCTGATGAAGAAACTTATTTCTACTCAAAGGAAGGATCTTATTGATATGGGCTTTAGATCACTTTTTGGGATGGCGGTAGAAGAAATTAAAGTGAAAATAGGACATTTTGTGGTAGATAATTTTGATCTGGTTGAGATGAAGTTAAAACTTAAAAACTGTGATATATTAATAACACCAGAGATAGTTCACGAAGTTTTAGGTGTACATTTAGGAGTTACAAATCTTCATGAATTGAACAAGGTTGAAAGGCAAGATCCTGTAAGCGTAAGATGGTATGATCAGTTTAATAATAGGTATCTAACACCAAACAAGGTTGTTGACATCATTATGAAAACTGAAGTGGATGGGATTTTGTTCAAGCTAAACGCACTTGTTTCATTTTCAAATGTCATGGGATTGACCGACATTGGTGGGCAGTGTAGGAAAGTTAAAATTCAAAGGCAGTTTGTAAAGCTGTTGCTACATGCGCTTTAAAATGGGAGAATATGAATTTGAAAATTGTGTAAGAATGTATAGTGTTAACACCCTTAATAGAGTGAATCATGAAAGATGAGACTACTCTCTTAATGGTTATATTGGTTTGTAGATAACTATTTTTTGAAAAAGAGGTGTTTAGATTGGGGTATAAAAGGGGAACATGGGATGATGGATGAAGCCTTTCTAATGTGGCAACCATTTTATCATAGATAGTGAGTTAGGGAGGGTTGATATGGCATGGTCTTTGGTTTGTTTACATTAGTTAAAAAGAAATGTAGTTCATTAGTTCTTGTTCTACCTTTTTGGTGTATCGTTGTAGATGAGGCCTTCTTGATTTGATACCATTCTACTAAGCTCATTGAGTCTTGGAGAATTGTTATGTCTTGGTTTTTGGTATTTTCTAGTGAATGTAAATGTAGTCCACAGTTGTACCGGTAATTAAGAAGTGAAATATGAAGTGGTTGATGAATCATACAGTTGATGATGAATCTTATGTTGTTAAGACTATTGATATGTGCACTAGAAATATTCTTATAGTGATGTTGTGGAAAACTAGGAGGGGGGTTGAATAGTTTTACCGATTAAAACTTTATTTTAAATTATTTAGATAGACTTATGTCAATCTTATTTAAATGTGTATGTTGGATGTTGATAGATAGATATGGAAATGTGTAATGCAAAGGTAAAGAGTAGGAAACACAAAACCACGACACGAGTGTTTATAGTGGTTCGGCTACAAGGACACCTTCCTTGCCCTACTCCACTCCCCGAGTCACCTACTCGAGAGTTCGTAATCACTACACGACACCAACTCCTTATGGCGGAGAAGCCTTCACAACGTCGCCTACTCTTTTCCCGGTATAAGGCTAGACATCGGGTTCTTCCACAAGGTAGAACCACACCTATCATAACGTCGCCTATACTTTATCCGGTACAAGGCTAGATACCGAGTTCCATTATAAATGAGGAACTACTACCCAACACTACACAACACCTATCCCAAAGGAGACCCACTCCTTATTACAACATCATCAAGGATATCAATGTCCTTGGATACACCCTATCTCTATTTGTACATCGATACACCTTATCGATTGTACACCCTTGGCATCTTTCACTAATGCCACTTGACTTGACTTCTAGGCACCCTTCACTAATGCCTTTAACATGGACGTTTGGCACCTTTCACTAATGCCTTCGTCTTGACTCTTTTGGCATCCTTCACTAATGCCTTTGACACGGACGTTAAGCACCTTTCACTAATGCTTCGTCTTAACTCTTTCGGCATCCTTCACTGATGCCTTTGACACAACACTTCTACGGAGGAAGAAAGAACTATCAACAAGAGAACCTCAGTAGTCTTGATGATGACGAAGCATGGCAACTCATGGACTTGAGCTTGCTCGACTTCAAGAGGTGGTGATCTCGCCTTTAAGAGGAACCTAGAGAATCACAAAAAAACAAAACAAAAACTACATAGAGAGATCCTTAGGATATGAGGTTAGAAGGTTTACAATACTAGGAGAAAGTATGTGTAGGAGTGGCCACCCAAAATGAAGAAATGGCTCACTATTTATAGAGGAAAATAGCCTACTGTTCCACGGATCCCACGGATCCCTTACTTGAGGGATCCGTCCAGTGTAAACTGGGGGAACCGTGGGACGCTCCTCTTTGCCCATGGGTTTGGGGTCATGGGTTATGGGTCATGAGTCCTAGACTTTGGACCATGGGTATCCAAGTAGATACAATGTATCTAGTATGTGCAATGTATCTAGTCCATGGGTCATGGGTTAAATCCATGGATCATGGATAATACCTATTCATGACTTATGCATGATGTCATGCAATGGGTTATGGGTTACGCTCCATGGGTATGGGTCATGGACTTTGGGTTATACCCAACTACATTCAATGTATTTGGTCAATGGGTCAAATACTTAAATTTCTACCCATTATAATACATACAAAATTATGTATATATCTATCCAATATGTAAACACTAGTTGTTGTACATATGTATTACTAAATCATAAAATCACTATTACTTGTTTAGTGTTTTATGTGAAAACGTAAGTGTGTTAGTAAACTATTGGCTCAAACCATTTACGTATTTTATTTGTTTCGTTAAAATGATTTTACGTTTGTTATCGACAAAACATTAGAAGATCGTAAAATATAAATAAGCGTTTTTACGGCTTATATGTATTAACAATCTCCCCCTTTTTGTTGATGACAAAACATAAAATTATTTTAAGGGAAAACTTAAAATTCGTAAAAAGTTTGAATTGGAGTTTTTACTCTCTTCTCCCCCTTTTTGTCGAAACAAAAAGAGCATTGAAAAGAAACTAACACTTTGTTTTAAGAAAAACATGTAAAAATAAACATATAGAGAGCAAGTGACGGGAAGTGTTCTCGTCTTAGCTCCCCCTTGACGAGTCCATCCCTATGTGAGGGCGTCAAGTAAGAAGAAATACTAAACTCGTGCATTGCAACTATGTTTGCAAATGGTTTCGTCTTTGTGATGAATATGCTACCCCTTGATGATTGCAACTTTGCAAAGGGACGTCATGTAACGTAATCCTAATATGAAATATGTTGCAAATGATTTTGCAATGTATTGCTTTGACACGAAACTCCCCCTAGCTTAGGGTGTCAAAGTCTTCATGTGTATATTGAAAATCTACAAAACAAAGGTTAGAAAACAAGTATATAATGCATAATTTCCTGCAAATAAGACTCAAGTTAGTAGTAAACAAGTCTTCTGCTTCACGGATCCCACTTCCTCCTCGAGGATCCGTCTAGGCAAAGTAGAGGATCCATCATTCGTAAACAAAATACAAAGAATGGTGATGTAACAAATGATGTTAACATCAAAATGAAATGTGTAATAAGGCACCAGACATACACTCAAGACAATATGGCATAAAACATGTAATCTCATTCAATAAAATACGAGAGATGATCTACAAATCTCTAAAACTAAGAGAATGATTTAAACATGAAATGTGGTTCCTAAACGATCTAAGTTACGTTTAAGACTCGGACACCACTTGAATCCTTTAAGCTCACGGTTTTTTAGGTTTGTTGACCTCATCGAAACGTTCGAGGAGATGATAAAACATGAAACGTTGCTCTTCACGTAGTTCATGTATCAAGCCTTCAATGTGTTGACAATGATAATAATCCTTTTCATGGCTTGGAAAAGGCGGTGGTAAAAATGGAGCGACTTGATGTGGAAAATCAAGTGAAGAGGGTTGAGGATCTTCAAAAGAAGGATGGATTGGTGGAGGCACATTCAATGGTGGCTCACCAAAGGATTATGGTGGAGGTAGAGAGGTGTCAACTTCCATGTGGTTGGGTGGTTGACTTTGATGATTCCTCATAATCCAAAATGGACCATTTGAGGGAAGTGGAGAAAAGGATACCGGTGCAAGTGTTGATTCAACACCTTGGTTTTGTTGCACAACCTTCTCTATTGAAGAGTGTGTCAGTAATGGTGAAGGATGAGATGGCCTAGGAGGTAAGTCCTCTAAGTTGCAGAGATGTGGAGATGATTGTGAGGTGGTAAATTATATGGCTTTAGGCACCAAAGATGATGGTTGGGTGGAAATGGGTGTGTTTGGTTTAGTAGGAATTGTGGTGTTTGGTGATGATATTTTTGTGGGAACAATCCTTTTGGGGATTGGTTTGATTGGTTGAGTTGGTGGAGGATAAATCCTAGCAATTGTGGATTTAACTGGAGATGATTCAGTTGAGGAAATTTCGTGTACAACACGAGCAAGTTTCTTGGGTGGTCCTTTGGTGGATGAGTTAGCACTAGGAGCTTTCCTCAGGATGAAATGACTAAGAAAGAGGTTTCTAAAAGCTAAAAATTAAGTTGTGGTTGATGACTAAGAAGTTCTAACAAGATGACTTATGAAGGGAAGGATTTGGGAAGTGCATTAAAGACTTAAGCCACTAAGATCCTTAGAAATGTGATGATTAACATGCACAAGGGTCAACTACAGATTTGCACTGATCTATGAGTTTAATTAAGACAAGATGGAGTGTTCAAGTTAGCAAGGAGAGCTTGAAATGATTGTTTTAGGTGGGATTTGTTTGAATCGCCAAAGGTTCCCACGGTTCCTCCAATGAGGATCCGTCAGGCTAATCCTACGGATCCGCTATCGCTATCAAGAATGGAGGAAAATGATGTTGGTAGAGGCTAATACCTATACATCTTGAGTGTCTCAGTCTTCTTAAGTTTTTTAAATGAGGTGTGACTTAAATGATCAATGGTAATGAGTGGTGGTAGCTAATGATTGCCTTTTATGGAAGGAAAATGGGACTTTATGACCACCAATGGGTGATCAAGGATGACACTAGGTATTTTAGTAGTGTCAAGTGATGTTAAATGATCCTAGAGATCATATGGCAACTTGGAATAAAATTTGAAAATTCTTTAAAAATTATGAGAATTGAAAAACTAGTTTTTGACTCATTTTGAGGTAGAGATGACTAAAATCAATTTACTAAAATTGAGAGATTTACAAAACTAGACGTGTTGACATGTGATAGATGATGTGTGAGTATAAGAGCGGAAGGATGATAAGTTTTGGTGATATGATAAATTAAAAAGTACTTTGAGTGTGGTCCTAAAATGATATATGAATGAGTGTGAAACTTACTAAGCTTGAAGAAGACTCAAGTGGTCCTAAGGCCTTATGTTTAGCTAGTGTGAAGTGATCTAGTGAGCTGTTTTGATCTGTGGGATTCTGTATTGTACATCCGTCACCACGGATCCCACGGTTCCCTAAAAGGAGGGATCCGTCTAGTATATCCTTAGGGATCCGGCAACTGCAGATCAGAAACATCACATAAAAGAATACAGATTTTGCACTATACTATGTATACCAATTTTTATTGGTCTCTACTCTAAAGAACAACAAAACAAGTAAAACATCTAATAAACCATATCATAAATAAGAGTAGTAATGATAATATCCAAACAACCAAACTAAAGTATCTCACAAACATAAGCATTCATTGTAAAATGATAAACAAAGTGTCTAAAAGCAACCATAATCCTAATGTCTCTTTTGTCAATCTTTTCTCTTCCTCTTTCCCGACTTCACGACGTAGTTAGTTTGGCATTGTATCATACCCTTCAATTGTTTGAATTCTTCGGTCTCGTTTGGAAGAGTTGGAAGTTGTTCAAAGTAGGTTGTGGGGTCCAAGTCGACGTTGGCAGCGGGGTTGACATTTACTTCCTCTTCGTCCAAGGAGTCCGGGAGAGCCCGAGGTTTTCTTCCATTGACCATGAACCGTTTAGAGGGTTGTTTGGTAAGTGGTACCATGACGTGATCGGAAAGGAAATGATCATCGTTGATTGGAGATGGTTGCATTGCACTAACATACTCATGGAGTCGTGTTAGGAGCATACCATAGGGAAGTACCATGTTGGCGACTTTTAATACACCGGCCATTCTCTTCACCATGTAATAGGCAAGATTAAATGGCCTTTGGTGAATGAGGCAATATATCATTTGGACAAGACATGCATTTGGATGGTCTTTGTTTCGACCAAACTAATGACATTTTCCTAAGAATTTCTTCCCACTTTCTATAGATGGGATGCATTTCGAAGAGTTCCATTTGAAAGGGATCACGGTGAATAAGCTCTTTGTTGCGGTTGAAGCGAGATTGGTCGGCTCTAATTTGGAAAATGGTATCTCGAACAATTGCGGGGTCATCATGAGGAGTGCGGTAGATTGGTTTGGAATCTAGTGCAAAGGATTGAGTGGATATTGCCCAATCTTTGGAGTACATGCAAATTCCTTCACAAGGAATGCGGAGGATTTGTGCAAATGTGTTGAGGGGTAGAGTAAAGTTTTGTTTATTGATGATAAAAGCGATTGAGATGCTATCATCACTATTTCTAATGATCCTAACACTTTTATAAAATTCAAAGATGAAAATCGGACAAATTTGTTCTTCAATATCAAGAAGACAATCAAAGTTGATTGCCGAGAAGACTTAACGAATGTCGGTATTTTCAAGGAAACATTCCTTGACCACACGACCTTCGTGGATAAGTCGTTTTTCAAGTCTTTTGAAGATTTTACGATCGGTTTTTGAAAGCCCCTCTTTTCGATAGTATTTGGTGAGGTAGTGAACGGTATCATGGTGGTCTTGTTGGGTAGCTTTAGGCATGGTTGGTCCTAGAAAAACAAATATTCCAATTAGGTATAATTTGTTGAGATGGTTTTATGGTTTTGATTTGTATTAACAATGTTGTAAGCACAATGGAATCTTAGTTATGTGAAAACCTTTTCTTAATGATTAATTTTGCAAAACCTAATTTCATCAATTGGTTAAGAAAAATTGAAAAACCATAAACCCTAGGATGGGGATGATGAAGATTAGAACATATGAGTGTAATTACTTACAATGATGTTCTAGAGGAAGATGCTTGAGGATATGAAGCCCTATGGAGATGAAAGCATCAATTGGGTCGTTTTTGTGTTTTGTGAGGAGAGGGAAAAGAGCAGAATTGGTTTTGAAAAACGTATAGTTGGTTTCTGTCACACGGTTCCCCCGGATCCCTTGAAATTGGGATCCGGGTAGTACAACTTGAGGGATCCGGCTATTGTGGACAGAAAGAGGGTGTTTGGTGTTATTTTTGTAATAAGTTATACAATAGCTTATGGAACAAAAATAGCTTTGAGGTTCCTAAATGAATAGATATTTGGTCAACGGAATTTGATAGGTTAATTATCAAAGATCTATTTGTGACGGCGACGTTAGTTTGACGATCTTTTTAGAAAATCAAAGAGGAATACTATTCCCGATGATGAGTAAGTCAGGAAAGTGGCGAAAAGAGACTTTTTAGAGACTAGCAATAAAAAAAATATCAACAAATTCATGTAGACGTAAAATAGCTAAGGATAAGTGAACATACCTCTACGCTCTTGATATGTTTTATGAAGACCATAAAACCGAAATACTTCATGAGCTTTTAAAGTAATTCGTTGTACTTAGAATAAGTAGGTTGCGATTACTTTTGGGTTCTTCCTTTAAAGTTGACTTCATTATTCTTTGAATAGAAATGAAGACTTTGGAGAGATCCTAGCATGAAGATTTCTTGAAAATAAAAGGTTAGAATAATCTATCAATATCCAACATAAAAGAAACAATTTGTTTAAAAAGATTTCATTCTTTGTAGTTTTCAAACATACACGGATCGTATCAAGTTTTTAAAGTACAACATACTCTAAGAAACTTGGTAACGATTAAAAATTCGTTTTAAATTATTTAGATAGACTTATGTCAATCTTATTTAAATGTGTATGTTGGATGTTGATAGATAGATATGGAAATGTGTAATGCAAAGGTAAAGAGTAATGTGGAAAACTATAAGGGGGGGTTGAATAGTTTTGCCGATTTTAAGTTAGTTTCAAAAACTTTAGATTCGATAATATGTGAGATCGTATGGATGTAGAGAAAGTATAGATCTAATGATAAAGCAAGTAAATAAAGTAAAGAAAAGGGATAGAAATGACACAACCGATTTATAGTGGTTCGGCTACAAGGACACCTTCCTTGCCCTACTCCACTCCCCGAGTCACATACTCGAGAGTTCAAGCACTATGTCAACAAACTCCTTCAACTTGGCGGAGAAGCCTTCACAACGTTGCTTACACATTTTTCCGGTACAAAGCTAAATACCGAGTCCGTAACACGGTGGACCAAACCAACACGACTATTACACAATAAATATGTGAAATATCAAATACAAAATCTTCGCTACAGAAATCTTGCTGAGGAACAAATTAATCAAGGACCCCTTGCTTGGATGACTTGTAGAATGCTCGTGATCTCGCCTTAGAGAAGGACCTATATGCGAATCACTAAAGAAAGAAAGAAAGAAGTACTCTCTAGATCAAGTGATCTTTTGTTAGAAGAGAATGAGAGTATATGAGAGAATTAGTAAGAAGAGGGGTGAGTTAGAATGAAGAAATGGCTCTCTATTTATAGGCAAAATCGCCATCGTTCCCGGATCCCACGGATCCCTCCCACAAGGATCCGTCTAGTGTAATCCTAGGGATCCGTGGGACGCCCTCTTTGCCCATGGGTTTTTGGTTATGGGTCATGGGTCATGGGTTATGGGTTGGTCCATGGGTATTCTTTAGATTTAATGTATCTAATGAGTACAATGTATCTAGTCAGTGGGTATGGGTCAATACCATGGGTTATGGATATGATCCATGGGTTGTGATTTTACCCATCCTAATAAACTATTACAACAAATGATTTATTACAACAATTTGTATTTAAATGACTATATGTAAATGCTTTACAAAAATAACATGTATCCTTATAATTGTACTTAAGATAACATTATATTTGTTATCAACAAAACACAAAGAGATCGCAAAATATTAATAAACGTTTTTACGGTTTATTTGTATTAACAATCTCCCCCTTTTTATTGATGACAAAACATAATGTTATGATGAGTAAAACTTAAGAATAGATGTATGTTTTGAAAGCCCCTAAGTTTTACTTCTTCTCCCCCTTTTTGTCGAAACAAAAAGTTAACCCATCGAAGAAATAAAATGTGAAAAATTAATCCACGTATCGTGATGCAGGTTTTACTGACCAGGTCTTAATATTTATAGTGTCTCGCTATACCTATGTTCTACCCTAGTGCACTAACGGGCAGTGTACCCGGTCGCGTGTAGTGTAGTAAATGGTAAAGCCGAGGTCGTCCCAAGAGCTATGTGTGTTGGATTATTACTAAGTCTAATTGTCACGAGAATAATAATGGTTTCGATAGGATTTAATTAATTAAACTACTAATGCGTAATAAAATAAAAGCGGATAAATGGATAAAGGGAAATCAATAGAGGAATAGTGGTGCTAACCTAGTCAATCCTCATAGCTAGTTATGTCTACGTCTACCTACTTCCAATTACTTGGTGGGGTCAAATTCGAGAGGACAACATTTGGTCAATTCGCCTAACCTATCGACAAAGATGCCACCACAGAGAAATCAGCGCACCGTCATAAGTCTTGTTGTTCCCGATCCCTAAGCCAAGTCATTAAGTACCGCTACATGCTAGATTCAAAATAGTGAGTGCCCGGCCGTTAGGAACTTAGACACTACACCCCAATTCTTAAGTTCATCCAAACGATAGGTGATCGGTTGGTCAAATCGCACAAGTAGAAAGGGTCGCCGGTTGGTCATATCTTACCCTTCCGCCTCGATCCGCTCCCTAGGTCGGTTGGTCATATCTCTAGGCAATTGGCCTCACCGCCATTCAAAACTACCGAATCAAGGGTGACTACCAAAGAACTATGCATGCATACACTTAGAAATAATTGTACGGAAGTAAAGGTAAATGCAAACAAAACAATTAAGGAATCGTAACTAGGCTAGCACCAAAGGGTGCTTAGCAGCTCATATTAATCATGCAAATCAATTCAATATTCAAAGGTACGAAATACATGAATCGAAAGTAAAGAGATATAAACGCTAAAGCTTATCGTAATGGAGTGACTTCTCCTTGGAAACGACTCCGTATGCTCCCTAGACACGCTTGAGCTTTTTCCCACATTCTCGTAGTGTTGTGTGTGGAATGGGATGATTAGAAATCTTTGGAATTGTGGGGTATTTATAGGCCAAGTCCGGGTTACTGGCGTAACCAATATAGGAGTTCGCCAGTAACCTTCTATTTCTTCGTAAATGCACTAGATCTCGCTAGTTACGGCGTAACCTTATTAGTGGTTCGCCGTAGTCTTCAATAAACTCGGTTACGTCGTAAGTGATGCGATGATTACTGGCGTAAGTATCGCCGCGTGGAACCTCTTTTGACCTAATGGAGTTACGTCGTAACCTTTGGGAAGAGTTACGCCGTAACCACTTGATAAGATGGTATTATGGGTCACACAATAGTTACGGCGTAATGTGAGAGAGGAGTTACGCCGTAACTTCTTCAAAATAGGCATACTGTGGTAAATCTTTAGTAATGTTTCCATTTCCGCGTCTCTTTAGCTCCAATGCTCGTAATTTACCTGAAAATGGAAAACAATGGAAAACAAGCGTTAATCCATATAAATGATATAAATAACGAGCATTATCGGGGGAAATTGACACTTAATATTCAGGACTATTTGATGTTATCAAATATCCCCCCACTTAAACTCTACTTGCCCTCAAGTAGACCTTGTTAGATAGATTCCTAAAAGATATTTCCCAAAACCCGGAAAATATGAGTTTACAAATCCCTTATGCTAGAATAAAACAAAGCCAAACACCTCACGAAAGGGAACAAACACTCAAATCTCTCAACTATTCTAAGTGTCAATTTCGGGTGATCACCAATCGCATACCATAGCATGTATTCTATCATAAGCTTGGCGGTTACACAAATCTCCACCACTAGAGTTAAGGGCTAAACAATTCTCGAAGGCAATATGGGTAGACACGACAAAGTTTAAGGGGTGACTCGTCATTACTAACATGTCACGGCGAAGTGGACAAAATCAATGATACATGACCAAATCCATGGCCAAGACACCAAAGATTGCTCGCTGTATCACCTAGACACGCTTCATGACTAAAGGGTAGGATAAGACATGGGATATATAATTGGTGTAAAATGAAAAACAAGCATGTAGTCTAAATCTATAACCAAGTCATCACCACTTACCGTCCACCCAAAGTTTAAGCTTAGAAGTCTAGAGACCGGATCATGAAATGCAAGGTAGATGTGTCATTAGAGGACGTCATGATGGGCACACTACCTTTTCTTCTTCTGTTGGCAAACCTACCAACTCCAATCTTCAAATGTGACCGAGGTGGCCTCCTCGATACTAATCAATAAAGCTCATACAATAGTGCTTATAACATCGCACTTAATGATATCATAACTCAATCAACTTTTTTTTTTCAACATAACATAATAACATAACATCCCCCCACTTGAGATGAACAATGGGAATTCGGGGGGTCTTCAATGATCTTCATAAAAGATGTTGTTAGGATTTAGTAAATCCAGTTATTGAAGAGTCGGTCACCTCAAGTATATGTAATCATTAGAAAGCTCGTAGTCGTAGATTATTATATGTTAAGTAGTATTTAGTTTAAGTAACACCGTGGAGGACAGACGGGTCTTTACCCATCGTATGCACGATCCACACCCGTTAGGTGGCGATTTATGTAATGACTATAAATACTCTCTACCTTCCAAGGTAGAGAGTTGGAGCTCATAATAAGATTTTTCTTTCTCTCACTAAAGTTCCCTAAACCTCTAACTTTCTCTCTCTAGAACTCATCTTGTACGCCTACTTTGGTTATGGTTTGATGTGTATGTGAAATTCAATATGTTACAAATGGTATCAGAGCGCCATGGTTTGATCATCTCTTACATATTCTTGGATTTCTAGTGGTTTTTAGATGGTTTTAGAGTTTGAAAAAGTTTAGTGGTTTTTGCATCATTTGGATCATTTCTAGTGTTAAAGTTTGAATCTTGGGTGTATTTTTGTGTTTAGAATCATTGTATGTGCTTGGGTTTTGATGTGGTAAGCTTGAATCATCGTGTTTGGGTTGGTTTTGGATTGAAAAGTGGTATTTATGAGATTTTCTAGCTAGCGACTTGAGCCACGAATTCTTTTTCTAGCTAGCGACTTGCTTTGTAAGTTGTTAGCGAGTTGTAGTTTAAGTTCTTAGCGACTTGAGCTTAGCGACTTGCCTATTGAGACAAGCCGACAAACAAGACACTTAGTGGATTCCACCACGTGGACTTGAAAGTTAGCGACTTGTACTTAAGTTTGTTAGCGATTTGATAGCGAGTTGCTATTTAGCGACTTGATAACTTAGCGACTTGGTGCTTAGCGAGTTTTTCTTTAGCGACTTGACCGTGTCTTAGCGACTTGGCATTATAGCGATTTGCTATTTAGCAACTTGGTGGTTAGCGACTTGCTTCAAGATTTCTTAGCGACTTGGTTGATTTTCTTTGGTAATCGGTTTTCTCTTGATTTAGTAAAATCCGTGAAAGAATCTATTTCCGGTTTAATCATAGAGTTATAAAATCCGTGTAATCTGTTAACATGTCTACCAACGTACCTACAATCATCTCCATCATTGTCGAGAATGTTCAAGCGGTGGTTCGGATACTAGTCCACCCATGCTTGACGTAACCGACTACGACTCTTGGGCTCAAAGAATCGATTGACTTGTCTTGGAAAGGAAAATGGGGTCAACATTCTCAAATCAATTGATGAATGACCTTATCGATTGATACTACAAGAGACTTAATTGATACAATTGCAGATGGAACAATGATCTATGGAATAGATGCACCAAAGACATATGATGAGCTCGATGATAAGGAGAAAAGAGATTCGATGATGATATCGGGGCTTCTAACATCATACTTCAAGGTCTTCCAAAAGATATCTACAAGTCGATCAATCACAACACCGAAGCCAAGGCGGTGTGGGATAATGTCAAGATGCTTCTCTCGTGTTCGAACTTACTATGGAAGATAGAGAATCACAACTCTATGATGAATCGAGCACTTCAAGATGAAACCGGATGAGAGTGTCTATGAGTATTACGTGAGATTCCACAAGCTTGTGAATGATATGAGAAACATCCGAATGACTATGCCAAACATTCAATTTGAACTCAAAGTTTGTGAACAACATGAATCCCGAATGGCACAAGTTTGTCACCTCGTGAAGCTAACCAAATGATTGAAGAATACAAACTATGAGCAATCAGTATGCATTCCTTCTCCGAATGAGCGACATGCTATGTTTGAAAAAGGATTCGAACAGTTCAAAACCAACCAGGAGAGATAAGCTCATCAAATGATTCAACCGCCTTCTACTCAAACATTGGAATTACCACCAAAGCATCTTAAGTTATACCCATGGGTAATGGTAATCACAAACTTATTCCCGATCCAATGTTCAAACAAGTCGATCTTTGATGCACACGCTGGAAACTTCATCAATCAACTAGCTCTCATGATCAAAAACATGAACTCTCTCCACACACCAACAACAACCTCGTAACAAAGATCTAATACACACAATCGTGCCACCGCGGAGATGGAAAGGTTATGGTACAACCGGTTCAAGAAAGGCATTATGAACAAGGAAGAGGTAGAGTTGATAAAGGGTATGTGGAAAATCGAATAGGGAAGGAATGGAAATCAAGGACAAGTTAAGCCGATCAAGTGTTACAAGCTGTGGTGGTGAGGGACATATTGCTAGGAACCGCACATCGCCAAAACGCCTCGTAATGCGTAGTACTTGAGGATAAGATGTTGCTTGTGCAAGCTCGGGATAATGGTGCGACTTTGGATGAAGAGGAGTTGTTGTTTCTGTCGAGGAAATGCTAAGACATATGATGCGAGATGTGGATGAGCGACCAATTCGTGAGATAGGCCACAATCATCGAATGCCTTTCAAGTCGCCGATTGTGATGCATACGACTGACGGCGTTGATGATAAACCCATCGCACAAACAATCTTCATGGCTAGCATTTCTCCAATGGTCCCTTCTAAAGTCTCTTCATCACCACAACCGGTCCATCCAAAGACAAAATCATCTCGAGGTCGTAAAACTATACGATGATGCCGACGTGCAAAGATGCATAACAAAGTACAATCAATGAAACTATTGAGTCATATATTGAAAATATGGGTAATATCAATGTTGTCCCATATGATCAATATGTGAAACAAAGTGAAGTGAGAGTGTACCAAGTGATGCATCCTCTGCGATCAATGATCACTATGTTTTGATGAATTCACCGCATGCGCCCCTGATGATTCTCGTTGTCTCGAATCGAATGCTTATAAAGAACGTGTTGCTATTTATGAACAACGTATAAATTGAAATGACCACCGTGAGCGGAAATGGATGACCAAATGCGTATAATTATTAGAAAAAGTAATTTTAGAGAAGAAGTATTAAAACAAGAGTTAAACTCCTTACAAGAAAAGCTTTCTAAAACCGCTAAGCAAAAACAAGAACTTCAAGAAAATGTGAAAATGCTTAAGCAAGAATTCAATGCTAAGGAATCAAAACTTTGAATGATTTTTCTAATCAAAACTTTGAAAACAAGCTTGAAAATAAGTTGTGCGTATAAGGAACACCATTCGATCGCTTACATGATCACTAAGCATAGAGTCTTAAGCGATAAGCATAGCATTCCCCTTGTTGAGGAACCAAATCCGAGGTCATTAAAAGGCTAGAAGTGCTCATAAGGTTATTTATGATGGCAATGAAATCCTTAAGCCTAGACAGAAACCTAGTTACTGAAAGTGCATCGAGGAAGATAAGAAATCGATGAAGTCACTAGGGAGAAGATGAACAAGAAACTAGATGATCCTAAATGTAAAGAGAAGAAAATATCTATCATACCCCATGACTACAAGAAGGAAAAGCTGGATTTCCTTGAACATGTTTAAGCCTCAACGTTGTTAAATCCCGAACAAGTGTTCGGAAAAGGATTTAGATAAGCAAAAGCGAGAGAATCTTGTTGTTACAAACCCTCCCTTAGGAAAATGCCTTCACCGACGTGTATCCTCCAAATACACCAATGCATCTAGTTCCTAGAACTATTGCCACTAAAAGCAAGACCTTAATCACCAATATGTCATATTTCAATTATTTGTTGATTTTGAGAAAACTTGTAAGAAAAGGATCACACCCACCGGATAATCGAAGGGAAAGGGTTTTGAGCAAACTAAAGAATGCTATTTAACGAGGTCATGCCTTTCTTTAAACAATTAAAAGGTCAATTTGAAAGTCTTAAAAGGGATGGACTTAGATATTAAAGAAATGGAAAAGGAATTTGATGCGATGATTGTTGAGGTTAGTGACTATGAGCGAGAACTAAAATATAATGAGATTGAGAGGAAGAACTTGCATACCTTGAATGAGAATCTTATTTCGAATGTATTGCTCAAGATGTGTTTTACATCGCTACAAATTGTTCTATTAATGCTTCTCAATTTCATGAATTATCTGCTGCTCGAAAGTCTCCCATGATCGTGTCATTGAGCTTGAAAAAACTAACTCTAAACGCATAATAAGGTTGAACAGATGATCATGATAACTCGTAAAGCAGTTTTCTAAATTGAAGTTGAGCATCTTGCTTTGCAATTAAAATATCAACATCCGAAGAAAATGTTAAAACCTCAAATATCAAGACATCCTTGGATGTTCTGAATTTGATGCGCTTTTGAAATTAGCAAACGTGATGAACATATTCGAGCTCATTGTAACACGATCGAAAGTTGAAAGCCCAAATTTCTCAATTAAAGGGTGAAATGAACAATATGGTGGCTCCCAAATGCCTCCTCCTTTAGATTCTCGAATTCTCAAAATTTTCATCTTCAAAACTTGGTTAATGCTTTACAAAAGGAAAATGAGAGTTTTCTAGAAGAAAATGAAAAGGTTAAACGTCATTTCAATGAGTTATTTGAGTCAATAAAAGTCACTGTAATAAAAATAATGAACAAATAACTTCATTGCAAAAGGAAATTGAGAATCTGAAGAGTCAGGTAAAAGGGAAAATGCCAATGACCAATGGGGAGAATGGTGCATCAAAGGTGCATGGGTGTAATAAATATGCTTTGTCTGTGAAATATGTTCCTCCTCATCTTAGGAATAACAAACTTGCTATTCAAACATATTTCTCATACCTTAAGGACAACCTAGAATGTCTCCGTGAGATTGTAGAAGAGGATAAGTTAGAGAAACCACTTGATAATGCAATTGGCCATGCATGCTCATATGCCAAACGATCTCAAGAACTTCTAGAATGCTTAATTACAATATGCCCTAAAACCTTAGGTGAGCAAGTCAATCGCTGATACCTTGTTCTATGCCTAGTGCCAACATACAACTCATTCAATGCCCAATGTCATGAATGTGAACTCTAGTATGCCTTCAAGTAGTTCGAGATCCCAAACATCTAAGCAGAAATGCAAAAGTAGCAAAACCAACTAATGTTCCCATTCCTCTACAGAGTAATCGGTGACATTAAAGCGGCGGTTAAAGTCTCAAGGCAATACAAGGAATGATAGGACCTTGCAAGCTAAGAATGTGAATTGGAAAAGAGTAGAAGATCACCCTAGGAACACTATGTTTGAGTTAAATAAAGCGAATCGTGTTGATTCTAGTATTAGCTATAAGCGTCTCAGTAATTAATTCGATTACGCTACTATATGCAAACCATGTAATGATGTCTCGCTAAAATTGCTGCTAATCATGAATGTGGTATGAATGTTTTGTCTAATCTTTGTCAAATGCTTAGTTAAAGCGTTAATGTTAAAAATCAAGCTAAGAAGGCTAAAAGGCAAAAGTGTAAGAAAGTTAGAAAACAAGGGAAACCCACAGGGAAGAACATTTAGTAAGATAGGTTATCAATGGATACCTTTTGGCCATAAGGTTAATCGAGCAATGCCCACTAGAAAATGGATGCTCTCTTGGTAGAATTATTCCTTAAGAAGTGAACATACTTTGAATAGGTCAAATCGGATACTAACCTTTGCATCTATTTATAATGTTTCCATTGCTTCTATTTCTAATATGGGTGTTTCTATTTACGATGTGGGAGTTCCAATCATCATTACTAACCAAATGGAACCCATTCTTGCATGGGGATCCCAATTATCCGATTATCCATTCTTGTTCGTGTTCAACTGCAGATCGTTCAAATCGCTTACGTGGTACACGGACTCAGTTGTTCCAAGCATATGATTGGAGACCGGTCATGCTCATGAACCGTGAGTAAATTCATCGAGACGATTAGATTCGGGAACGACCATTTTGGAGCTATTATGGGTTATGGAGATTATGTGATTGGTAAAGTGTAATTTCGGGGTATATTATGTGGAAGGTCTTGGTCATAATTTGTTCTCTGTTGGTCAATTCGTGATTCCGATCTAGAAGTGGCGTTTAGAAAACATACTTGTTTCGTTAGAGAACTTGATGGTGTGGAATTATTAAGAGGTACTCGAGGTTCAAACCTATACACCATCTCTATCGATGACATGATGAAGTCTTCTCAATTTGCTTGTTTGTCAAAGGCTTCAAAACAAAGTCTTGGTTATGGCATCGTCGTCTCAATCACTTGAACTTCGCACCATAAACAATCTTTCCGAAAGGATCTTGTCGAGGCTTACCCAGTTAAAATATGAAAAAGATCATCTTTGTTCAGCTTGCCAATTAGGAAAAAGCACGAAATATGCCCACAAACTCTGTAATGGAAGTTCATCATACCCTTCATATGGATCTGTGTGGACCAAGGAGAGTGCAAACGATAAATGGGAAGAAATACATTCTAGTAGTTGTTGATGACTACTCTCGATTTACTTGGGTAAAGTTTTTGAGGACAAAGGATGAAACTCCAGATGTCATCATCAAACTAATCAAACGACTTGAGTTCGACTCAACAATACGATGAATTGTTCGAATGCAGACAATGGCACGAGTTTGTTAACAAAGACTTAATTCGGTTTATGAAAGTGTTGGAATCACTCATCAAAGAAATGTTCCACGAACTCCTCAACAGAACGGTATAGTTGAAAGACGAAATCGAACTCTTGTGGAAGCCGCAAGAACAATGCTAATTTATTCAAAGGTTCCAATGTTTCTATGGGCTGAAGCCATTGCCACTGCTTGCTACACCCAAAATCATTCCCTTATACACACCTCTCAAGGAAAAACTCCATATGAACTTGTTCATAAACGAAAGCCTGATCTCTCCTACCTTCGTGTGTTTGGTGCCTTGTGCTATCCAACGAATGACGGTCAAGACTTAGAAAAATTAAGGGCAAAGGCTGATATTGGAGTTTTTGTTGGTTATGCACCAAACAAGAAGGGTTGCAGAATCTACAACAAGAGAACCCAAAATATCATGGAAACAATTCACGTACGTTCGATGAGTGACCGGTCAAATGGCTCTGGACAATCCATTACGGACCCGCACTTCAAAACAGTCCCATTGGTTCATCCTTGTGCCAAATTTCTCTCAAAGAACTCTATATGTACCTCCAATCAAGATGATTTGAAGCAATTGTTTGATCCTATGTTTGATGAACACTATGAACCAAGTGCTAATGATGTGTCAATTCCTACAACGAGGTCGCCATATCCACGTGAATGAAGTCAACCTTGATCTCAATATCATTAAGTCAAGAAGCTGCTTCGATCACTCGGTCTCATCAACAAATCTTCAATCTTCAAATGTACATCATGGAACTGTTTACGGCTTCAATGATGAAGTTAATCCCTTGCTACTCCTCGAAGATGCTCCATTTTAAAACATATTTGCTCTCGAATCATCATCGAACCATCTTCATCGGAGACATCGACTCTGCTACTTCGGTTCCACAACAACAACCACATGAACACCTCGAAAAATGGACACATGATCATCCACCGGACAACATCATTGGAAACCTCTCTCATCCAAGTATCCACAAGGAAACAACTTGCAACCGATGCCTTATGGTGCTTCTTCAACTCCGTACTCTCTAAGATCGAACCTAAAGGCGTTAAAGCTGCTATGAATGAAGATAGGCGGTTCAATGCCATGCAAGAAGAAATTCATGAGTTTGATCGATTAGATGTATGGGAATTAGTACCGCTCCAGGGCGTGCTATGATCATTGCTCTTAAGTGGATCTTCAAAGTGAAGCTTGATGAGCATGGAGATGTTACGAAAAATAAGGCTAGATTAGTTGCAAAAGGATATTGTTAAGAGGAAGGTATTGACTTTGAGGAATCTTTTGCTCCTGTTGCTCGTATCGAAGCTATCGAATCTTCTTGGCTAATCGGCTAGTAAAAACATGGTAGTATATCGGATGGATGTGAAACGCATTTCTTAATGGTGATTTGAAAGAGGTGGTTTACGCCGACTAGCCGAGAGGGTTTTGTGAATCGAGCATCCTACTCATGTCTATCGCTTGAAAAAGGCCCTTTATGGTTTGAAGCAAGCTCCTAGAGCATGGTATGATACGCTATCAAAGTTTCTTCTATCTACTAGATTCAGAAAAGGAGCAGTTGATCCTACATTGTTCACCAGGAAGTCAGGCAAACATTTAATTCACGTTCAAATTTATGTTGATGATATCATCTTTGCCTCGACTGAGTGTGACCGTTTTTCAAAAGAAATGGGTTCAAAATTTCAAATGTCAATGATGGGACAATTGTCATTTTTCTTGGGATTACAAATTTCACAAAGTCCCGGAGGCATTTTTATAAATCAATCTAAATATGCTAATGAGATTTTTAAAGAAATTTGGATTCGATTCTAGTGACCCTGTTGACACTCCCATGATTGAACGCACTAAACTAGATGAGGACCACTCAGGGATCATGGTAGACCAAACAAAATATCGTAGTATTATTGGATCCACGATGTACCTCACAACTAGTAGACCATACATCTTGTTCATTTGTTTGCATGTGTGCTAGATACCGAGCTAAGCCTACTAAAAGCACCTTGAAGCGGTTAAGCGGGTCTTCGGTATCTCCAAGGAACCATCAATATGGGACTTTGGTACCAAGGACACCGATATGTCACTAACGACCTATCGCAGATGTCGATCATGCGAGGATGTCAAGATACCCGTCAAGCACGTGCTGAGGTGCTCGGTTTTGGGTGATAAGCTTGTGAGTGGTCTTCAAAGAAGCAAATGAGTACTTCTATTTCCTCTACAGAGGTGAATACATAGCCATGTCATCTTGTTGTGCTCAAATCCTATGGATGAGATCCCAATTATCGACTATGGCTTTGAATTCAACAAAATCCCTCTGTACTGTGATAATAAAAGTGCTATTGCTCTCTCATGCAACAACGTCCAACACTCAAGAGCAAAGCACATCGACATTCGACATCATTTCATCCGGGAGCAAGTGGAAAACGGTGTGGTGGAACCTTATTTTGTGAAGTCAGAATACCAGTTAGCAGATATCTTCACCAAAGCTCTTCCTAGAGAACGTTTTGAGTTTATCCTTCCACGACTTGATCTTAAAAGCCTACAACCGGAAACACTCAAACGTCTTCAAGAGGAAGAAGAGGAGTAAAAGGTTTCCTTCATCTATCTTTTGTAAATACTTATTCGAAAAAAAATCAAATAGAAAAATATAAAACTTTCAAAATCCATAAAAATTTGAAAAATTCGAAAAATCCTCAAAAAATATTGTCATTTTGTCATGTTTTTCTCGATTCGATAAATATCTACGGTCTTGATGCTGTCATTCAAAGAATGACACGGGACTTTAGATGTTGTTCGAATTTTCTCCAAAAAAAAAAATGTTTTTGGGAGAAAGAGAAAAAAATGGTTTATTGTCATTTCAGGCAATAACCCGCTTTTCAAAGAAAGAACAGAGCCATGCTTTATCTTGGTTTTCAAATCTCATGCTCTGATTCTATAAACTATTACTTACTATCTAATGAAAACTAATTGTTTTGAAAAATAACTCGGACTCTATTTTTGTAAATCATCTGGACTTAACATTTGTCAAAAATATCTATCTCTCAACCAACAACTTATGTCATTGATTGAGGGGGAGAATGATTTCAATTAAATCAAAAGGTTATTTGTCATACAATTGTTTTCAAAAGATATTCATGCATGTTTAATCAATGGAGTCCAAAGTCTCAAAATCTGATCCTTATCAGTTAAAACGCTTTCATAATCAAGTCACAATTCTCCTTAAAAGCTTTCCAAATCAATTTAAATCTAGAGAGATTACAAATCTCAAATGAGTTGATAATTGTGATCGGGGGAGAACTTGTGATTTAAATTGGATTTAATCTGATAATTCGGTAAATGGTTTTATAAGGATGTACAAGCTCTCCTTCCCACATGTGCCAAACTATTTAAAATTTTCCATGCACAGGTTGAGGGGGAGCATCTATTTTAAACCTTAAATGTTAGGAATTAGAAATTCCCGGTATTAAAGAGTCGGTCACCTCAAGTATATGTAATCGTTAGAAAGCTCGTAGTCGTAGTTCTTTTAAGTTAAGTAGTAATTTAGTTAAGTAACACCGTGGAGGACAGACGGGTCTTTACCCATGTATGCCCGATCCACGACCCATAGTGTGGCGATTCGTAAGACTATAAATACTCTCTACCTCCCAAGGTAGAGAGTTGGAGCTCATAATAATATTTTCACTTTCTCTCACTAAGTTCCCTAAACCTCTAACTTTCTCTCTAGAATTCCATCTTATACGCCAACTTGTGTTATGGTTTGATGTGTATGTGAAAAGTTATATCTTACAATTGGTATCAAGAGCCAAGGTTAGATCATATCTTGCACATCTTTGGATTTATAGTGGTTTTAGGTGGTTTTGAGTTTGAAAAGTTTAGTGGTTTTGCATCATTTGATTGATTTCTTGTGTTAAAGTTTGAATTTTGTTGGTACTTTTGTGTTTAGAATCATCAAAAGTGTTTAGGTTTTCATTTGGTAAGCTTGAATCATCTTGGTTGGGTTGTTTTGGATTGAAAAGTGGTGTTTATATGGTTTTCATGGTAGCGAGTTAGTTCACGGATAACATTTCTTCATAGCGACTTGCTTCATTGTTTTGTAGCGACTTACGGTGTTAAAAGCTAGCGAGTTAGAGCTAGCGAGTTAAAGGACAAGTAGTGGAATCTCCACTACGGGTAGCGATTGGCTAGCGACTTGGTCAAGATGTGAGTTGCTCTTTAGCGACTTGTGTTTCTAGCGACTTGTGTGGCAATTCTTTGCCAAAATTTAGCTAGCGACTTGACCCAATGAGTTACTACTTAGCGACTTGCTTTCTATCTAGCGACTTGGGTTTCTAGCGACTTGGACCATGCGAGTTACTACTTAGCGAATTGCTTTATATCTAGCGACTTGGGTTTCTAGCGACTTGGTCATCTAGCGAATTAGCGGTAGCGACTTAGAGCTTTATCATCTAGCGACTTGAGTGATTGTTTACGGTTTTCTCTTGATTTAGTAAAATCCGTGAAAGAATCTATTTCCGGTTTAATCATAGAGTTATAAAATCCGTATAATGCATTAACATGTCTACCAACGTTCCTTCATCATCTCCATTTGTTGTCGAGGATGTTCAAGCGGTGGCTCGGATACTCGCCCACCAATGCTTGACAGAATCGACTACGATTCTTGGGCTCAACGAATCGATTGTATTGCCTTGGAAAGGAAAATGGTGTCAACATTCTCAAATCCATTGATGAAGGACCATATCGGGTTGAGACGACTAGAGACATACTTGATACTAATGAAGATGGTACTCTGTCTCACGGAATGGATGGACCTAAGATGTACAATGAGCTTGATAATGAGGAGAAAAAGAGATTCGATGCGAGATATCGGGGCTTCAAACATTGTTCTTCAAGGTCTTCCTAAAGACATCTACAAGTGATCAATCATAACAACGATGCAAAGGCGGTGGGATAACGTTAAGATGCTTCTCTCGGGTTCGAAATTAACTATGGAAGATGAGAATCCCAACTCTATGACGAATTTGAGCACTTCAAGATGAAACCGGATGAGAGTGTTTATGAGTACTATGTGAGATTTCATAAGTTAGTGAATGACATGAGGAACATCGAATGACTATGCCTAATATTCACCGAACTCAAAGTTTGTGAACAACATGAATCCCGAATGGCACAAGTTTGTTACATCTGTGAAACTCACTAAAGGATTGAAGCATACAAACTATGAGCAACTCTATGCCTTCCTCCTTGAGAATGAGAGACATGCTATGTTTGAAAAGTTGATTCTCAATCGGTTCAAAACCAACCGGTGAGACAAGTTAGCCTAATGACTCAACAACTTTCTACTCAAACATTGGAATCACAACCAAAGCATCACAAGTCATACCCTTGGGCAATGGTAATCACAAACTCATCCACGATCCTCGGTTCAAACAAGGCGATCTTGATGCACACATGGTAACATCATTAATCAACTTGCTCTTCTCATTAGTCAAAACATGAATTCTCTCCCACAAACCAACAACAACCTCGAACGCATCTAACCCACATAATCAAGCCATCGTTAAAGATGGAAGGATCGTGGTGCAACCGGTTCGGGAAAGGCAGTATGATCGGGGAAGGGTGGTCTTTGGTAGAGGATATGGGCAACGAGAATCGAGGAAGAAATGGTAACCAAGGTCAAGCTAAGACAATCAAATGCTACAAGCGTGGTGGTGAAGGACACATTGCAAGGAACGCACATCTCCAAAGCGCCCGGAATCTTGATTACTTGAGATAAGATGTTCTTGCACAAGCTCGGGACAATGGTCTTTGCGTTGGATGAAGAGGAATTCTTGTTTCTTCTTGAGGGCAATGCCAAGACCTATGATGCGAGATGTGGATGAGCGGCTGTTCGGAGATAGGTCACAATCATCGAGCGCCTTTCAAGTCGCCGATCGTGATGCATACGATTACGATGTAGATGATGGACCCATCTTGCACACACAATCTTTATGGCTAGCATCTCTCCAATGGCTTCTCCCAAGATCTCTTCTTCACCACAAGGTGGCCCATCCAAGGACAAACTCATCTACGAGGTATTAAAGCTATATGATGATCTTGATGTGCAACGGATGCATGACAAAGTACAACCAACCTAAACTTTTGAATCAAATATTGAAAATACGGGTAATATCAATATTGTCCCATATGATCAATACGTGAAACAAAGTGAAAGTGAAGTTGTACCTAGTGATGCATCTTCTGCGATCAACAATGACTATGTCTTTGATGAATTCAACGCATGTGCTCTGATGATTCCATTATCTCGAACTAAATGCCTATAAGGGCGTGTTGCCATTTATGAACAACGTGCAAAATTTGAGTTGACCACTCGTGAGCGGAAATGGATGACCAAGTGCGTCTGATAATTAGAAAAAGTAACTTTAGAGAAGAAGTATTGAAACAAGAATTAAATTCTTTGCAAGAAAAACTTTCTAAAACAAATAAGCAAAACAAGAACTTCAAGAAAACGTGAAAATGCTTAAGCAAGAATTTAATGCAAAAGAATCAAAGCTCTTGAGAGATTTTTCTAATCGAAAACTTTGAAAACAAACTTGAAAACAAGTTGTACATACAAGGAAACACCATTCGATTGCTCACATGGTCACCAAACATCGAGTCTTAAGCGATAAGCATAGCATTCCCTTGTTGAGGAACCAAATCCAGAGGTAATCAAAAGGCTAGAAATGCTCAAAAGGTGATTTATGATGGTAATGAAATTCTTAAGCCTAGGCGAAACCTAGTTGCGTTGAGTGCACCGAGGAAGATAAGAAATCGATGAAGTCACTAGGAAAGGATGAACAAAAACTAGATGACCCCAAATGCAAAGAGAAGAACATAAATATCACTCCTCATGATTATAAGAAGGAAAAGCTGGATTGCATTAAACAAGTTTAAGCCTCGAGACTTTGTTGACTCCGAACAAGTCTTCTGGAAAATGGATTTAGATAAGCAGAAAGCCGAAAATATTGTAGAAACAAATCCTCCCCTTTGGAAAATGCCTAAAGCTACTGTGTATCCTCCTAACACACCAATGCATCTTGTTCCTAGAACAATTGCCACTAAAAGCAATATCTTAATTAGCCAATACGTTATTTTTCAACTATTTGTTGATTTTGAGAAAACTTGCAAGAAAAGGATCACACCCACCGGCATAATCAAGGAGAAAGGGTTTTGAACAAATGAAAGAATGTTATTTAACGAGGTCATGCCCTTCTTTAAACTTTTAAAGGATCACTTTGAGAGTCTTAAAAGGGGATAGAAAGCAGACATTAAGGGAATGGAAAAGGAATTTGATGCAATAATAGTTGAAATTAGTGATTATGAGCGTGCATTAAAATATAATGAGATCGAGAGGAAGAACACATACATTGAATGAGAATCTTATTCTTGAATGTGTTGCTCAAGATGTCTTTTTCAACGCTTCAAATAGCTTTATTAATGCTTCCAAATTTCATGAACTATCTGTGGCCCTGAAAGTCTCCCATGATCGTGTCATTGAGCTTGAAAAACTAATTCTAAACTTAATGAGAAAATTGAGCTGGATGATCATGACAATTTGGTTAAACATTTTTCTAAACTAGAAGTTGAGTATTTTAATCTACAACTAAAATATCAACATCTCAAAGAAAATGTCAAAACTTCAAATTTCAAGACATCTTCGGATGTTCGAGTTTGATGCGATTTTCAAATAAACAAACGAGATGAGCAGATTCATGCTCGATGTAACACGATCGAGAAAGTTGAAAGTCCAAATCTCTCAATTAAAGGGTCAAGCGAACAATATGACGGGTTCCCAAATGCCTCCTTCTTTAGATTCTCAGAATTCTCAAACGTTTCATCTTCAAAACCTAGTAAATGATTTACAAAAGGAAAACGAAAGTTTCCTAGAAGAGAATGAAAAGGTTAAACGTCATTTCAATGAGTTGTTTGAATCAATTAAAGTCACTCGTAACAAAAACAACGAACAAATAACTTCATTGCAAAAGGAAATTGAGAATCTGAAGAGTCAGGTAAAAGGGAAAATGCCAATGATTAATGCGGAGAATGTTGTATCTAAGGTTCACTCTGGTAATAAATCTGCTTTATCTGTGACATATGTCCCCCCTCACCTAAGGAACAACAAACTTGCCATTCAAACATATTTCTCATCCCTTAAGGATTGCTTAGAATGCCTGCGTGAGATTGTTGAAGAGGATAAGCTAGAGAAACCTCATGATAATGCAATTGGACATGCATGCTTATATGCCAAACGATCCCAAGAAATCTTAGAATGTTTGATCACTATATGCCCAAAGACATTAGGTGAGAGAGTTAACCCTTGATTCCATGCTCAATGCCTAAGGCCAAACATGACATGCACTCGATTCCCAATGGTTTGAATGTGAGGAGTAGTGTTCCGGTGAGTAGGTCGATTTTAGATCCATCAATGCTAGGAAAGTGAACTCAAATGTGCCTTCTAGGAGTACTAATGACAGCACCTCTAGTGTTATGAAAGTAAACCTTAGTGCACTGCATGTAGTTGAGATCCCAAGACATCTAAGCAGTGGTGCAAAGAGTAGTAAAACAAACTAATGTTCCCATTCCTCTAGAGAAATCGGTGACATTAAAGGGAGCGGTCAAAGTCTCAAGACAATACAAGGAATGATAGGACCTCTCAAGCTAAGAATGTGCCTTTGGAAGAGAGTAGAAGAACAATCTAGGAACCTTAAGTTTGAATCGAATAAAGCGAATCGTGTTGATTCTAGTATTTGCCATAGGCGTCTTGTAATTAATTGAATTACGATACTATTTGCAAACCTTGTCTTGATGATTGCTTGAATTATGTTTCTAATCATGAATGTGATGTTAATGTTTTGTCTAATGATGTTAATTGTCCGATTAATGTTGTTAATGCTAAAATTCATGCTAAAAAGGCTAAAAGGCAAAAGCGAAGAGAGTTAGAAAACAATGGAAACCCACAGGAAGAACATTCATGAGAATAGGCTTTTATTGGATACCGTTGGTCATAAGACTAATCGAGATAATGCCCACTAGAAAATGGATGCCTCTTGGTAGAACTATTCCTTAAGAAGTGGTCACATCAGTAAATAGGGCTAATACAAACACTAGTCTCGCATCTATTCACAATGATACCACTACTTCACCGTCGATATGAATGCTTCTATTTACGATGTGGGTGGTCCAACTGTTGCTACTAACCAAATGGAACCCATTCTTGCATGGGGATCCCAAATATCCGATTATCCATTCTTGTGCATGTTCAACTGCGGATCGTTCAAATCGTTACGTGGTACACGGACTCATTTGTTCCAAGCATATATTTGGAGACGGTCACGGCTCATGAACTTCGTGAGCAAATTCATCGGACTGTTAGATTTGGTAATGATCATTTCGGTGCTATTATGGGTTATGGAGATTATGTTGTTGGTGATAGTGTCATCTCCGAGTGTATTATGTGGAAGGTTTAGGTCATAATCTGTCTCTGTTGGTCAATTACGTGATTACGATCTAGAAGTAGCCTTGAAAAACATACACCTTTGTTAGAGATCTTAATGGAAAGGAACTGTTGAAAGGAACTCGTGGCTCAAACCTTTACACTATCTCTATCGATGACATGATGAGAGCTTCACCAATCGCTTGTTATCAAAGGCTTCTAAAACAAAGTCATGGTTATGGCATCGTCGTCTCAATCACTTGAACTTGGCACCATCAGCGATCTTTCGAGAAAGGACTTAGTTGTAGGTCTACCTAGACTAAAGTATGAAAAGGATCATCTTTGTTCGACATGTCAATTGGGAAAAAGCAAGAAGTATGCCCATAAACCCAAACCTACTAACTCATCACGAAGTTCTTCATATGATTCATATGGATTTATGTGGACCAATGAGGTGCGAATATCTTTGTGAAGAAATATGTGTTAGTTGTGGTTGATGATTATTCTAGATTCACAGGTCAAGTTCTTAAGGACAAAGGATGAAACTCGATATCATCATCAAACTCATCAAGCAGTGCGAGTTAGACTAAACAAAGCGCCGTAGTGCTCGAGCAGACAATGGGCGGGTTTGTCAACAAACAACTTAGTGAATTCTATGAAAGCATTGGAATCGACCATCAAAGAAGTGTTCCACGAACCCCTCAATGAGAATGGTGTAGTTGAAAGGCGAAATCGTACTCTTGTTGAAGCCGCTAGAACAATCTTGATTTACTCAAAGGTTCCAATGTTTCTCGGGTCAAGCAATTGCCACCGCATGTTACACACAAAATCGTTCCTGATTCACACCATTCATGGAAAAACTCCATATGAACTTGTCCACAACAGAAAACCTAATCTATCTTTCCTTCGTGTGTTTGGTGCCTTGTGCTATCCAACTAATGAAGGTCAAGACTTAGGCAAACTTAGGGCTAAAGTGACATTGGAGTATTTGTAGGATATGCACCAAACAAAAGGGATACCGAATCTACAACAAAAGAACCCGAAATATCATGGAAACAATTCACGTTCGTTTGATGGTGACCGGTCAAATGGCTCTGGACACTCCAACTCGGGACCCGCACTTCATATGATCCTATTGGTTCATCCCTTGTTCCAAACTCCTCTCAAGAAACACCATATGTACCTCCATCGAAGATGATGTAAAGAAATTGTTTGATCCAATGTTTGATGAACTGTATGAGTCTACTACTAATGAGGTCTTGATCCCTACAACGAGAGGATGCTCGATTCCGATGAATGAAGTCAATCCATCGGTTTCAATATCACAGTAAGTCAAGAAGCACTGCTGCGATCCTTGATCTCATCAACAAATCATCATTCTTCAAATGTACATCATGGAAATGTTTACGGCATCAATGATGAAGTTAATCCCTTTGACTCACGAAGATGCTCCATTTGAAAACATATTTGCTACTCCCGAATCATCAGTGAGAACCATCTTCTTGAGAGACATCGACTCGGCTACCTCGGTTCCTCAACAAATGCCACATGAACACCTCGGAAAATGGACTCACGATCATCCATTAGACAACATCATTGGAAATCCTCTCGTCTGTATCAACCCGGAAGCAACTCGCAACCGATGCCTTATGGTGCTTCTTCAACTCCGTACTATCTAAGATCGAACCAAAGATGTTAAAACTGCTATGAATGAAGATAGGCGGTTCAATGCTATGCAAGATGAAATTCATGAGTTTGATCGACTTGATGTATGGGAGTTAGTACCGCTCGAGGCGTGCTATGATTATAGCTCTAAAATGGATCTTCAAAGTAAAACTTGATGAGCATGGTGATGTGTTGAAGAACAAGGCTCGATTAGTTGCTAAAGGATATCGTCAAGAGGAGGTATAGACTTTGAAGAATCTTTGCTCCGCTTGCTCGAATCGAGGCCATCGAATCTTTCGGCTAATCTTTGCTAGCAAGAACATGGTGGTTTATCGGATGGATGTAAAGACGGCATTTCTAAACGGAGATCTTAAAGAAGTCGTCACGTCGCCCAACTGAAGGATTTGTGAATCAAGAGCATCCTACTCACGTTTACCGTTTGAAGAAGGCTCTTTACGGTTTAAAGCAAGCTCCAGGGCATGGTATGATACATCGTCTAAGTTTCTTCTATCAACGGATTCATCAAAGGAGCGATTGATCCTACATTGTTCACCGTGAAGTCGAGCAAACATTTGATTCATGTTCAAATTTATGTTGATGATATTATTTTGCCTCGACCGACCCAATGGAATGTGATCGTTTTCAAATGAAATGAGTTCAAAGTTTCAAATGTCAATGATGGGACAAATGTCATTTTCTTAGGATTACAAATTTCACAAAGTCCGGAGGCATTTTCATAAATCAATCTAAATATGCAATGAGATTTTAAAGAAATTTGGATTTGATTCAAGTGACCTGTTGACACCCCATGATTGACCGAACCAAACTAGATGAGGACCTCTCGGGGATCATGATTGACCAAACGAAATATAGGAGTATGATTGGATCCCGATGTATCTCACTCGCTAGTAGACCGGACATCTTATTCTCTGTGTGCATGTGTGCTAGATACCGAGCTAAGCCTACTAAAAAGCACCTTGAAGCGCTTAAGCGGGTCTTCGGTATCTCCAAGGAACCATCAATATGGGACTATGGTGCCAAGGTCACCGGTATGTCACTAACGGCCTATCAGATGCCGATCATGCAGTTGTCAAGATACTCGTCAAGTACGTCGTGAGGTGCTCGGTTTTGGGTGATAAGCTTGTGAGTGGTCTTCAAAGAAGCAAATGAGTACTTCTATTTCCTCTACAGAGGTTGAATACATAGCCATGTCATCTTGTTGTGCTCAAATCTTATGGATGAGATCTCAATTATCGACTATGGCTTTGAATTCAACAAAATCCTCTCTTGTGATAATAAAAGTGCTATTGCTCTCTCATGCAACAACGTTCAACACTCAAGAGCAAAGCATATCGACATTCGACATCATTTCATCGAGGAACAGTGGAAAAAGGTGTGGTGGAACTATATTTTGTGAGGTCGAATATCGCTTAGCGAGACATCTTCACCAAAGCTCTTCCAAGAGAACGTTTGAGTTTATTCTTCCACGACTTGGTTTGAAAAGCCTTCAACCGAAACTCTCAAACGTCTTGAGGAGGAAGGCGAGGAGTAAAGGTCTATCTTCATCTATCTCTTGTAAATATTTTTCAAAATCAAATAGAAAATTATAAAACTTTCAAAATCCATAAAAATCGAAAAATCAGAAAAATCTTCAAAAATATTGTCATTTTGTCATGTTTTTTTTTTTTTTTTTTCCTGTTCGATTATATCTACGGTCTTTGTCTTTGTCATTCAAAGAATGACACGGGACTTTAGATGTTGTTCAATTTCAAAAAAAAAAAAAAAAAAAAAAAAAAAAAAAAAATATTTTTGGGAGAAAGAGAAAATGGTTTATTGTCAATTTCGAGCAATAACCCGCTTTTAAAGAAAGAACGAGCCATGTTTTACCATGTTTTCAAATTCTATGCTCGATTCTATAAACTCCTATCTGTTGAAAACTAAATGCTTTGAAAAATAACTCAATCTCTATTTTTGATAATCATCGGGACTTATTTGTCAAAATCTCTATCTCTCAATCAACAACCTCGTCATTGATTGAGGGGAGAATGATTTCAATTAAATTAAAAAGTTATTTGGCATTAAATTGTTTTCAAAAGATATACATGCATGTTTTATAAATGGAGTTTAAAGTCTTAAAATCCGATCCTTATCGGTCAAACGCTTTCACAATCAAGTCACAATTCTCCTTAAAGCTTTCAAAATCAATTTAAATCTATACGAGATCACAAATCTCAAATGATTTGATAATTGTGATCGGGAGAATGTGTGATTTAAATTGGTTTAAACCGATAATTAGGTAAATGGTTATAAAGGATGTACATGCTATCCGCCCACATGTGACAAACGATTTCAAATTTTCAATGCACATGTTGAGGGGAGCATCTATCTTAAACCTTTGATTTGAAACGTGATCATTCATCCTAATGTGCGGGTTCCTCTAGTATGTGCAAAACTCTTTTCAAACCTCGAGGCACATATTGAGGGGAGCAAAATTCTTGGAAACCTCATCCTTCCCGGATTTGCTATACCCACTTGATCCATTGAGGAAGTGATGTTGATATCTTTTAGAAAATGGTAATTAAAAGTAAATTCTTTCTCTTGCCTCCGTGTGCAAAACATTTTCAATACTTGATGCACATGTTGAGGGGAGTTCTCGTTCTAAAATATCAAAACAATTCGGTACAAAAAGCTTTGATAATATATCACAAGTATCGAATTGATTTTCAAACGGTTTTCAATTGGATCCAATGGCGGATGAACAATACCAAATTGACCCACCAACTTTACTTTATGTACGGTGATATAAGGATGATAAGGTTAGGTATTGGTTCCCATGATCCGCCGAACGGAGGGATCTACCGAGGACAATCCACTAGTTAGTGTAGAAGTCCTTAGGTATGATGATAACGGAGAAATGTGAGATATGGGAAGAGTGCGGACTAAGACCGAGCTAGTACTAGAATAAACCCAACAAGGTTCTAGCTATGAAGTCTCGGTAAGCAATGAAGGGGTTGAAGAATTAAAAGAATTGAATGAGAAAGGGTGAAAACAAATAGCCCTCCATTTATTCAACCTTAGGCGCGAACCGGGTTCACTTCATATGCTACCGATGGTAACATCGGTATTGAAGACAAGACGTCATGGACCCAAAGTGGCGCATCGCACTTCACCTTTCCAAACCACTCAAGTTCCTCTTAAAAGGGCTTGTTTCATTCTCACGGGAACCGACATAATCTATCGATTGTCTCTTAGAGATGGTTGATATTGAAGAAGAGACCTCTCCCTAGTCTCCGCTATAAGATCCAAATATGCACAAATTGAGTCTAGAGCCACGAGATCATCAATAAATCTCATTAGGACACTTTCAATGAAGACTCTCTGCTTCACACAATGTGGAGAGAGATTATATCTTGAGTCCCACGCATTATCCTTGTGGTATTGCGTAACATCCGAGTGATGTGTTTACATATTCACAATGAAGATGGAAAGCCTTGGAGCCAACATCAAACAAGCTCACGGTAGGTGGCATGTGAGATCTATTATATAGATCAACCATGTGACAACCGAATAAAACAATGGGGCGATTCAATCTCTTGAATCAACCACGTTCAAATTAGGGATTGACGGATACCTTTGAAAACCGGTCTTTGTGCTTATAAACTCTTTTCTTTAGCACATCGACCGTGTACTCATTTTTCAAACCAAAGGTATTTTTATGATTGATAATTGATTTTCAATAAAACCTTCGTTGTATTGCAAAACAATTTCTATTGAGCAATACACGATTGTTTTCAAATCTCTTTTCATCAATCGGTGGACTTAAAATTATTTGGTTCACTCACTCCGTGTTGTCTTCTTTGAGATGTTCGGTTTGAGAACAAATAGAACATTGCGAAACCCTCATCAAGGAGATTCTTAGGAATCCTACCGATCACAGAGCGGACTTGTCTTGATCAACGGGAACCGTGGGCGTGTACCTCAATTCAACGAAGTGATCAAAGACACTTTAGTGCGATTTATTACTAATCGTTGTATGCGGTACACCCGACGTTTGCGGTGATCATAATGAAGCGGTCAATCCATAGCCGCATGCTCACTTAACACATTCATCTCAAAAGAAATCATGATTAGTGCATCAATGACTCGATATTTTCACTCCATGCTTCGCTACGCTTTGCCAATATCGTGATTCAACAAATGCTTCCGCTACTCGATGAGAAGATATCATGATCCGAATGTGAGCATGTCGGTCCCAAAGTCACAACACCACAATGGATGTCTACGAGATTGTTGATAGTCGATGATCTCAAATGATGGCTCAAAATTATCATCACGTGGATCGGTAAAGACCTCCACTTGGAATAACCAAACATGCAATGTGAAGAATCAATGACTACGAGCTTATGAGCAAGGACTACATCAAGAATGCAAGATCAACTGTTAATGTAATATCTACTTGTATTCAATGTAATTTTGATGTATAATTGAGGTGACCTCCTTAGGGAGATTGTTAGGAATTAGAAATTCCGGTATTAAAGAGTCGGTCACCTCAAGTATATGTAATCGTTAGAAAGCTCGTAGTCGTAGTTCTTTTAAGTTAAGTAGTAATTTAGTTAAGTAACACCGTGGAGGACAGACGGTCTTTACCCACCTGTATGCCCGATCCACACCCCATAGTGTGGCGATTCGTGTAAGACTATAAATACTCTCTACCTCCCAAGGTAGAGAGTTGGAGCTCATAATAATATTTTTCACTTTCTCTCACTAAGTTCCCTAAACCTCTAACTTTCTCTCTCTAGAATTCCATCTTATACGCCAACTTGTGTTATGGTTTGATGTGTATGTGAAAAGTTATATCTTACATTAAATTATTGAAACGTGATTGAATTGCCTCTAAGTGCAGGTTCCCTCTAATATGTGCAAAACTCTTTCAAACTTCGAGGCATATATTGAGGGGGAGCAAACTTTTGAAAACCTCATCCTTCCTCAAAATGTTTTATCTACTCAAATTGATTGGGAAGTGATGATGATCATTTTAGAAAATGTTAATCAAAAGATTGGACCTTTCATTCTTAATCTAACGATTTCAAAGATCTCTTGCCTCCATGTGCTAAACAATTTCTGAATTTTATGCATATGTTGAGGGGGAGCATTTTTAAAATATCAAAACAATTAAGATACAAAATACTTTGATTTTATTTCACAAGTATCTTGATTGATTTTCAAATGGTTTTCAATTGGTTCCAATGGCAGATGAACAATACCAAATAGACCGACCAACTTTACTTTATGTATGGTGATATAAGGATGATAAGGTTAGGTATTTGTTCCTATGATTCGCTGAACCGAGGGATCTACCTGTGGACAATCCACTAGATAGTGTAGAAGTCCTTAGGTATATTGAAAAAGGAGAAAATGAGATATGGGAAGAGTGCGGATGAGATTGAGCTAATCTGGAATAAACCCAACAAGGTTCTAGCTATGAAGTCTCGGTAAGCAATCAAGGGTTGAAGAATGAAAAAGAATTGAATGAGAAAGGGTGAAAATAAATAGCCCTCCAATTATTCAACCTTAGGGCGTATACCGGGTTCAATTCATATACTCTTGGTGGTTACCAAGGTAACATCGGTATTGAAGACAAGACGTCATGGACCTAGTGACGCTACCGCACTTCAACTTCCCAAACTACTCAAGTTCCTCTTAAAAGGAATTGTTTCATTCTCACGGGAACCGACATTATCTATTGACTCTCTCTTAGAGATTGTTGATATTGAAGGAGACCTCTCCCTAGTCTCCGATATAGGATCCAAATATGCACAAATTGAGTCTAGAGCCACGAGATCATCAATAAATCTCATTAGGACACTTTCAATGAAGACTCTGTTTCACACAATGTGGAAAGAGAGATTATATCTTGAGTCCCACGCATTATCCTTGTGGTATTGCGGAACATCCGAGTGATATGCAAACATATTCACAATGAAGATGGAAAGCCTTCCGAGCCAACATCAAACAAGCTCTGGTAGGTGGCATGTGAGATCTATTCAATAGATCAACCATGTGTCAACCGAATGTAAACAATGGGGCGATTCAATCTTTTGAATCAATCACGGTTCGTGATATGGATTGACGGATACCTTTGAAAACCCGCCTTTGTGCTTAAAAACTCTTTTTAGCACATCGATCGTGTACTTATATTTCAAATCAAAAGGTGTTTATGATTGATAATTGATTTTCATTAAAACCTTCGTTGTATTGCAAAACAATTTCTATTGAGCGATACACGATTGTTTTCAAATCTCATTTTATCAATCGGTGAATCTCAATTATTTGGTTCACTCACTCCGTGTTGTCTTCTTTGAGACGTTCGGTTTGAGAACAGCTAGAGCAACCTATAAACCACATCAAGGAAATTCTTGAATTATACCGATCACGAGCGAGATTTGTACCGATCAACGGGAACCGTGGGCGTGCACCTCAATTCAACAAAAGTGATCAAAGACACTCTTGTGTGCTTTATTGCTAACTGCTTTATGCAGGAACACCCTACGTTTGCGGTGATCGAATGGGCGGTCAATCCATAGCCGCATGCTCACACAACACATTCATTTCCAAAGAAAATCATGATTAGTGCATCAATGACTCGATATTATCACTCCATGCTTCGCTACCGCCAATATCATGAATCAATAAAAGCTTCCGCTACTCGATGAGAAGATATCATGATCCGTAATGTGAGCATGTCGGTCCGTTTGTCACAACATCACATAATACCAACACCACAATGGATGATTCGAGATTGATGTTAGTTGATGATCTCAAAACTGGCTCAAAACTCATTATCACGTGGATCAGTAAAAAGACCTCCACTTGGATTATCCAAACATGCAATGAGAAGAATCAATGACTACGAGCTTCGGAGCAAAGTACTACATCAAGAATACAAGAACAATTTTTAATGTAATATCTGTTTGTATTCAATGTAATTTTAGTATATGTTTGAGGTGACCTCCCTTAGGGGGAGATTGTTAGGATTTAGTAAATCCAATTATTGAAGAGTCGGTCACCTCAAGTATATGTAATCATTAGAAAGCTCGTAGTCGTAGATTATTATATGTTAAGTAGTATTTAGTTTAAGTAACACCGTAGAGGACGGACGGGTCTTTACCCACTGTATGCCTGATACACAGCCCGTTAGGTGGTGATTTATGTAATGACTATAAATACTCTCTACCTTCCAAGGTAGAGAGTTGGAGCTCATAATAAGATTTTTCTTTCTCTCACTAAAGTTCCCTAAACCTCTAACTTTCTCTCTCTAGAACTCATCTTGTACGCCTACTTTGGTTATGGTTTGATGTGTATGTGAAATCCAATATGTTACAGATGTCGATGAAAGCGTGATTTACAAACCTTTCCACTCGAACCTTGAGCTTAGGCAAATGATGACTTCCCAATCAAAATAAAGACTACAGGGTAGGCTAAGGTGTATAGGTGTAACGAAATAATATATTGGGCTGACAAAATGAAAGGAATGGCTCAGAATGGTGTATCTAGGGGTATCTTGCACTAAAGGTGAGTGCAACAAAAGGGTTTCACATGGGGGTCGAAAAGTCGAGGTGACTAATCGATAGACTCACAATGGTAGGTCGTTTGGGTGATAATCCTATAATATTGCCTTCTAAAGCGAAAAGTCCAAACACATCGAGCTAACTCAACATACCTCATCTATGGTCTCAAAATGATGCAAAGGCCAAGTTCTAAAGTTTACAAGCTACCGGCACACTCATAATTTGGTGGATTTGGGGTAAAATGTTGGAAACGGATAAGGCTAATCTCACCATGTAATGTTAAGGGTTGTATGTGCTCGGCTAAGGTCTAATCTAGTTAGGTTCGGAAAAACATGTCAAAATTTTAAAAATGGCATAATTTTTCAAAATAAACTAGAAAAATGAGGGCGAAATAAAGTTCAAGAGATAATTATACTCCCGTCCCCCCACTAGAATTGTACAAAGTCCCTTTTGTACTAGGCATTAAAATAAAGGTGAAGAGAAAGGTAGAATTAGGCGAGAACTTCCCTGAATTTGCTCCAAAAAGAAGAAGGCCCACGAAAAAGAACCGTGCCTTCGTTTAAGCGTCATGAGCAAACTTCAATCCCTGAAATCACAATACCGATAAGCATAATTCTAAAAAGAAAAAGTGAAAGAAATGAAAAACAAATCTAACTCACTTTCGTAGGAATCACGGTTGCATTTAGCGAATGCAACAAGCCTTTTAAACCACTTGGTGTCCCAAGTGGAGGAGTGAAGTCTCGTGAGGGTTTACAGGGAACACACCCACAAAGTTCATTTAAAAACTAATACAAGGTTACTGTGTTTTAAAATGAAAGAATTAAAGCAGAGGAAAGTTACGTCGTAACTACAATAAGAGAGTTATGTCAGAATCGGCAAAACTCGTATGAGTCATCAGCGGTAGTTACTACGTAACCACGAGATGGTATTACGCGTAATTGGTAATGCGTCAAGAATTACTCGCTAAAATGTTGGTTACTACGTAATCACCAAGATGAGTTATGCCGTAACTCGCTCGAATAAGCAACTGCAGCAGATAATTACTTCCTCGTTTCTGCAAAAATGGTTAGAAAACACAAAACCCAATGAAAGGAAATAAAAACAAAAGAAAGGGATAATTCGGTTGTCTCCTCGAAGAGCACTTTTCTCAGATAACGAGTCTTTAAGTTAGACACAGAGCCGCGGGGCTTCTATGGGGGCCTTTGGGCATCCCCGACTTCTTCCATATCTTTCATCAAATAAGGCTGGTCCCAAACATGTGGCGAAACATACCGAGTCATGGTGTATTTTTTCTGTAGAAAATTAGCTTGTGCCCATTCGAAACGAAACCTAGCATCTTCTTCCTTATCAATTTTACCATACCCAAATTTTACTCGTAACCAATTTTCAAATGAGATCCCCCTGTATCCTACATGGCTCCTCTTATCTTCGTCAAAACATGCCCATTCCTTGCGTTTGAGCCATTTAGGTTCAGGGTATTCTCCTCCATCGCAGATCTTGCGATTGGGGTTGCATGTAGGCCATGCCATGGTGTATTCGTCGTGCATGATAGCTGGTTCGCAAAAATGAATGGTCCAGTTAATATCGGAGAACCATTCGCTAAAAGCATTATGCTGTTGCAACCACTTTTCTTTGATATCCTCATCTTTCTCCCAGCACCACCAGACATCTGCAGCTTCTTTAATCGTACGAATGAGATACTTTCCTCCTCCATTACATCTTTTTTGGAAAGGGGAACACGTGGGAAATATTACTTTGGTCCCCTCAACTAAAGGAACACAACAGTGAACTCTTCCTTTTACAACGTAGCTGGGAACAGAGAACGAGATTTCTTCCTCATCATCTTCATCGTTACTGGTATCGGAGTCCTGCAAATGGCCAAAATATGAAGGTGGAAACCTATCGGAGTCATCTAATTCTATCCTCGGTGGTTCCATAGTAATAATTTTGTCTTGCTCAAGGTTCAAGGTTTTATCCAATTTAAACTCCACTATATCTCCATAGTATCCACCGTAACGTGCTAATGTTTCAAGGAATGGTATACCAAGAATCAAATGCTCCTTTTTGACTTTCACATTATCGACTACCACAAATTCGGGGGCTGAAGTAAATTTATCGACCTTAACACACATACCACCTGTAATACCTAAAGGGGTAATCTTAGTTTCAGTGGCAGATTCAATCACGATATCTGTTTCCCAAAGGTGGATCATCCTCAGTTTTAAGAATATGGATAGAGGCATGATGTTTACACAAGACCCAAAATCTACTACCCCCAACATATCAATATTACCAGCAGAACACGGAACGATTAACCCGCTTGCACTAATATCCTTAACCGAGAATAAATTTGATCCTAACCTGGATATGCCTTCTGGAGTATGGTTACGCCGGAACTCCGGGAAGTAGTTACGGCGTAACTCTTCCTGTTGGTCGGTATTCGTGACCTCCAATTTGTCGATTGAGGATATACATTCCTCAATTACCTCCGGAGAATCATTGGTGAAAACAACATTGCATTCCTCCTTGCGCTTGGCTTCATTAAGTTCAATCCCATCAATCTCAGCACTGAGTTTTTCAATCATTGCTCCAAGATTTTTTAGGGTTTCGTCGTGCCTGGAAAGATTTTTATTTGTGTTTTCCTGGAAACCTTTTAACCAAATATCTTGTTCTTTTTGTTTCTAGGCTGAAGTTTCTAGGAACTTATTAATTGTTTCTTCAAGACTGGGCTTTCTTTCTCCATAAGGCCCACGGTTGTAATTTCCACGATAACCATTACTATTTCGATTATCTCCGTAAAATGGTCGATTTTCTCCATACTTAGCTTCTTCAACATTCTCTTCGTCCACATGAGGACAATTTTTCGTAAAATGTCCTCCTCCACATATTTCACAACCTACTTGGATGGCATGAACGGTTTCTCTAACTTTCAGCATATCTCGACTGAGATTTTCAATTTTACTAGCTATAGCTGCAATTCCGTCAAAACTTCCGCCTTGGTTTCTTTTGCTCCCACCGTCGTGCCATTTTTTAGAGTGGTCCGCCATTTTTTGAATGGCTTCAATTGCAGCGGTAGGAGTCATGTTTGGGATAGGTCCTTGATAGTCCAGCATTTGCCTTGTAGTTATTATTCCTTTGTAGAAAATATTGACCTTCTGCTGGTTATTCAGATCATTGGTAGGACACTTATAAAGAAGATCGTTGTATCTGTCCCAAGCTTGATACAAAGTTTCATCGTCTTCTTGTTTGAAATTATGGATCTCCAAAAGCTGGTTAGAAATCTTCGATGGCGGGCAATATCTTTGAATAAAGTGTTTCTTTAGTAGCGCCCAGTATTAATCCGCCCGTGGGCAACCTTCGATCCATCTTCCGTTTGCTCGGAAGAGTCATTAGAATACCTAAGCATAACATCATCATGAGACACGCCCGAAATGTTGAAAAGGCTAGCGATGTATAGGGCATTTTCAACGTGCTCGTATGCGTCTTCGTCCCTGTTTCCAGAAAAAGGGTTAGTGCGAAGCTCCCTCATAAATTGGTTTTAATTTCAAAACGAACATCCGCTTCGATTGCCGGTCTTACGAGACCTGACCCTTGTTCCGCTCTTGTCAAGGCCAAGTATTCCTCAAGAGTGAGGTCATCGATGTTAAAAACTTCCATGGTACCTGAAAACTTGAAATATGATCGTGAGAAAAGTTTAAAAACGAAATGAAAGACTTAATCTCAATCCTATTATAACTCCCCGGCAGCGGCGCCAAAAACTTGATGCAGGTTTTACTGACCAGGTCTTAATTTCTATAGTGTCTCGCTATACCTATGGTCTACCCTAGTGCACTAACAGGCAGTGTACCCGGTCGCGTGTAGTGTATTAAATGGTAAAGGCGAGGTCGTCCAAAGAGCTATGTGTTGTAACACCCCCAAATCTCGGTACAGCGGAAGACTTAACCAAGTTTTCGGGGCATTACTATTGGATTGGTATCGCATACAAGTATATAAAAAAGATAGTCATTTAACATTTAAAACCAATACCAAATTTAAGTATTCAAAACATTTAATCCAAAAGTATAATTATTAGGCCCAAAACATGGTTTAATAAAATAGGTCCCCAAAGTTTATCAGAGTCAGAAATGATCCTTGAACCTCGCCTTCTTGCCAAGCTTCCACAAACCACGTAATCCAAACATCTTTCAAATACCTGAGAAATCATGCTAAAAGGTCGACTACGGTTGGTGAGTTCATAGGTTTAAGTTCAACAAAATCATAGTGGACCAAGAGTAGTTGAATTGCTATGCAAGACCTAAGATAGATAAATCTTGATCCTACCCGATCACCAACCATAAACATGTCCCATATCCGTGGACTACTCGGGCCCAATGACTCTAGTCCAAAGACCGTCGTGGCAAAATCTGAACAATTGCCAACCCCGGACTAGATCGAGGTAGAAGTCTATTCTTAGCTAGGCAACAGATTATAGCAATTAGGATTGCTACCCTAGTTTAAGGCAACAACTACCGCACATCTATCTAAGCAACAAGCATATAAGCAAATCCAAATAGTTTTCACGGTCCAAAAGCAGAGCATGATTCTCACTTTGATATAGTTAAAACGTAGATAAAAGTGGGGCTATGAAACTCACCTCAAGCAATCAACGCACAATTAAACACTAGCAGAAGATAACGGTAATCACGGCACAACAACTATCGACTCAGCACAACCTATTAATGTAGACCAACTTTAATATATATATTCCTCGAAATCAACGTTATCTACCCCAACGTATTCCATTTCGTTATTTCCAAAAATGTCTCGTTTCACCATTTAATCCTAGTGTTTGGTATTCCTCATGTGGGTGTATCGACTCAATATGATGCTATGAATGCACTCAAACAACCAATATATAACTCAATGCGACACAATGAGACCTCTAAACGATAAGCTCCATAGTCCAATAAGTTTCGGAATAAATAGTAGACCTTATCGAATTAAATCAACTCGATAAACTCATTTATTTACTCGTGTCGCTTATTATCCCATAAATCAATCGTATCCTAAAGAGTCATAAGGATAATTCACCCATTAATAAGGTTACCCAACGTACCTAGCGGGATCTTATTAGATTCGTCAACCTAATAAGTCCGCTACCCACGTGGATCAACACTATTAACGTTAGGTTATCCGTAACCCATGCACATAACGTAAGTAAATAAATACTTAAACTAGTATTAAATGTCCACAATTGACATTTATTGATAAACGTGTACTCGAAACATTAATTACTTATTTATAACAAAACATTTCCAATTTAGTCGTTAGTTTCCGTTTAAAAATAGTAGATAACAAGATAAGACTTGTTATCGATATTTTTGGTACAAAAGCCCATTTATTAACTATATTTCATAGTTTATTAGCATTTTTATGTTTATATATATATATATATATATTTCGTCAAATTCCAATATTAATCTCACATCGTTATTCGTTTCGAGTCCACAAGCACAAGTCATGACTTCTCGGCTTTTAATCAATCAATAGTCCAAATTATACTAAAGTCCATGTTACGGCTTTGTCGGAGTCAACTATTGACTAAAAAGTCAAAGTAACGCCGACGTAGCTCAAAGTCAACAATATCAATATCAAGTCCAAATTTAAAAGTCATAATAGCGCAATTCAATCCCAAACCAACTCAAAACAATCTCGCCAACCAATCAATCAACCAAATATACCCGAAACCAATGTTATGACCCTAATGGTCATGACACGGTCGCGGTTAAGAACACGTGAACCAAACAAGCTCTAGAAGCTTTTCGGCTCCACGCATCTCATCCAAACCTCAACTACATCAACCAACAAGCTACCAAAACGACCCGACCCGGACCCAAGGTCTATGTGGGTCTCGTCCGACATCCAAGAGCCACGTACGTGGCCTTGGTGGCTCGTACACCATGCCAAACCCAATCAAACTTCACCCAAATCAACTCCACAACATCCAAATCCAATCATTCAAGCTCCAATAAATAACCAAACACAAAACCCATCATCTATTCTACCCAAAAAGATGAAACTAAACCTAAAATGCATAAACCCATCAAATTGATACACCACACACTTACCAAACACTAATTACTTGTTTATTTAGACACTAATTAGACTTAATTTCATGTTCCACCCAAAAGCCCCAAATTTCATCATAGGGTCGAAACCCTAGAATGCCATTCGTGGCTTATTATTGCTTAAACAAGCTCTAATCTTGTTCCATTTACCTTATTCAAGCACCAATTGCAAAACCCACTTGAAACCCTAAAAATCTGAATCTTAATCTTAAGATTTGAAGGTGTTAATGAAGGTTTTAGTATGAGTATTATATATGGATGGAAAGAGGATGAAAAGATCTTTGATTTGGTGGTGGAGGTGGGTGGTCACGCGTGGCGGTGTGACTGTGGTGGCCGGAATAGTGGCCAGCGGCCAAGAGGGTGGTGGCTAGGGTTTTTAGAGAGAGAAAGGGGAGAGAGAAAGGTGTTGTGTGTGTGTTTTATAGAGAGAAATAAAGAGTGGAAGTGAGGTGAGGTGATGGTATATATAGCTAGGGAGTAGGGACTTAAAAATAAAAGAAAGGGGAGGAGGGGGGTGGCCGGCTAGGTAGAAATAGGAGGGTCAAACCCGTAATTTTTCATAAACTAGCTCGTTTACCCATTCCCGAGCTCATATATTGTCCCCCGAGCGTCTCACGACATTCCTTCAACTTTCTAACATCGTTATTTACGTTTTCCACGAGTTTTGACTATTTATTTGTCAATTTTCGAGTTACGGTCTAAAAGTTACAATAATTCTCGTTTTAGGCTTTTCTAGTGCCGAATCGAATAGTGCCTACCAAATAGAGTTAAAACTCATACGATGACTCATTTAATAATGAAATAATCCGTAAAAACCAATAGACGATATAAATCAAGTCATGGTTTATAAAAATAGTGATAAAGGCAAAACTCGGTTTAGTTTAACGTAATGCGGTTACCTAAAATAAACTCCCTAAATTGCGGTTGTCCGACCTCCCACCTCGAAGAAACCCGTCCGGGTTTCACTTGAGTTGCTTGGTGTCATAAAAGTTTAGGATACTTCCTACGTAAAACGTCCTTCGTTCCCAGTGAACTCCGGTCCATGCCGGAGTTCCAACGAGCCTTAATAATCGAATACGGCTATTCTTGACCTTTTGATCTCACGGTCCATAATCTCAATCGGTTCCTCAACAAAATTCAATTTCTCATCAATACGAATATCTCTTAAGGGCACCACTATGTTTTCCTCCGAAAGACTTAAGATTACTAACATGAAAGACATTACGTACCTTTGCTCAATTCCGATGGTAGCTCCAGCGGTATGCTACCGGTCCGATTCTTTCCGAGTTGGAAAGGGACCAATATATCGGGATTGAGTTTTCCACGCTTTCAAAGCGAATCACTCCTTTCCAAGGAGAAACTTTCAACATAACACGATCTCCAACATGAAATTCTAAAGGTTTACGTCTCTTATCGGCATAACTCTTTTGTCTATCATGAGCGGTTTGCAACCGATTCTGAATCGAACTATCTTCTCGGTGGTTTCTAGGACAAGTTCGAGACACAGAAGTTGACTCTCGCCAACTTCACCCAACAAACAGAGAACGACATTTTCGGCCATCTGATTGCCTCAAATGGGGCGGCCTTAATGTTAGAGTGATAACTATTGTTGTAAGAGAATTGACCAAAGGGAGGTGTCTCTCCGGCCTTTGAAATCAATAACACAGCTCTAAGCATGTCTTCTAAAGTCTCGAATGGTTCTCTCGCTTTGACCATCGGTCTGAGGATGGTAAGCAGTACTCATATCCAAATTTGTTCCTAACGCTGTCTGTAATGTTCTCCAAAAGTGGGATGTAAAACGACTATCCCTATCGGAAATGATAGATATCGGTACTCCATGATGCGATACTACCTCCTTTAGATTGTTAGGATTTAGTAAATCCAGTTATTAAAGAGTCGGTCACCTCAAGTATATGTAATCGTTAGATAGCTCGTAGTCGTAGATTATTTAATGTTTAGTAGTATTTAGTTAAGTAACACCGTGAAGGACGGACGGGTCTTTACCCACTGTATGCCTGATCCACAACCCATAGGTGGCGATTTGTGTAAGACTATAAATACTCTCTACCTCCCAAGGTAGAGAGTTGGAGCTCATAATAATACCTTCATTTTCTCTCACTAAGTTCCCAAACCTCTAACTCTTTCTCTCTCTAAAACCTTGTATTAAACGCCTACTTGTGATCATGTTATGATGTGTTTGTGAAATCCAATATGTTACAAATGGTATCAAGAGCCATGGTTTGATCATCTCTCTTACATATCCTTGGATTTCTAGTGGTTTTAGATAGTTTTTGAGTTTGAAAAAGTTTAGTGGTTTTTGCATCATTTGGATCATTTCTTGTGTTAAAGTTTGAATCTTGGGTGTACTTTTGTGTTTAGAATCATTGTATGTGATTGGGTTTTGATTTGGAAAGCTTGAATCACTGTGGTTAGGCTTGTTTTGGATTGAAAAGTGTGTTTTTGAAGTTTTTCTTGCTAGCGACTTGACTCTCGTAGTGTTTTTCTTCGTAGCGACTTGCTTCAGTAATTGTTAGCAAGTACAATCAACTGAAACTTTTGAGTCAGATATTGAAAATATGGGTAATATCAATGTTGTCCCATATGATCAATATGTGAAACAAAGTGAAAGGAAGACCGCACCAAGTGATGCATCTTCGCAACAATGATGACTATATTTTGATGAATACATTGCATGTGCCCACGATGATTACATTATTTCGAACTAAATGCCTATAAAGAACAAGTTGCCATTTATGAACAACGTGCTAAGTTTGAGTTAACTACTCGTGAGCGGGAGTTGGATAATCAAATGCGTACAATTATCGAAAAAAGTAATTTTAGAGAAGAATTGTTAAAACAAGAGTTAAACTCCTTACAAGAAAAGCTTTCTAAAGCATTAAGCAAAAGCAAGAGCTTCAAGATAATGTTAAAGTGCTTAAACAAGAATTTAATGCTAAGGAATCAAAACTTTTGAATGACTTTTCAAATCTAAAACTTTGAAAACAAGCTTGAAAATAAGTTATGCGTACAAGGAACACCATTCGATCGCTCACATGATCACTAAGCATAGGATCTTAGCGATAAGCACAAGATCCCCATTATAAAGGAATCCAACCACGAGTATGGTAAGAAAGCAAAAGTCGCTCAAAATGTAATCTACGATGGCAATGAGATTCTTAAACCTAGATGAAACCTAGTTGCATTGAGTGCAATTTGAGGAAGATAGAAAATTAGATGATGCATCTAGGGAGAAAATGGATATGAAGCTTAATGATCCTGCGTGTAAAGAGAATAACATTACGATCAAACCCCATGATTACACTAAGGAAAATTGGATATCCTTAAACAAGTTTAAGCCTCGGACTCTATTAACCCCCGAACAAGTGTTCGAAAAAGGATATGGATATGCAAAAGTGAAAATCTTGTTGAAAAGAATCCCTAGTAGGAAATTGCCTCAAGCAACTATGTATCCTCCTAATACACCAATGCATTTAGTCCCTAGATCTATTGCCACTAATAGCAAGACCTTGATCACCGTATGTTGTTTATCACCGTTTGTTGATTTTGAGAAAACGTGTGAAGAGAATCACACCTACGTGGATAACCGAGGGGAAAGGGTTTTGAGCAAACTAAAGAATGTTATTTAACTGAGGTCATGCCTTTCTTTAAACAATTAAAAGGTCAATTTGAGAGTCTTCAAAAGGGGATAAATTTCGATATTAAAGAAATGGAAAAGGAATTTGATGCAATGATGGTTGAGGTCAATGATTATGAACAGGAACTCAAATATAATGAAGTTGAAAGGAAGAACTTGCATATCTTAAATGAGAATTTGATTTCGAGTTGTGTTGCTCAAGATGTGTTTTATATCATTACTACGCACTCTATTACCGCTTCTCGATTTCATGAATTATCTATTGCATTGAAAGTTTCCATGATCGTGTCATTGAGCTTGAAAACAAAAACTCGAAACTAAATGAGAAAATTGATCGGGATGATCACGTTAATTTAGTAAAACATCTTTCTAAACTAGAAGTTGAACATTTTGATTTACAACTAAAATATCAACATCTCAAAGAAAATGTCAAAACCTCAAATATCAAGACATCCTCGGATGTTCCGAGTTTGATGCGCTTTTCGGATAAACAAACGTGACGAATGATTCAAGCTCATTGTAACATGATCGAAAGTTGAAAGCCCAAATTTCTCAATTAAAGGGTGAAAAGAACAATGTGGTGGCTCCCAAATGCCTCCTCCTTTAGATTCTCGGTATTCTCAAACTTTTCATCTTCAAAACTTGGTTAATGCTTTACAAAGGAAAACGAGTTTTCTAGAAGAAAATGAAAAGTTAAGCGACACTTTAAAGAGTTATATGATTCAATGAAAGTCACTCGTGACAAAACAACGAAAAATAACGTCTTTACAAAAAGAAATTGAGAATTTAAGGAGTCGGGAAAAGGAAGCGCCACTTGTCTTTAATGAGAATGTTGCATCAATGTCATCCTCGATCGCAAATATATTTGTGATCATTAAATACATTCCTCCTCATCTTAGGAATAATGAACTTGTGTTTCATAACTATTTTGCTCACCTTAAGGATAGTCTAGAATGTCTCCGTGAGATTGTGGAAGAGGATTTCATAAATAAGCCTCTTGATAGAAATTAGGTTTGCTTGCATTCGTGCCAAACGATCTCGGGAGTGCTAGAATGTTTAATAGCAACATGTCCTAAATCCTTAGGTGCGAAAGGAAAAGTCATGATGCCTTGTTCTATGCCTAGTGCCAAGCATACAAACCATTCTATGCCCGCTTTAAGAAAGTGAACACTAATGTGCCTTCAAGTAGTTCGGATCCACGAACTTCTAGTTTAGGAATGCAAAAGTAGCAAAACCAACTAATGTTCCAATTCCTCTACAGGGTAAGTGACACCAAAGCAAGCGGGTCAAAGCCTCAAGGCAACGCAAAGAATGATAGGACCTTGCATGCTAGTAATGTTCGATGGAAGAGAGTAGAAGATCACCTTAGGGAGAATTTGAATAAGGCGAATCGTGTTGATTCTAGTGTTAGCTCTAAGCGTCTTCGTAATTAATGCGAATTTTGCTACTTTTGGCAAAACATGTAATGATGATTGCGTGGTTTACATTACTAATCTTGAATGTGGTGTGAATGATTTGTCTAATGTTGTTAAATGCCCGCTAAAATTGTTAATGTTAAAATTCAAGCTAAGAAGGCAAAAAGGCAAAGCGAAAGAAAGTTAGAAAACAATGGAAACCCACGGGAAGGAAATTTAGTAATATAGGTTATCAATGGATACCCATCGGCCGTAAGATTCTTGAAATGTGCCCTCTTGGTAGAACTATTCCTTAGGAAGTGAACATACCGTGAATAGGTCAAATCGGACACTATCACCGCATCTATTTACGATGAGACTATTGCTTCTACTTGATGTGGGTGTTCCAATCATCATTACTAACCATATGGAACCCATTCTTGCATGGGGATCCCAATTATCGATTATCCATTCTTGTGCATGTTTAGCTGCGGATCGTTCAAATCGCTTACGTGGTACACGAACTCAGCCGTTCCAAGCATATATTTGGAGACCGGTCACGGCTCATGAACTTCGTGAGTAAATTCATCGGAATCGGGAGATTCGAAACGATCATTTTGGTGCTATTATGGGTTATGGTGATTACGTGGTTGGAGATAGTGTGATTTCCATGGTATATTATGTTGAAGGTCTTGGACATAATCTATTTTACGTCGGAAATTTTTTGACTCGGTTTAGAAGTGGCCTTGAAAACATACTTGCTTTGTTAGAGAACTTGATGGTGTGGAACTTCTCGGAGGAACTCGTGGTTCAAACCTATACACCATCTCTATCGAAGATATGATGAAATCTTCACCCATCTACTTGTCATCAAAGGCTTCCAAAACTAAGTCATGGCTATGGCACCGCGTCTCAATCACTTGAACTTTGGTACCATAAACAATCTTCCCGAAAGGACTTAGTAAGAGGATTACCCAGTTAAAGTATGAAAAATATCATCTTTGTTCACTTGCCAATTGGGAAAAAGCACAAAATATGCCCACAAACCAAAACCCACAAACTCGAGAATGAAAGTTCTTCATACCCTTCATATGGATGCATGCGGACCAATGAGAGTGCAAACGATAAATGGGAAGAAATACATTCTAGTAGTTGTTGATGACTACTCTTGATTTACTTGGGTAAAGTTTTGAGGACAAAGGATGAAACTCCGATGTCATCATCAAACTTATCAAACGACTTGAGTTCGACTCAACAATCTTGTTAGAATTGTTCGAACAGACAATGGCACAGAGTTTGTTATCAAAGACTTAATTTAGTTTTATGAAAGTGTTGGAATCAGTCATCAAAGAAGTGTTCCACGAACTCCTCAATAGAACGGTATAGTTGAAAGACGAAATCGAACTCTTGTGGAAGCTGCAAGAACAATGCTAATTTATTCAAAAGTTCCAATGTTTCTATGGGCTGAAGCCATTACCACTGCTTGCTACACCCAAAATCGTTCCCTTATTCATACCTCTCAGGCTCTCATGGAAAGACTCCATATGAACTTGTCCATAAACGAAAACCTGATCTATCCTACCTTCGTGTGTTTGGTGCTTTATGTTACCCAACTAATGACGGTCAAGATTTAGGTAAACTTAAAGCTAATGCGGACATTGGAGTATTTGTAGGTTATGCACCAAACAGAAAAGGATACCGAATCTACAACAAGAGAACCCGAAATATCATGGAAATAATTCACGTTATGTTCGATGAGCTGACCGGTCAAATGGCTCCAGGACAATCCAGTTCTGGACCCGCATCTCAACCTTCATCATGTAGTCCTATCGGTTATACCCTTGTTTCTAATCCCTCACCAGCAACTCCTTATGTACCTCCTTCAGAAGATGATTTGAAGAAATTATTTGATCCAATGTTTGATGAACACTATGAGCCAAGTGCTAATGATATGTCAATTCCATCAACAGAGGCTGCTTCTATCTCTGTCAATGAAGTTAACCCTTCAGTTTCAATGTCATTAAGTCAAGAAGCACCTGCTGATGATCAAACTGTCTCATCAACTAATCATCAATCATCATGTGTACACAATGGAAATGTTGCTACTATTACAGATGATGAAAACCCTTTTGCTCCTCCAGAAGATGAACCCTTTGAAAACATATTTGCTCCCGAGTCATCATCGTAACCATCTTCTTCAGAGATATCGACTCGCTACTTGGTTCCTCAACAACAACCACATGAACACCTTAGAAAATGGACACATGATCATCCATTGGACAACATCATTGGAAACCTTTCTCGTCCGATCCACACGGAAACAACTTGCAACCGATGCCTTATGGTGCTTCTTCAACCGTACTCTCTAAGATCGAACCAAAAGACGTGAAAACCGCCATGAATGAAGGCAGTTGGTTCAATGCCATGCAAGAAGAAATTCATGAGTTTGATCGACTAGATGTATGGAATTAGTACCGCTCCATTGTTCAATGATCATTGCTCTAAAGTGGATCTTCAAAGTAAAACTTGATGAGCATGGTGATGTTTTAAAGATCAAGGCTCGATTGGTTGCAAAAGGATACCGTCAAGAGGAGGTATTGACTTTGAAGAATCATTTGCTCTGTTGCTCGTGTCGAGGCAATCGTAATCTTCTTGGCTAATCTTGCAAGTAAGAACATGGTAGTCTATCGATAGATGTAAAGACGGCTTTTCTTAACGGAGATCTTAAAGAAGTCGTATCGTCGGTAACTGAAGGCTTTGTGAATCCGAGCATCCTACTCACGTCTATCGTTTGAAGAAGGCTCTTTATGGTTTAAAGCAAGCTCCAAGGGCTTGGTATGATACGCTATCAAAGTTTCTTCTATCTACCGGATTGACAAAGGAGCGATTGATCCGACATTGTTCACCGAGCGTCGAGCAAACATTTAATTCACGTTCAAATATATGTTGATGATATTATTTTTGCCTCGATCGACCCCAATGAATGTGACCGTTTTCAAATGAAATGGGTTCCAAATTTCAAATGTCAATGATGGGACAAATGTCATTTTCTTAGGATTACAAATTTCACAAAGTCCGGAGGCATTTTATAAATCAATCTAAATATGCAAATGAGATTTTAAAGAAATTTGGATTTGATTCTTGTGACCTGTTGACACTCCCATGATAGAGCGTACTAAAGCGGATGAGGACCACTCGGGGATCATGGTAGACTAAGCGAAATATCGTAGTATGATTGGATCCTCGATGTACCTCACGACCGATGAACCGTAAATTCATTCATTGTTTGTATGTGTACTAGATATCGTGCTAAGCCTACCAAAAGCACCTTGAAGCGGTTAAGCGGGTCTTCGGTATCTCCAAGGAACCATCAATATGGGACTTTGGTACCAAGGACACCGGTATGTCACTAACGACCTATGCGAGATCCGATCATGCAGATGTCAAGATACACGTCGAGCAATGCGGAGGTGCTCGGTTTTTGGGTGATAAGCTTGTGAGTGGTCTTCAAAGAAACAAATGAGTACTTCTATTTCCTCTACAAAGGTGAATACATAGTCATGTCATCTTGTTGTGCTCAAATCCTATGGATGAGATCCCATTATCGACCATGGCTTTGAATTCAACAAAATTCCTCTATCTTGTGATAATAAAAGCGCTATTGCTCTTTCATGCAACAACGTTCAACACTCAAGAGCAAAGCACATCGACATTCGACATCATTTCATCGGGAGCAAGTAGAAAACGGTGTGGTGGAACTCTATTTTGTGAGAACCGAATACCAATTAGCGACATCTTCACCAAAGCTCTTCCTAGAGAACATTTTGAGTTTATCCTCCACGACTTGGTCTAAAGAGTCTTCAACCGAAACACTCAAACGTCTTCAAGAGGAAGACGAGGAGTAAAGGTCTTTCTTCATCCATCTCTTGTAAATATTTATTTCGAAAAGCAAAATACAAAATTACAAAACCTTCAAAAAGCAAATAGAAAAATATAAAATCTTGAAAAATTTCGAAAAATATTGTCTTTTTGTCATGATTTTTCCTTTTTTTTCTTTTCGATTCGATAAATATCTACGGTCTTTGTGCTGTCATTCAAAGAATGACACGGGACTTTAGATGTTGTTCGAAAAAAAAATCAAAAAATCAAAAATTATTTTTGGGAGAAAGTGAAATAAATGGTTTATTGTCATTTCAGGCAGTAACCCGTTTTTCAAAGAAAGAACAGAGCAATGCTTTTTCTTGTTTTTTTTTTCAAATCTCATGCTCTGATTCTATAAACAATTACTTACTATCCAAGAAAACTAATTGCTTTAAAAAATAACTCGGACTCTATTTTTAAAAATCATCTGGACTTAACGTTTGTCAAAAATATCTATCTCTCAATCAACAACTTATATCATTGATTGAGGGGGAGAATGATTTCAATTAAATCAAAAGGTTATTCGTCATAAAATTGTTTTCAAAAAGATAATCATGCATGTTTAATCAATGAAGTTTAAAGTCTCATAATCCGATCCTTATCAGTTAAAATGTTTTCATAATCAAGTCACAATTCTCCTCAAAAGCTTTCAAAATCAATTTAAATCTACAGAGATCACAAATCTCAAATGATTTGAAAATTGTGATCGGGGAGAATTTGTGATTTAAATTGGTTTAAGCGATGATTCGATAAATGGTTTTACAAGTGTTTTGCAAGCTTTCCTCCCACATGTGCCAAACGATTTCAAATTTTCCATGCACATGTTGAGGGGAGCATCCTTTAAAACCACAAAGAATTGTAACGTGATTGATTTGTCTCTAAGTGCGAGGTTCCTTCTAATATGTGCAAAACTCTTTGAAACCTCGAGGCACATATTAAGGGGAGCAAACTTATGAAAACCTCATCCTTCCTCAATATGCTTTATATACTTGATTTGATCGGGAAGTGATGTTGATATCTTTTAGAAATGGTAATCAAAGAAGTTAATTCTTCCTCTTGCCTCCGTGTGCTAAAGCGATTTCTAATACATGATGCACATGTTGAGGGGAGCTCTTTTCTAAAAATATCAAAACAATTTAGGTACAAAATGCTTTGATAATATATCACAAGTATCTGGATTGATTTTCAAATGGTTTTAATTGGTTCCAACAATGGATGAACAATACCTAATAGACCGACCAAATTTACTTTATGTATGGTGATATAAGGATGGTTAGGTTAGGTATTCGTTCCCACGATCCGCCGTAACCGGAGGGATCTACCGAGGACAATCCACTAGATAGTGTAGAGTCCTTAGGTATGATGAAAAAAAGAAAAGTGAGATATGGGAAGAGTGCGGATGAGATAGAGCTAGAACCGAATAAACCCAACAAGGTTCTAGTTATGAAATCTCGGTAAGCACTAAAGAGGTTGAAGAATGAAAAGAATTAAATGTGAAAAGGGGTGAAAAGAATAGCCTCCAATAATTCAACCTTAGGGCGATGAACGGGGTTCAATACATATGCTCTTGGTGTTTACTAAGGTAACATCGGTATTGAAGACAAGGCGTCATGGACCCGGTGGACGACTTGCACTACAACTTCCCAAACCACTCAAGTTCCTATTAAAAGGGCTTGTTTCATTCTCACGGGAACCAACATTATCTATCGACTCTCTTAGAGTTTGTTGATATTGAAGAAGGAGACCCTATCCCTAGTCTCCCAGGCATAGGAAACCAAATGTGCACAATTGAGTCTAGAGCCAAGAGATCATCAAATAAATCTCATTAGGACATCACAATGAAGAATCTCTCATTTCATACAATGTGGAAAGAGATTATATCTCATGAGTCCTACGCATTATCCTTGTGGTATTGCGGAACATCCGAGTGATATGCAAATATATTCACAAGGAAGATGGAAACCCTTCGGGGCCAACATCAAACAAGCTCTGGTGGGTGGCATGTGAGATCTATCCAATAGATCAACCATGTGACAACCGAAAGGAAACAATGGGCGATTCAATATTATGAATCAATCTGGTTCGAGTTATAGATTGACGGATACCTTTGAAAAACCGGTTTTGTGCTTAAAACACTTTTCTTTAGCACATCGATTGTGTACTAACATTTCAAAATAAAAGGTGTTTATGATTGATAATTGATTTTCATTAAAACCTTCGTTGTATTGCAAAAACAATTTCTATTGAGCGATACGATTGTTTTCAAATCTCTTTTCATCAATCGGTGAATCTCAATTATTGGTTCACTCACTCCGTGTTGTCTTCTTTGAGACGTTCGGTTTGAGAACGACTAGAGCATTGCGAAACCTGTCAAGGAAATTCTTGAAATTATACCGGATCACAGTGTATTTGTCTTGATCAATGGGGAACCGTGGGCGTGTACCTCAATTCAACGAAAGTGATCAAAGACACTTTCGCACTTTATTGCTAATTGTTGTATGCAGTACGCCGCGTTTGCGGTGATCGTAATGAAGCGGTCAATCCATAGCCGCATGCTCACTCAACACATTCATTTCTAAAGAAATCATGATGAAGTGCATCAACGACTACGATATTTTCACTCCATGCTTCGCTACATCACGCAAATATCATGAATCAACTAAAGCTTCCGCTACTCGATAAGAAGAAATCATGATCCGAAATGTGAGCATGTCGGTCCAAATGTCACAACATCACATAATACCAACACCACAATGGAAGAGTCGAGATTTATGTTGGTGATGATCTCAATCTTGGCTCAAAACTCATTATCACATGGATCGGTTTAAGACCTCCACTTGGATTAACCAAACATGCAAAATGAAGAATCAATGACTACGAGCTTGAGCAAAGAACATTAACAAGAATCCAAGAACAATCTTATTGTAATATCTGTTTGTATTCAATTTAATTTTGAGGTGACCTCCTTAGGGGAGATTGTTAGGATTTAGTAAATCCAGTTATTAAAGAGTCGGTCACCTCAAGTATATGTAATCGTTAAAAGCTCGTAGTCGTAGATTATTTAATGTTTAGTAGTATTTAGTTAAGTAACACCGTGAGGACAGACGGGTCTTTACCCACCGTATGCCCGATCCATGACCCATAGGTGGCGATTTGTGTAAGACTATAAATACTCTCTACCTCCCAAGGTAGAGAGTTGGAGCTCGTAATGATACTTTCATTTTCTCTCACTAAGTTCCCAAACCTCTAACTCTTTCTCTCTCTAAAACCTTGTATTAAACGCCTACTTGTGATCATGTTATGATATGTTTGTGAAATCCAATATGTTACAAAGATACAATCGAGCAAGCTTATCAAGGCTATCGGTTTCACTAATGGCTAAGAAGTGAGCAGACTTAGTTAAACGATCAACTATTACCCAGATAGCGTCATTGCCGCTAATTGTTCTCGGTAATTTAGTGATAAAGTCCATGTTTATTCGCTCCCATTTCCATTCCGGGAGTTCGGGTTGAACTAAGAGTCCTGATGGTTTCTGATGTTCGGCCTTTACTTTATAACAAGTAAGGCACCAACTGACATACTGAGCTATATCGGCTTTCATATTAGGCCACCAATAAAGTTTCTTAAGATCCTGATACATCTTATCGGCTCCGGGATGAATAGAGTATTTTGATTTATGCGACTCGTGCATAATCAACTCACGGATTCTACCATGAAATGGTATCCGACACATCTCGAAGCATAAAGTTTCGTCGGGCGCTTCAAGAAGCCGTTTTCACTTTCTACCATTCCATGAAGATTCTCATAAGGATGGTTCTCTTCCGTCAATGCCTCTGCTTGGGCGGCTAAAATTTGAGACGGTAAGGGCGAAACAATGGTCATTCCTAAGGATCTAACAATTAGGGGTGGAATGTCCTCCTTACGACTAAGTGCATCAGCCACAACATTAGCCTTACCAGGATGATAACGAATATCACAGTCGTAATCACTAAGCAATTCCAACCAACGACGTTGTCTCATGTTCAGTTCCTTCTGATCTAAGATAGGCTTCAAACTCTTGTGGTCGGTAAATACTACACACTTGGTTTCATACAGATAATGTCTCCAGATCCTAAGAGCAAACACTACATCACCTAACTCAAGGTCATGGGTGGTGTAGTTTTTCTCATGCTTCTTAAGTTGTCGGGATGCATAAGCAATCACCTTCTCCCGTTGCATCAAAACAAAGACCTAAGCCTTTATGCGAGCGTCGCGATACGACAAAGTCTTCGCTTCCTTCGTAAAAGCTAGGATGGGCGCACTACACAACTTCTCCTTCGAAGTTGGAATGCTTCTTCTTCCTTTTCTCCCCATTCATACTTAACATCCTTCTTTGTTAGTTTGGTCACGACTTAGCTATCTTGGAAAATCCTCAATGAATCTCCTATAATAGCTCGCTAAACCTAGAAACCGTCGGATTCGATGGGTTCTTAGAGCTGCCCATTCATTAATGGCCTTAATCTTAGTCGGGTCAACATGAACACCTAGACTATCTATCACATGGCCTAAGAATTGCACGGATAGAATCCAAAATTCACACTTAGAGAATTTGGCATACTGACTTCTCTCTTTAACAATCCTAAAATGAGCCTCAAATGCTCTTCGTGCTCCTCACTACTCTTAGAGTATATCAAGATATCGCCTATGAATACTATCACAAACTTATCCGGTATGGCTTACACACTCGGTTCATGAGATCCATGAAAACCACGGCGCGTTAGTCAAACCAAACGACATCACTTGGAATTCATAGTGTCCATAACGAGTTCTAAACGCAGTCTTAGGGATATCCTCCTCTCGAACTCTAAGTGGTGATAACCGGATCGTAATCGATCTTAGAAAGACACTAGCTCCTTGGAGTTGGTCGAATAGGTCATCTATTCTAGGTAACGGATATCGGTTCTTCACCGTTAACTTATTCAATTCCCTATAATCAATACACATCCGAAACGATCCATCCTTCTTCTTCACAAACAACACTGGTGCTCCCCACGGTGATGAACTTGGTCGAATGAATCCCTTCTCTGACAACTCTGCCAACTGTTTAGACAGTTCCTCCAATTCTCTTGGGGCAAGTCGATAAGGTGCTCGGGCTACGGGTGCCGCACCGGGTATCAACTCTATTTGGAATTCCACTTGTCGGACAGGTGGAATCCTTGGCAGATCGTCGGGAAACACATCCTAAAATTCTCTAACGACGGGTACATCATTGAGGTGTCTTTCACTCTTCTCCTCGCTTTTCTTTTCAGAAATTCGAGCCAAGAAAAGACAACCTCCTCTATCGATGTACTTCTGAGCCTTAATACAAGAGATGATGCTTAACCGGGAAGGATTTCCACAGTCGCTCCGATCTCCTTGTATGCTCAGAACCTTTCCGCCATACGGTAAACGCACAACCTTCTCATCACAGATGACGTGTGCACCGTTCTTCGATAACCAATCCATTCCGACAATGACGTCAAAACTTCCTAAGGTAACCGGCAATAAGTCTATACTAAACGGGCGGTCTAGGAAACTTAAGGTACAACCTCGAACTACGGTGTCTATATTCTCTCTATTCCCATTCGCTAATTCCACATCGTAACTAAACCCTAGAGGTGTTTGGGAGATTCCTAGTAATGGCATAAAATTGGTGGATACAAAACTCATATCCGCACCAGTATCAAACAGTATGGAAGCATAGCGATTATTGAGAAAGAACGTGCAGTAACTACGTTAGGGTCCTCACCGACTTCCTTCCCAATAGCGTAAACACGCTACTGCTCCCATGTCTCTCTTGATTCCTAGCACCATGGTTTCCGGTTTTCCACAACCTCACGCTTCACAGGGTTCAAGCCATTACTTCCTACACCTCGGTTAGCAAATCCTCCTACATTACCGGGATTTCCTCTCATCCACGGCTCTCGGCACTCATTCTTAAAGTGTCCCTTTTTTCCACATCCAAAACAGGTGACAATGGCCTTCCAATCCTCTCCTTGTGCAGTTTGAGCTGCATCAAGTGGACGAGACCTACAGTCTTTGGCCAAATGTCCTACCTTAGAGCTCTTCCTACACACATTCGGGCATAGTCTATGGTGGTGTCGGTTACAACGACCACACACAGGCTTACTACCCTCATAATCTTTCCTTCCTCCATTTCCTATGGCGAACACCCTGGCTGTCTCTTGCCGTTTGTTGCCATTCCCTTTAGCAACTTCGTTCCTGTTCCTCTTATCACTCCTATCATTCTTACCCTTGTCTCCTACTTCTAGTACATAAGAGTCCATCAAACGATGAGCCACGATGGTGCCTCATGCAAATTAAGCGGCTTCGCGGCGATGACATCATTTCGAGTAGCTATAGGCAATCCATCAAGATACCTCTCAATCCTAAGTTCTTGATCACGAACCATATCGGGGCAAAGAAACGATAACTCTTGGAAGCAGCGAGTATAAGTCGCCATGTCGGTACCATAACCTTATGGTTCCGAACTCACTCTCTAACTTCTTAACTTCATTCCTAGGACGAGAAGTCTTGATCAGGAGAGTCTTAAACTGAGTCCAAGTCATACTATAAGCTACATCAATTCCTACTGATCTGTGATAATTGTTCCACCAGGTTAACGCTTCGTCCTTCAAGGTATATGTTTCATACTTAACCTTACAATCCTCCTCACAATTACTAACAGCAAACACATATTTAGTTTTCTCCAACCACCTAGTTAGGTAAACTACTCCCTCAGTTCCTCCAAACTCAATGGGACCACATAATCGGAACTCTTTGTAGGTACAACCTCGAGTTCGATTCAAGATTGGGGTTCCACTAGAGGTGTTAGAGATTAGTCTCGGCTAGCGATTCGGCGACACATGTGCCACTAACTTGGTCAACATGGGCCGGGTTCACGGTGGAGGGTTTTGTGGAGCAGGACCATTCTCAAAGACGGTCGTTCACATTCGGGTTTTCTACACCGGGTTATCGGTGTTCGGGTTCTCAACAGTGGTGTGGTGGGGCGGACGGACGACCTCGACGACCAGGGGCAACAACAGCAGCAGGAGCTGCTCGGTTGTTCCTAAGTGAGTTTCGTCTTGTTGCCACCACTCTAGAGGCAAGAAGAACAGTTTCATAAGTTCACATTTCACGCTCTAAAGATAGAGTTGGGTTCCAAGGATCACCCAATAACGCCTGAATACATACTCAAGGACAACAGGGATAATGCTATATCAAAGCGAAACAATCAAATACCTAATCATAACTAAGGATGCACGTTCCAATAACCTTAACTCATAGGTTTCAAAAGTGGAAATACATGGAAGGATACGAAGAAATCCAAAACGATCCTAACGACGATACTAGTAAGACAACTAGGATAATCCTACATCTCGAACCAAGTACTACTTAGTTTCAAGATGGTATAAAACCATGAATCTAATACTATCTAGCCACGATTACGAGCACTCCTAAATGATCTCCAAACATCATCCATCACTCTCCATAGAGACAAAATCCCCAAACGCTGAGAGTCGCAATCTTTCCTAAGATTCACGACCTCCTTCTCCAAACCATCGACCTTGCGCTGAAGCGCTTGGTCTGCCTCCAAGGCTGTCAAGCACTCTGTATGGCGGTCTCCAACCTGCTCAAAGAGTCCCGACAGACCTTCTCTCAAGGCCATTGACTTCTTCCCTATCTTAGTCAAATCTATCCTCAAATCCTCTACATCAGTCCTTGTTACTCCATCTAATCGATCTGACAACCTACTGAGACTAATATTCTAGGATATAATTCTCCTCCAGATCAGACTCGTACCTCCATACTCCTCGGGCTCAGAAGCAATCTCCGATGGTATCTCAGATCCTAACGGGCTACCCATATAAGGTGAGTAAGGTGGTGAGTCAGTGTCCAAAGCTGTCCAGGGGACTCAGGATCAGGCAAAGGAGAACCTGGTCCCGGAGAATGTGCAGACTCGCAATGGAGGAGTACCCCTTATGGGATATCCTCATCATCCTCCTCCCGAGGATCCTCATCCGCATCTACATACTGCTCCTCAATCTCATGCTCCTCCTCGACCTCATGCTCCTCCTCGCCTCATCCATGGGGAGAGTCCATGAGTCGGAGTCTCTGTCTTGAGTAAATCCCGAGGTGGTACACTAGGAGATCTAGGCCTCCTAAGACATGGTGATGCTGCTAAATACGCGCAGTGCTATAAGCAAGCCTAGGAGTCTGTGCTCGTGCTAAGACCTGATGTAAAGTGAGCTGCCTAGATGAGCTAGGACGATATGATGATGATGAACTAGTGTGACGGGCAATCTCATAAGGATCGCCCTGCGCAACCGTCATGAGCGTCAATGCTGGCGAACTAGCAACAACAAGGACCTCCTTAGACACATCAAAAGCTAGTGAAGGCATAGTCTGTGACAATGGCATAGGGTAGGTATAAGTGTTCGAAATAACTAGTTTTAATAAGCGCATCAACTTAACCCAAAACATATATCACGTAATGAAAGATTTTAAAAGTGTAGGTGCCGCATTACTCAAAATATGCCTTTAAATAAAACACATAAATTCCGTTCCATCACATAATCCCATATCAAATCAATCGAGTTCAAAACTCCAAAATCACAATATATCGTTTCCTTAAATCACATTCTGTAATATCTCGATAATCACATCTCATTTTCCAAAATCAATAATCATATCTCCAAATCATAACGTTTCCATAATCAGTTCACAATATCCCTTAACAGATCATCTCATAATTCAATTCATGCTTCATACCATATTCAAATAAGAAGCTTCGACAGCAGCGCGCGTCGTCGGTCGAGGATCAATTTTCTCAAAAGTGGTTATAGTTTAGGGTTTATAAAATACCTAATTCTCTATAACCTTGAGCTCGATACCAATCAGTAACACCCCAAATCTCTCGATGCAATGAAAGACTTAATCAAGTTTTCGGTGTTACTATTGGATTGGTATCGCACAAAAGTATAGCAAAAAGATAGTCATTTAACATTTAAAACCAATCCCAAATTTAAGTATTTAAAACATTTAATCCAAAAGTATAATTATTAGGCCCAAAACATGATTTAATAAAATAGGTCCCCAAAGTTTATCAGAGTCAGAAATGATCCTTTAACCCCGCCTTCTTGCCAAGCTTCCACAAACCACGTAATCCAAACATCTTTCAAATACCTGAGAAATCATGCTAAAAGGTCAGCTTACGCTGGTGATTTCATAGGTTTAAGTTCAACAAAATCATAGTGGACCAGTAGTAGTTGATTTGCTATGCAAGACCTAAGATAGATAAATACCGATCCTACCCGGATCACCAACCATAAACATGTCCCGCATCCGGGGACTACTGGAACCAATGACTCTAGTCCAAAGACCGCCGTGGCAAAATCTAGAACAATTGCCAACTCTGGACTAGGTCGAGGTAGAAGTCTATTCTTAGCTAGGCAATAGTTATAGCAATTAGGATTGCTACCCTAGTCTAAGGCAACAACTACCGCACATCTATCTAAACAGTCAAGCATATAAGCAAATCCAAATATTTTTCACGGTCCAAAAACAGTACCATGATTCTCACCCTAATATAGTTAAAAACGTAGATAAAAGTGGGGCTATGAAACTCACCTCAAGCAATCAACGCACAATTAAACACTAGCAGAAGATAACGGTAATCACGGCACAACAACTATCGACTCGGCACAACCTATTAATGTAGACCAGCTTTAATATATATATTCCTCGAAATCAACGTTATCTACCCCAACGTATTCCATTTCGTTATTTCCAAAAATGTCTCGTTTCACCATTTAATCCTAGTGTTTGGTATTCCTCATGTGGGTGTATCGACTCAATATGATGCTATGAATGCACTCAAACAACCAATATATAACTCAATGCGACACAATGAGACCTCTAAACGATAAGCTCCATAGTCCAATAAGTTTGGAATAAATAGTAGACCTTATCGAATTAAATCAACTCGATAAACTCATTTATTTACTCGTGTCGCTTATTATCCCATAAATCAATCGTATCCTAAAGAGTCATAAGGATAATTCACCCATTAATAAGGTTACCCAATGTACCTAGCGGGATCTTATTAGATTCGTCAACCTAATAAGTCTGCTACCCACGTGGATCAACACTATTAACGTTAGGTTATCCGTAACCCATGCACATAACGTAAGTAAATAAATACTTAAACTAGTATTAAATGTCCACAATTGACATTTATTGATAAACGTGTACTCGAAACATTAATTACTTATTTATAACAAAACATTTCCAATTTAGTCGTTAGTTTCCGTTTAAAAATAGTAGATAACAAGATAAGACTTGTTATCGATATTTTTGGTACAAAAACCCATTTATTAACTATATTTCATAGTTTATTAGCATTTTCATGTTTTTATATATATATATATATTTCGTCAAATTCCAATATTAATCTCACATCGTTATTCGTTTCGAGTCCACAAGCACGAGTCATGACTTCTCGGCTTTTAATCAATCAATAGTCCAAATTATACTAAAGTCCATGTTACGGCTTTGTCGGAGTAAACTATTGACTAAAAAGTCAAAGTAACGCCGACGTAGCTCAAAGTCAACAATATATATATCAAGTCCAAATTTAAAAGTCATAATAGCGCAATTCAATCCCAAACCAACTCAAAACAATCTCGCCAACCAATCAATCAACCAAATATACCCGAAACCAATGTTATGACCCTAATGGTCATGACACGGTCGCGGTTAAGAACACGTGAACCAAACAAGCTCTAGAAGCTTTTCGGCTCCATGCGTCTCATCCAAACCTCAACTACATCAACCAACAAGCTACCAAAACGACCCGACCCGGACCCAAGGTCTATGTGGGTCTCGTCCGACATCCAAGAGCCACGTACGTGGCCTTGGTGGCTCGTACACCATGCCAAACCCAATCAAACTTCACCCAAATCAACTCCACAACATCCAAATCCAATCATTCAAGCTCCAATAAATAACCAAACACAAAACCCATCATCTATTCTAACCAAAAAGATGAAACTAAACCTAAAATGCATAAACCCATCAAATTGATACACCACACACTTACCAAACACTAATTACTTGTTTATTTAGACACGAATTAGACTTAATTTTATGTTCCACCCAAAAGCCCCAAATTTCATCATAGGGTCGAAACCATAGAATGCCATTCGTGGCTTATTATTGCTTAAACAAGCTCTAATCTTGTTCCATTTACCTTATTCAAGCACCAATTGCAAAACCCACTTGAAACCCTAAAAATCTGAATCTTAATCTTAAGATTTGAAGGTGTTAATGAATGTTTTAGTATGAGTATTATATATGGATGGAAAGAGGATGAAAAGATCTTTGATTTGGTGGTGGAGGTGGGTGGTCACGCACGGCGGTGTGACTGTGGTGGCCGGAATAGTGGCCAGCGGCCAAGAGGGTGGTGGCTAGGGTTTTTAGAGAGAGAAAGGGGAGAGAGAAAGGTGTTGTGTGTGTGTTTTATAGAGAGAAATAAAGAGTGGAAGTGAGGTGAGGTGAGGGTATATATAGCTAGGGAGTAGGGACTTAAAAATAAAAGAAAGGGGAGGAGGGGGGTGGCCGGCTAGGTAGAAATAAGAGGGCCAAACCCGTAATTTTTCATAAACTATCTCGTTTACCCATTCCCGAGCTCATATATTGTCCCCCGAGCGTCTCACGACATTCCTTCAACTTTCTAACATCGTTATTTACGTTTTCCATGAGTTTTGACTATTTATTTGTCAATTTTCGAATTTCGGTCTAAAAGTTACAATAATTCTCGTTTTAGGCTTTTCTAGTGCCGAATCGAATAGTGCCTACCAAATAGAGTTAAAACTCATACGATGACTCATTTAATAATGAAATAATCCGTAAAAACCAATAGACGATATAAAATCAAGTCATGGTTCATAAAAATAGTGATAAAGGCAAAACTCGGTTTAGTTTAACGTAATGCGGTTACCTAAAATAAACTCCCTAAATTGCCAGTTGTCACATGTGTGTTGGATTATTACTAAGTCTAATTGTCACAGAATAATAATGGTTTCGATAGGGATTTAATTAATTAAACTACTAATGCGAATAAAATAAAAGCGATAAATGGATAAAGGAAATCAATAGAGGAATAGTGGTGCTAACCTAGTCAATCCTCCTAGCTAGTTATGTCTCGTCTACCTACTTCCAATTACTTGGTGGGGTCAAATTCGAGAGGACAACATTTGGTCAATTCACCCTAACCTATCGAAAGATGCCACCACAGGAGAAATCGGTAGCACCGTCATAAGTCCTGTTGTTCTGGTCCCTAAGCCAAGTCATTAAGTACCGCTATATGCTAGATTCAAAATAGTGAGTGCCGGCCGTTAGGAACTTAGATACTACACCCCAATTCTTAAGTTCATCCAAACGATAGGTGATCGGTTGGTCAAATCGCACAAGTAGAAAGGGTCGTCGGTTGGTCATATCTTACCCTTCCGTCTCGATCTGCTCACCTAGGTTCGGTTGGTCATATCTCCTAGGAAATTGGGCTCTACCGCCATTCAAAACTACCGAATCAAGGGTGACTACCAAAGAACTATGCATGCATACACTTAGAAATAATTGTACGGAAGTAAAGGTAAACGCAAACAAAACAATTAAGGAATCATAACTAGGCTAGCACCAAAGGGTGCTTAGCCGCTCATATTAATCATGCAAATCAATTCAATATTCAAAGGTACGAAATACATGAATCGAAAGTAAAAGAGATATAAAACGCTAAAGCTTATCGTAATGGAATGACTTCTCCCTTGGAAACAGCTCCGTATGCTCCCCTAGACTGTCTTGAGCTTTTTCCCACGTTCTCAGAGTGTTGTGTGTGGAATGGGATGATTAGAAATGCTTTGGAATTAGTGGGGTATTTATAGGCGGTGCAGGTTACGGCGTAACCAATATAGGAGTTACGCCGTAACCTTCTATTTCTTCGTAAATGCACTAGATCTGCTAGTTACGGCGTAACCTTATTAGTGGTTACGCCGTAGTCTTCAATAAACTCGGTTATGTCGTAAGTGATCAGCGGCGTGGAACCTCTTTTGACCTAATGGAGTTACGTCGTAACCTTTGGGAAGAGTTACGCCGTAACCATTTGATAAGATGGTATTCTGGGTCACGCAATAGTTACGGCGTAATGTGAGAGAGGAGTTACGCCGTAACTTCTTCAAAATAGGCATACTGTGATAATCTTTAGTAATGTTTCCATTTCCGCGTCTCTTTAGCTCCAATGCTCGTAATTTACCTGAAAGTGGAAAACAATGGAAAACAAGCGTAAATCCATATAAATGATATAAATAACGAGCATTATCGGGGGAAATTGACACTTAATATTCAGGACTATTTGATGTTATCATATCGCTTACTCCCCGTTGACGGTAGCTCCCCCTAGATTGGGGCGTCAAGTGAAGAAAAATAACATGCTTAGGTAATCTTGTGATTGACGAGAATCAAGATTGGGAGCCAAGGTATGTAAACAAGGCCTTGTAATAAAACAACAAAGTGTAGTGGTATTTATGCCACATACAAGCATGTAAAAATAAGAACAAGACTTGTTCTTGAAAATGACTCAAAAGAAAAAGTACTAAGAATAGAAAGTAGTAATAATGATTCCTTCCATGCTTGCATAAGATTATGGATGGATATTTTGATGAGTGATGGTATTGATGCGATCAAGGATGAGGTTGAGTATGAATCACATTTCTTCCCTAACTTCTATTGCAATTTCCCTAGTGGATTGGCAATGTTCACAATGTAAGTGATGTGGTTAATGAGTGTGGAAGTTTTCCAGATTGTTTTGATTTGTGAGTTGCGAAAGATGTGGTGGAAAAATAGGAAAATACGGATCAAAGTCCGAAATGTGTGGAAGTGGTGGTGGAAAAGAACCTAGGTGTTCTTGTAGCTTAATGGGAGCTAAGGGTGGTGATGTTTCAAGATCATTGAAAATTGTGTTTGGAGAAATGGGAGGTGTCAAAAAGGCTATTTCTTTTTGTTTTGGTTGTTGAGATCTTGTTGGAGTCTTAAGGAGTTCCAAAAGAGTGACTTTAGGTGGTGAGTTGATGGGTGATGAAGTTGGTGTACTTGTTGGTGATGAGAGAGGTGCTATAATGGAAGCATCTTGTGGTGAGTTATTTGATGGTGATGAGCCATTTGATGATGGTTTTTTTAAGCAACAAGATCGGATGCTAATCCGTGCGGATATCCTAGAGTTTGATTGTGGTATTTTGGAAAGTGGAAGTACAAAAGTTTGGGTTTCATGAAGATGATTGTTTATACTAGGTGATTCATCTAAGTTGTAAGAGCTTGTGAATGACATGGTGTTGTTTGTGTGTGAAGATGAGATGAATTATGCAAGCATTTTGGGAGTTCTATATATAGAAAAATATTGCATTGTAATGAATGCTTGACCCAAAATGTGGATTAAAATCTAATGATTAGATATGAATTTAAGGCATGTGATCATGAGAACACAAGCATTAAAGAACATACTCCAAAAATGAAAAAATGTTGGAATTTTCATCCAAAGTGAGAAAAATAGAAGATAAAACCGACACATCTCACGGATCCCACGGATCCTTCCTCGAGGATCCGTCCAACATTAAGGCTTTGGGATCCGTGGATGCGGTGATTTAGGCGACACAAAATTTTCCTTTTGGAAACATTTTTTCCTAGTGTGTGCCTATATGCAAACTATTTGGAGTTGCGGTTATCTCGACTCCTAAGAAGAAAAGAAAAATAAACAAGAAGTGAAAAAGCATACTATTATGTGAGATAACCCGAAAACACATATTTAGTACTTGAGTACGAAAATCAGTGCTACCAATGCTCCTAATTCATTGTGGCTTAAATGAATGTACCCGAAAACACATATTAGTTATGTGTCCCCTTTAGCATTCAAAAGACATGAGATGCAATGAAAATGGGTTTTTACTTTGTATTAATAATGAAAAAGTGATTTGTCCTAGATGTGAGAAATTGCTTTTGTGAAATTGATACGGGAAGATGTATCTTTTTAGAAAGCAAGAAAGATTTCTAAATTTTTTTTTATCCTTTGAAAAGAGGATGTGTATGTAATTATGTGTTTGCAACTTGTACATATTTTTGAAAGAAAATAAGAAAAACTATGAGTTATAAGTGAAAAACTTATCTTGGGTTTTGAAAATTCCCGTATTGTTTGTGAGTTGTACGTGAAATAGAGATCCTAGACTCAGAAAGAAGAAGGCTAGTGTTTACATACCTTGTAGAGTCAAAAAAATAAATTATGACGTTTCTTCCATGAGACCAAGACCAAGACGAAGTAGGTTGAATTGTTCCCACTTCAACGGTTTGGTGAGAACGTCGGCTATGTTGTCTTCGGACGCTACCTTCTCAATAGAGATGTTCCCCTTTTGAACATTGTCTCTTAGGAAGTGATGACGAATCTCTATATGCTTTGTGCGAGAATGTAAAACCGGATTCTTGCTTAAATCTATGGCACCCTTGTTGTCACATAGAATGGCTATGTCACTTAGATGAATGTCGTAGTCAACTAACGCTTGTTTCATCCATAGTGCTTGTTGGCATGCTTTGCCGGCGAGACGTATTCGGCTTCGGTTGTTGATATTGCTAATGCCGTTTGTTTCTTTGAAAACCAAGATGTTAAACAACATCCCATAAAAGTACATACCCCACTTGTACTTTTTCGGTCAACATAATCACCGCATGGTCGAATCGCATATACAATTGTTTCTACTCCGTGCCCTTAGGATACCATAATCCTAATTGTGTTGTACCCTTAATATATCTAAATATTCTTTTACGGCTTCTAGGTGTGATGTTTTAGGATCTTCTTGAAACCTAGCACATAAGCAAACACTAAACATGATATCCGGCCTACTAGCCGTGAGGTAGAGAAGACTACCAATCATGCCACAATATTTAGTATTATCAACGGATTCGCCGTCTTCATCTTTAGTGAGTTTGGTGTCGGATGACATTGGTGTCCTAATTGGTTTTGACTCTTCTAAACCGAATTTCTTTAACATCTCTTTTATGTATTTAGATTGATTAAAGAAGATACCATCTTCTACTTGTTTGATTTGTAGACCAAGAAAGAAACTAAGTTCTCCCATCATACTCATCTCGAACTCGTCATGCATGATTTTGGAGAAATCATCACACATGTCTTGACAAGTGGATCCGAATATAATATCATCTACATATATTTGAACTATGATTATATGTGACTCTCTTTTCTTAGTAAAAATTGTGTTGTCAACTAACCCCATGGTATAGTTGTGTTTAATTAAAAATGACTAGAGTCTATCATACCAAGCTTTTGGAGCTTGTTTAAGACCGTAAAGGGCTTTCTTTAACTTATACACATGTTTAGGTTTTTCAAAATCGATGAAGCCCGGAGGTTGAGCTACATATACTTCTTCATTAATAAAACCATTTAGAAAAGCACTTTTGACATCCATTTGATAAAGCTTTAGATCATTAGCACAAGCATAAGCAAGAAGTATTCTTATAGACTCTAATCTAGCCACGGGGGCATAAGTCTCATCAAAGTCTATTCTTTCTTGTTGGTAATACCCTTGAGCAACGAGTCTAGCCTTGTTTTTAGACACTACTTCGTTTGCATCCAATTTGTTTTTATAAACCCATTTGGTTCCTATTATGGTTTGATTACTAGGTGGAGGGACAGGTGTCCAAACATCATTAGAAACAAATTGATTTAGTTCTTCTTGCATAGCCATTACCCAACTTTCATCTTTTATGGCTTGTGTATTCTTAGGTTCTATGGTTGAAACAAAACAAAATAAGCTACTTTGGTTTTGAACTTGAGACCTTAATGTTCTTTCGTTTAACTTTCCTATGACCTTATCTACGGGGTGATCTTTGGATTCTTTAATGTTTATGACTTCATCATTTAAAGGTTCTTCTTCTTCATTTATCTTTTTCTTTATTGCTATATCTTCACTTTCTACAATCTCGTCATCGACAAGAAGTGGAGAAGGTTTGGGTGGACTTTCATCAAATTTTACATTTAATGACTCTTCTACCTTCATTGTTTCTTTATTTAATATGACGTAGGCTTTGCTATTTGGAGAGTAACCTAAAAAGATACCTTCGGTTGATTTAGGATCAAATTTTGTAAGGTAATCTTTATTGTTAAGAAGAAAACATTTGCTACCAAAGACTCTAAGGTGATCTAACGTAGGCTTTTTGCCTCGGAGTAACTCATATGGAGTTTTACCTAAGATTGGTCTAATTAAGACTCGATTGAGTATGTACGTTGAAGTATCAACGACATTGTACCAAAACTTTTGAGGTATGGATTGCTCATTAAGCATGGTGCGACTCATTTCTTGTAGGGTTCTATTCTTTCTTTCAACTACCCCATTCGATTTTGGAGTCATGAGCCGAGAAGTTGTGAGTAATACCATTAGCGTCACAAAAGCTCCAAATTGCACTTCATTATCGAATTCCTACCATGATCCGTTCTAATAGACACTATAGGACTTCCTAGTTATCTTTGGATTTTCTTGCTTAATATTTCAAAATAATTAAACGTTTCCGTTTTGTTCTTTAAGAATTTTGTCCATGTGTACCTAGAGTAATCATCCACTATGACCAAAGTGTAGTAGTTGCCTCCATAACTTTGGATAGCAGATGGACCAAATAAATCCATGTGTAGTAATTCTAGACACTTAGTTGTAGACACCATGTTTTTAGCTTTATGACTAGAATGAACTTGTTTTCCTACATTACAAGCATCACAAAAGTGATGTTCATATTTTAACTTAGGTAGATCTCTTACTAGATCTTTGGATGATAGCGATTGAAGAAGTCGCATATTGGCATGACCCAATCTTCGATGCCATAAGGTCGAAGTATTATCCATAGAGGTAAGACAAAGTTTTTCTTTAGGTTCATTACCAATTTTAAAGACATAGACTCCATGTTTCCTAATTCCTCTTCCTATGGTTATACCATTTTTTAATATCTTACTACCGGTTTCGGTAAAAAAGTACATTGCACTTTTTATCACATATTTGTCCTATACTTAAGAGGTTAAAGTTTAGGTTTTCTACGTGACACACATCGTTAATGGTTAGAGATTTGTTAGAAATCGTACCTTTACCGATGATTTTACTTTTGCTATTTCCAAACACCACATTACCTCCATTGAAGGATTCATATGTGGAGAATAGATCTTTATTTCCGGTCATGTGCCTCGTGCACCCGCTATCTTTGACCCATTCATCTGGGTCTAGGTCGACCTTTAAGCATACCTAAGAAAACAATTAACTCAAAAGTTTGGTCCCCATTTGTTCATGGGTCCATTAGTGTTAAACATTCCATTCATGTTAGACATGTATGGATAAGGTGAATATGCATTCCATGGTGCAAAGTTTTGAAAAGGAAAACCATTTTGCATATTGGGGTTCCATCCCATTTGATGGTTACTTCTTGGGTAAACATTATTAGGTCTCCTAGATGGATTAGGTTTTGAAAAAGATGGAGCCTTGTTTCTTGCAAAAATATGATTATATTTTGGAGGTGGTTGTCTAGTGGTAAAGTGAGTTGGTTTCTTCTTATTAATGATAACAAAATCAGTTCTAGATGAAGAAGCTATGTTGTTACCATTTGTTTGCTACAATGAGATCCACGGATCCTGGTGAACACTAGCGGTTCCCTTTTATGGGATCCGTAGGATCCGCCACAACATGGCTTGTTTTTCTAGTGCCTTAACAAATTGTGTTTCTTTGTTTTCATTAGTTGGTGGATCAAGTTGTTGAATACCTAAACCTTTTGGTTGTTTCGGTTTAACACTATCTAATATCATATCTAAAGTATTCGTACTCGCCTAGCAATTTTAGAATCTAGTTGATCAACTAGTGTTTGAAGTTGAACGCAAAGTTCACATTCACCACTTGCTATTTTACCCTTTTCTAGACGTTTCAATTTTGCTTTTAATTCTATGACTTCTTTATCTAAACGTTGGTTTTGACTTTTTAAAAGTTTGTTTTTGTTAATTAGTTTTAAGCTAATATTGCAAAGTTTGTCATATTCATTATGCAATGAGTCGTCATCTAGTGATGAGCTACTATAGTATTCGTGACATACCTCGTCATTTGCCATGAGACAAATTTCTTCGTCCTCCTCGTCGCTCATTCCCCACGTGCCGCTCACGAACGCCTTTTGATCATCCCGTTTGGGACACTTACTAATAAAGTGGTTTGGGTCCCCACATTTAAAACAAGTACGATCATCCATTGGCTTCTCGTCCTCTTTGCTTTTCCGAAATCCTTTCTTATCGTCATACGGTTGTTTGACGTATCTTCCCTTCCTTCTAAAGAACTTTTTAAAGTCCCTTACCGCCATAGATTACTCCTCGTCGTCACTATCCGAAGAGGAGTTCTCTTCATCGCTTGAAGCCTTTTTGGCTTTAAGGGCAAGAGATTTGTGTTTCTCTTTCACCTTTGAGGCTTCAGAATCTTTAGCAAGGACAAGCTCGTAGACTTTTAAGTTGCCTATGAGTTCATCAAGGGTGAGGATTGTCAAATCTTTTGACTCTTCGATCGCCGTCACCTTGGATCTCCACTTGGATGGAAGTGCCCTTAGATATCTCCTAACATGGTTACGGCTAGAAAAAGATTCATCAAGTGCTTGTAAAGATGTAATAATAGTATTAAAATTAGCAAATGAATGATCTATAGTTTCCTCATCCGATATTATAAATTGTTCATATTGTTGAACAAATAAATCAATTTTGTTATTTTTAACTTGTTGATTACCTTGATGAGTTACAACTAAAGAATTCCAAATTTCTTTAGAGGTTTTAAGCATAGAAATTCTTTCGAATTCCTTTTTGGGTAAAGCATTATACAAAACCATTTTAGCTTCACTATTTTTAGAAAGCATTTTCTTCATTTCATCGTTTAGTTTATCATGAGGTATGTTAACTAAATTTCCTTTATCATCTTTTGAGGTAGCCTCAAAATCGCCTTCAACAATAATGTACCAAAGATCAATATCTTTAGACTTCACATACGTTTCGAATCTATTTTTCCAATATATAAAACCATTAGTTTCAAGTAGTGGTGGTCGTTGCATAGATTGCCCTTCCTTGTAATTTTCAGAACCCATAGTGATTGAAAAGTTTTTAAAATATGGTTTACTTTAAAACTTTTATAAACTTAGCTCTTGATGCCAATTGTGGAAAACTAGAAGGGGGGGTTGAATAGTTTTGCCGATTTTAAGTTAGTTTCAAAAACTTTAGATTCGATAATATGTGAGATCGTATGGATGTAGAGAAAGTATAGATCTAATGATAAAGCAAGTAAATAAAGTAAAGCAAAGTGATAGAAATGACACAACCAATTTATAGTGGTTTGGCTACAAGGACACCTTCCTTGCCCTACTCCACTCCCCGAGTCACCTACTTGAGAGTTCAAGCACTATGTCAACAAACTCCTTCAACTTGGCGGAGAAGCCTTCACAACGTTGCTTACACCTTTTTCCGGTACAAAGCTAAATATCGAGTCCGTAACATGGTGGACCAAACCAACACGACTATTACACAACAAATATGTGAAATATCAAATACAAGATCTTCGCTACAGAAATCTTGCGAAGGAACAAATCAATCAAGGATCCCTTGCTTGGATGGCTTGTAGAATGCTCGTGATCTCGCCTTAGAGAAGGACCTATATGAGAATCACTAAAGAAAGAAAGAAAGAAGTACTCTCTAGATTAAGTGATCTTTTGTTAGAAGAGAATGAGAGTATATGAGAGAATTAGTAAGAAGAGGGGGTGAGTTAGAATGAAGAAATGACTCTCTATTTATAGGTAAAATCTGCCACTGTTCCCCGGATCCCACGAATCCCTCCCACAAGGTATCCGTTTAGTGTAATCCTAGGGATCCGTGGGACGCTCCTCTTTGCCCATGGGTTTTTTGGTTATGGGTCATGGGTTGGTCCATGGGTATTCTTTTAGATTCAATGTATCTAATGAGTACAATGTATCTAGTCAAGTGGGTATGGGTCAATACCATGGGTTATGGATATGATCCATGGGTTGTGATTTTTACCCATCCTAATAAACTATTACAACAAATGATTTATTACAACAATTTGTATTTAAATGACTATACGTAAATGCTTTACAAAAATAACATGTATCCTTATAATTGTACTTAAGATAACATTATATTTGTTATCAACAAAACACAAAGAGATCGCAAAATATTAATAAACGTTTTTACGGTTTATTTGTATTAACAAGTAAGAAACACAAAACCACGACACGAGTGTTTATAGTGGTTTGGCTACAAGGACACCTTCCTTGCCCTACTCCACTCCCCGAGTCACCTACTTGAGAGTTCGTAATCACTACACGACACCAACTCCTTATGGCGGAGAAGCCTTCACAACGTCGCCTACTCTTTTTCCGGTACAAGGCTAGACATTGGGTTCTTCCACAAGGTAGAACCACACCTTTGACAACGTAGCCTATACTTTATCCGGTACAAGGCTAGATACCGAGTTCCATTATAAAGGAGGAACTACTACCCAACACTACACAACACCTATCCCAAAGGAGACCCACTCCTTATTACAACATCATCAAGGATATCAATGTCCTTGGATACACCCTATCTCTATTTGTACATCGATACACCTTATCGATTGTACACCCTTGGCATCTTTCACTAATGCCACTTGACTTGACTTCTAGGCACCCTTCACTAATGCCTTTAACACGGATGTTTGGCACCTTTCACTAATGCCTTCGTCTTGACTCTTTTGGCATCCTTCACTAATGCCTTTGACACGGACGTTAAGCACCTTTCACTAATGCTTTCGTCTTGACTCTTTCGGCATCCTTCACTAATGCCTTTGACACAACACTTCTACGGAGGAAGAAAGAACTATCAACAAGAGAACCTCAGTATTCTTGATGATGACGAAGCATGGCAACTCATGGACTTGAGCTTGCTCGACTTCAAGAGGTGGTGATCTCACCTTTAAGAGGAACCAAGAGAATCACACAAAAACAAAACAAAAACTACATAGAGAGATCCTTAGGATATGAGGTTAGAAGGTTTACAATACTAGGAGAAAGTATGTGTAGGAGTGGTTACCCAAAATGAAGAAATGGCTCACTATTTATAGAGAAAAATAACCTACTGTTCCACGGATCCCTTACTTGAGGGATCCGTCCAGTGTAAACTGGGGGAACCGTGGGACGCTCCTCTTTGCCCATGGGTTTTGGGTTATGGGTCATGGGTCCTAAACTTTGGACCATGGGTATCCAAGTAGATACAATGTATCTAGTATGTGCAATGTATCTAGTTCATAGGTCATGGGTTAAATCCATGGATCATGGATAATACCCATTCATGACTTATGCATGATGTCATGCAATGGGTTATGGGTTATGCTCCATGGGTATGGGTCATGGACTTTGGGTTATACCCAACTACATTCAATGTATTTGGTTATATGGGTCAAATACTTAAACTTCTACCCATTATAATACATACTAATTATGTATATATCTACCCAATATGTAAACACTAGTTGTTGTACATATGTATTACTAAATCGTAAAATCACTATTACTTATTTAGTGTTTTATGTGAAAACGTAAGTGTGTTAGTAAACTTGCAATGGGTTATGGGTTATGCTCCATGGGTATGGGTCATGGACTTTGGGTTATACCCAACTACATTCAATGTATTTGGTTATATGGGTCAAATACTTAAACTTCTACCCATTATAATACATACTAATTATGTATATATCTACCCAATATGTAAACACTAGTTGTTGTACATATGTATTACTAAATCGTAAAATCACTATTACTTATTTAGTGTTTTATGTGAAAACGTAAGTGTGTTAGTAAACTATTGGCTCAAACCATTTACGTATTTTATTTGTTTCGTTAAAATGATTTTACGTTTGTTATCGACAAAACATTAGAAGATCGTAAAATATAAATAAACGTTTTTACGGCTTATTTGTATTAACAGATGTGTTTAGGTTGAAGTATAGTATTGTGTATGTAGTAGAAAAATGTCCAAAATATTTGTTCTAAAGGCATGTATTTAGCATAAATTTATGTTGACAATGTAATTTGTAACAAAGTTTTGTGATTAATATATACTTCACAATTTCAACAAAGCAAAAAAAAAATAATATCCTTTACCCTTTTCAATTATTTTTATCTTAGCAAACTCTAATTTTGTTTTAGTGAAAGAACCTTTATTTACTTAAATTTCCATTATATAGAGAACTCAGAACAAAGAGTAGTTTTTGCATTTTCAAACTCTATATAGTTGCGTATTGTTATTTATACCGAATGCTATTTGATTTCATTTCCGGTTTGAGATCGAACTCATATTAACTTTTCGGTTTGAGACCGAACTCATATTAAGTTCCCGGTTTGGTGGTTTACTCCGACACCTATTGTTTGTTGCTCGTAGACAAAACATTATAGCCAAACCTTTTTATAAAAGGGAAACATATGCTTTGTTACTTATTTATTTGGTGTGATATTTCTTTTCCTCCTTTTACGTCACTTGAGCATTGGAAGTCTTGGTTTGGTTCATGGAATGCTTCCAAAGAGAAATCTCGACATTTTGCAGTTATTGTTTCTTCTTCTCTTTGGTGGATCTGGAGATATCGCAACAATGTTACTATTTGTTCAAACCAGTTCAGAAAAAGTGACATTTTTTATAACATTCGATCATCTTCTTTTTCTTGGTTATCTCATAGGGGCCAGGCCATATGTCTTGCGGTTGGTCGCATTGGTTAAAGTCTCCTTTGCTGCTCGTGAATTACAGTTGAGTGATGTTGTCCATAGTTTTCTTTACTGGGTGTTTCGAGCTTCTGATGATTTTTTGGTTATGTTATTTTTTCCTTATGGTCTTGGTGTTTGTTCCCCGAGGCTTATTTGGGTCTACATCAAAAATCACCCCGGAGTGAAAACCGGTGGCTCGGCCTCCGTGGGTGGGGATTTTTCTCTTGTCTCGGTTTTCTGTAATTGGCAAGAGTTTTTTCATCCCTTTTGTAGTCCTCGTAGTTAAAGTCTCGGGTGGAGTCTAGTTTTTGTTGTTTCGTTGTTTTCTAGACTGTAAATGTACTATTTAGCTTCTAGTGCCTTACTAGAAGCTTTTATTATTATGTTATTCAGCCGTTCAAAAAAAAAAATATGTGCTAATGAAGAAACTCTCTAAATGCTAAAAAATTATTTATGAGAAATAAATGTACTTCTTTTGTTGCAAAATAAATTTCCAATTTATAATACATAAAGTTTTAGGAAATCTCAATAACTATACTCTCCACTAGGGGTGTCATTCGGGCTGACCCGACCCGAACCCGACCCTAATCAATTCGGGTCGGGTCAATCGGGTTCAAAATTATATCCGGGTCAATCGGGTCAACCCGAATTGAAACCGAGTTCTAAACAAGGTCGGGTTCAGGTATGTTTTAGCATTGACCCGACACGAACCCGACTAACCCGGCTCAACAACACTTTTACATGTAAAAATACTCGGGTTGACCCCGAACCCGAATTTACCCGAACCCGAATTGACCCGAACCGAGTTGACCCGAGTTCTAAACAAGGTCGGGTTCGGGTATGTTTTTTTAATTCTTGACCCGATTTGACCCGACCCGAGTTGACCCGAACCCGAATAACACCCCTACTCTCAACCAATCAAATATCATATTCACTAACTAAACTTTATTTTTAATTGGTTGAAATGCAAAATAATCATTTATTTTGAGACATTATAGGAACATGAACATTTATTTTAAGACGAAAAGAGATTAAGTTTATCAAAATACTCTCTTAATACAAGCATTGATATCATAAGGTGATGGCAGCGATGTATTCAATCTGATGGCTATAGGTTAACGTTTGCTTTGGCACTCTACATTTCTTTGTTTGTTTTCTATATATTGGAGAACCCCCAATGTTCTTTGTTTTTTTATACAATATATATAATGAATCCGAAAGCTGGGTGGTAAATAGTCGAAGTCTATCTGAAGATATCTACACCTTTCGAGTTTTTTGTGTTCCTACTTGCGTCCTATACATATACATGAAATATGTAGTAGGCCATTGGATATGATCCTCTCAAGTTATAAATAACTTGATGGATCAAGTTAAGCAATTATTATCAATCATTGGATCAAATCCAATGGCTCAAATCAAAAGAACATGAGATGATTTGAACCATTGGATTTAATCTAATGGTTGATATTTACGACTTGATCTATCAAGTTATTTATAACTTGAGAGAATCCTCTCCTCTATTTTATGGTTTAGATGCATGAAGCTCATCCCTTATACATAGTGGTTGCAGATGTACTTTAATAATGTCAGATTTTAACCTAAAAATATACAAGTTTTTTTCCTAGTCGTGTTCATTATGTGTTTAGATGTGTAAGTATGTATGTTATACTAACATAACAGTATGTTTAAACCCAATCGTAATGACTGTTTAAGTTATGTAAGGAAAGCTTGGTTGCATGTAAAATGGGGTTTAAAATAGGTACACTTAACACTACTATTTGCCAAAATAACATTAATGTGTTGAACGAAGCAAGTACTGGCAGTATTACTGGTATGTTGAGTAGCACATTATAATTGCAAGAACTCTTCTGCAGGGAGATTATTACCATCTCCCTTAATTTGTTAACTGTTAACATGGTTTTGTGACTCAAAAGTTATTGTGTTGTTGATTAAAAGTATTGTTTAACGATTTAGTCGGACACTTATTATAATGAAGCTGAAGCGCCCTAGACATTTTGTTATTAGTGAAAAACCTTTCAAGTTTGTCCCATAAATCTTTAGCAGTGCATTTTTCATCAGTGATATGTTGAAGTAAACTAAATTCAATTGTATTATAGAACCATGTTTTAACACGAGAACGGAGAATCAACAGATTGCCAATCTTCATCATTGTCACCTTGAGGTTTTGAGTCACCAGTTATGTGACCAATAACTTTAGTACTTTTGCATATGTCCATAAAAATATTACGCCAAAGTTCGTACTTTGATCTATCAACCGAGAGTTTGACTAAACGATTGATAGACGTTCTAGAGGGAAAAGGCAAGTGTACTAGATGAAGGTGAAGTAGTGGTTGAAGATGTAGTTGATGTGGTCATGGTAAGAGCACTCCCATCCATAACACCATAACACCAATAACACCGTCCACGTCAGCGCCACATCAGCTTTAACATTTAACATTAACATCCCAAAAAAACACTCACAACCATAACATCTCAATAACACCATAACATTCCCAACAATTTACAAAACAACCCTCATTTAAAGCGTAAATGAAAAAAAAAGAAAAAAAAAAAGAAAAAAAAAAACAAACAAATAACACCCGTTGGTGTTGCAACGCCGCCACTTTAACACCCAAGTTCCATCCATTACACCAAAATAACGCCGGTTCCGGCGTTATGAATGTAAGTGCTCTAATAATTATAGCAAAAGATTAAATAACAAAATCAAAAGACAGATTTTAAGACAATAAAAAGGAGACCGTACCGCAAGTAGAAGAAAGAAAACAATAATGCCTGGCGAGAGACCACAAGAAACTAGTTGCTGATCGTGTGAGCGGTCAACTGAGACTGCTGTTTGGTCAAATTTGGCGGCTGTCTGGTTAAACACTTGACGAATCACACAAAAAAAGACAACGACAATATTGATGTCGAAGTTATGTGTGGTTAACTGTAGCAACGAATGACGCGTTTAGAACCTTAGGTATGTTTGGCACTTGTAGGACAAAGCGAAGAAGGAAAAAAAAACAAAAATCAAAGTATTGACCCCTTTAGAACCTTAGTTATGTATGAACTAGTCAAACAGGGATGAAAAATCACATAAAGACTTGAATAAATCCAATGCACTTTTATATAGCTTTCATGTGACGTGAGAGACAATTTAAGGTTGGACTATTAAGGTAGATGGATTGAAAAAAATAAAAGGCTTATGACCCAGCTTGTGGGAAAGACTTCCATTCATTTGACCCTGACTGCTGAAAATTCAATCATTCAATTAAATCTAATGAATAAAATGGTTACACAATATTATGTTTTTAGAAACATCAATGGAGAACCACTCCATATCAGTATACTTCTTAATCTTGCTCCTCCTATCAGATTGTAGTGCAATATCAGATACAATATCTGCAAATCAAGAAATTAAAGATGGTCAAACAGTTGTTTCTAGCGGGGGGATGTTTGAACTAGGATTTTTTAGCCCGGGTAAATCCAAGAATCGATACCTAGGGATATGGTACAAGAAGATATCAGAGGGTACAGTTGTATGGGTTGCAAACAGAGAGACACCAATTAATGATACAACGGGTGTGTTCAAAGTTAGTAGAGAGGGAAACCTGCTGCTTTTCAATGGTTGGAACAACATGGTCTGGTCATCCAATTCGACATCGTTGAGGAGTGGTAATACGGAGGAGGTCGTGGCACAACTTCTGGATAATGGTAATCTTATTTTGAGGGATGAGAGTCTAATTTGGCAAAGTTTTGATTATCCTGGTGACACAACATTACCAGGAATGAAAATGGGGAAGGATTTGGCAACCGGTTTAGAGTGGTCTTTAACATCTTGGAAGAGTCCTGATGATCCGTCTATAGGTGCGTATATTAACAAAATAGACACAAATGGATATCCACAAATATTGTCATGGGGAGGTCAAACATTAGTATGGAGACTTGGACCATGGAATGGTCTCGGGTTTAGTGGCTTTATTATTGACATGCCAAATCCAATTACATCAGTTGAGTTTGTAGTTAATCAGAAGGAAGTATATCATAAATATGATCTTAAGAGTTCGGTTTTTTTGAGGATAGTTCTGACATGGGACGGAAAGACACTGGCTATGCACTGGATTGAGCGAATTCAAGAGTGGGCTGTGTATGCGGATCTTCTGGTAGATAGTTGTGATCGGTTTGGACTCTGTGGTCCATACGGAAGCTGTAGCATTAACAAGCATCCACCCTGTACTTGTATCAAAGGTTTTGAGCCAAAAACCCCAAAAGAATGGGATGCATCTGATTGGTCGAGTGGGTGTAAACGTAAAAAGCCTTTAAAATGTGAGCATAGGGACAGGTTTCAGAAAATTTCCGGAGTCAAAGTACCAGATACACGAAGTTCATGGTATAATTACAGTATGACTCTTGGAGAATGTGAGATGAAATGCAGAAAAAATTGTTCATGTACAGCTTATACAAGTTTAGATATCAGAAATGGTGGAAGTGGTTGTTTGTATGGTTCGATGAGCTCATGGATATCAGAGAGTGTGATTCAAGTCAACATATCTACATACCAATGGCTGCTTCTGAGTTAGAAGGTACACATGTTTCCTGACGAGCATCTAGAATTGCACACCTTTATAAAAATGTCAATTTGTATTGTACCATCACTGTGTTTTAAGTTTGTAAATGAAACTTACCAGCTATTGTCATTTCTTGATGAAAGGTCGCACGTACTTCCCGTTTTACTCCAACAGAAGGAAACGAGTATTGATCATAGTCCTGTCAATGTCTTCGGTTGTGCTGCTTTTGTCTGGACTAGCATATGCCTGTAGAAAACCGCCTTACATGAAAGGCCTAGGTAACACAAATGGGTCATTTCTGCTTTTAATAAATCATGTATTTTTTTCTTTAGAAAGGAAATTTATTCACACTTTTCTAACAAATCAGATTGTGTATGTCAGACGATAAATTAATCAAACATATCATATTGTAGGAAACTGGGGTGGTGAAAAGCATAGAAGTTTGAAGATGGAACATCTAGATGATTTACATTTTTTTAGCTTTTGTAAAGTAGCAAGGGCTACTGACAACTTCAGTGTCTCGAATAAAATTGGAGAAGGTGGCTTTGGTCCCGTTTACAAGGTAACTGGTTAATGTTTTTCAAAGAATGCAATGCTTATTAGTATCATGAATCGAAAATGTAAAAGTTAAAGAATATTATAAGTTATCATGAACTCAAAATTATAATCGTTTAGGGTGTTCTGGAGGATGGGCAAGAAGTAGCTGTGAAGAAGCTATCAGAAACATCTCAACAAGGACTGGACGAGTTCAGTAATGAAGTCATTTGTATTGCAAAACTTCAGCATCGAAACCTTGTGAAGCTTCTTGGATACTGCATTCATAGAAACGAACTGATTTTGATTTATGAGTATATGACGAACAAAAGCTTGGACTTGTATCTCTATGGTTTGACTCCTATATGATTTCACTTAGTCTCTTTCTTTCATACGTCATAAAATAACTAGTTACCTTACTACAGATGAAACCAGAAGTTTGATGCTTGATTGGCCTAAGCGTTTTCACATTATTCATGGGATGGCTCGAGGTATTCTATATCTACATCAAGACTCCCGATTTCAAGTTATTCACAGAGACCTCAAGGTAGGTAATATATTGCTGGACAGTGACATGAATCCAAAAATATCAGACTTCGGCCTTGCTAGAAAGTTTGTAGGACATGATGCCGATGCAAAGACAAAGAAAGTGGTCGGAACTTAGTAAGAATCCATAACATGTTGTCCATTGACATAACTTTAATACATTTTCCGCTTATACTAATATATCAGCTTATTTCTTTCAACATTTCTGCAGTGGTTACATTTCTCCTGAGTATGCAGTACACGGGCGATTCTCTATAAAGTCGGATGTATTTAGTTTTGGTGTTATGGTGTTGGAGATCGTTAGTGGGAAGAAAAATAGAGAATTCTCTCAGGAAGACCACAGAGACAACCTTCTTGGACATGTATGTTAAATTAACACTATATCCAAATATTCTGGCCAGAAGCTATTAATTTAATTTTTACCATCATCCTCTTTTTTAGAACCTGCTAAGTTTTAACAGAATCCTTTAGTATATACTAAAATATGTCCTTTTTTGGTTTAATATAGGCATGGAGGCTGTACAGAGAAAAAAAGAGTATGGAAATCATGAGTGAATCATTACGCTCATCATGTGTTGTCTCTGAAGTACTAAGATCAATACAAGTTGCACTATTATGTGTGCAACATCATGCCGAAGATAGACCAACTATGTTGTCAGTAGTTCTGATGTTGGTTAGTGAGAGTACATTGCCTGAACCTAACCAGCCGGCTTTTTTCACAGACGAGAGCTGTCCTCAACTTGAGAACCTTCCATCCATTAACGAATGCACAATAACCCTATTGAATCCACGATAACACATTATTCGTAAGTATATAATGTCATAGATAATGATTAGGTTTTTTTGGTTTCATATTTCTTATCTTTAATAGTTTATACTAGTTCCTTTTCTAGATTTGTATCCACTGTAAACAGAGGATGTGCCTGAAGGAACACGAAAAATATATATATTCCAATTACATACTCTATATCCTTTCAGACTGTTTGTTTTGATAAGCAGAAGTAGATACATGTTTTGCTTATGTTGTGAATATGGGATAATTTCATAAGTTGTTGCTTATGTTTGAGTGTTTGGCAATTTATGAAAATAGTTTATTCATTGTTAAATGATTACGTGGGTGTTTGGGATTCCTAATTTTTTCTACTTATAGGGAAAAGCAAATAAGCCGTTAAGGAATTAGTGTTAGGATTTGCTTATGACGTAAAATATGCAATTAGACACCAAAGAAACACAACCAATATAAACTATGGAACAAAATCATTATTGTGGATAATGCAGTTAATCAAATGCTATAATCTCCTAATTGATTACTATGCGGTCCTCCAGTAGATTAGATTTACTAGTGCAAGAACGTTCATTGACATTCTTGATACAGTCAACAAATCTTATTGGTTAGTTTATTAGTGTAATTTTTTGTTTGTGCCTCAAAATGATTTATGGGTGTAGGGGATTGGCTGGGATTTACCCGTTTTGCCTCCCTTTCCGGATCTTGGGACTGCTGGAAGCATGATTTTTGGTGGACATTATGTAATCTCTCTTATATTTGGATTTTTTTTTTCAAGTCAAAGAAAGGTAGTCTTCATGGAATAATTCTCTAGCTTACTTTCTTTGTATCTTTCATATCTGATCAGAGTATGCTGCCTAAAGTTGCTTTGTGTTCCATTTTATTAATAAGATTATGGTATTTTGGCCAGTAGAAAAGTATAGACACTAAAATCAGCAAATACATATGTTAAACAAAAGTGGCTCAAAATCAACAAAAAGTAGCATAGATGAGCTGTGTGTTTGATGATTCTCTTTGGATGAGGGTCTTTGTTGAAGAGGCTTTAGTAGGGGAAAGGTGGACTCGATAGTAGCTTTTGGTAATCACGATCCCTGCTAAATCATTGGACTCTTTTGTCACTTCTAGATCAACCATTGTGCTTCTACCAAGTGGTCACCCTAACCCAAGTTTTACGACACTTAGATTGCAATTTTGAGTCTTTTTTAACTTACCAGTTATGTTTAGGAAAAGACTAACTGCAAAATGAATGAGTATGCTTGTGGTCTAGTGGTAGAAAACTTAAAGTAGTTAAGCGGCAGCAGTGAGAGTAGTGACTGGTGGGTGATTTACCGGAAGTCCTCACTAAAGGACCATAAGTCTCCCGATACTTAGGCAATGAAGAGGAGAGTGTAAGCCATTAGTCACAGAGGTTCGAATCCAAGCCGCCCCGTTTCATCCGACCGTTACTCAAATGATAATAATCGTGTGGGCGGCGATGCGGTTCCGGTGACGCCGCCAATAATCCCCATAATCACCAACATGACCCGGACTCGATTCGACATCATAGTGCGGGTATGTGATGGATGAGGCTCATCATGTGGTAGGTGTGACTCTTGCCAAAAAAATGAAAGTCACTGTTTAAAAAAAAAAAAAATACAACTCAACTAACTTTTTACCTTAATTGCTAGGCTGCTAGCATAAGTGCAATGATAAATTATTAAAATTTCCAGGTACTATTACAACTACTACTAAAAAAGCTGAAATGTTCTATATAATATGCAATTCTTTCATATAGTGGTGGTCACTCTTTACATGTTATGAGAAAGCATCAAAGTGAAATGTCTCTGATGCATTTTATTGTACATTTTCAATAATGTAGACATAAATTTGTTTTAAGGTTAGCAATGACATTGTCGATTGTTTGTTTTTGCACCCACCTCCTTAAAAGTTCCAAATAATGGTGATGAACTCCAAAATTACAAATCATGGTAAAACGTTTTGTTCTGTTTTACTGTAGTTACCTACCTTTTTTTGGTATCAGGTTAACATGTTATTAGGTTGTGCCTATAAAGTATAAACTATAGAATGGTAGGAAAAACATTATCCATGGTAACTAACTCTCTAATGCCTCTTTTCTAAAGCCACATATGTCTAATGCAAGTGAGATGGGGTGATATTGAGGTCCATGAATATGTAATCTCCCTTCTTCTACTTTTTCCAAAATTAGTTACACAGCTAGTGTTATATACAGTCCACAAGAAGTGGTATATACATGTTCTAATATGTTGATTTTTTCTTAACATTTCGTGCCTATATAAGTTTCTTAAGTCCTTGTTTCTGAAATGGTGTTGCTATATATGGTGCCAACGGGGTTGCTGTTGGAAAATTTAGTGCACTTGTGGGATTAGTTCACACTTTGTAATGGGCTAGGAGGTACGGAGTGTACACCCATGAGGTCCATGAACACCACGACTCTAATAGTGGTTTGTATTGGTAGTGCTAGTAGAAAGTCGCTTGTGAAAAATCTTGCTTGTGGTTTCCATCGATAGCGATGTTTCCACCGATAAGCATTGTTTCCATCGAGTGGTGTATCCACCGATAGCACTATGAAAGATTGATAAGCGGTGTTTCCATCGATAGGGTTGTATTTCCACCGCAAGTGGAAAGTCTTGCTGTGGAAATCTTGCTTATGGAAAGTATCGCTAAATGGCGATTAAATGCATTATGACCACGCTTTAATTGGTCATGTAACCACTAATGACTATAATGGGGATAGTTATGAGGTGATTAATGGGCGATTAATCCTCATAATTCCATTTGAACGGTGAGAGTAATGTCCTATAAATAGGATATCGATTATGCATGAAACACACACGAAAACCATTAACACTTATTAGCGCAAGGGTTATAGAATTGTGCCTAATTCCATAATCGCATTTGGTCTTATCCCAGTAGATATTCGTGTAACCTGCATTAGGGTCGAATAGTTTACTTTGGAAAGTGATCACACGATTCCAAGTGATATCCGGTAACCACCAAGTGGTATTTGTTACTGCTGACTATTGTTGTTTCTGCTGAAGTTGATTATCTAACCCTGCTACTGGGCTCAACACTCCAACAGTTGCGACATAAACTACATAGACAGAGTCGCTTCCAGGTAAGTACATACAGTTTGGAAGTTATATTCCCAATATATGGACTTCTTTCCTATAGTAGTATTTACCTGTAAAATGTTTTGGTATCTGTTGGGACTTGTCTCGTTTCGTAGAATAAGGACTTATCTTACATCTGCAATATTGAGACCTTGGAATTACATATGCTATGTTTGGCACACAAAATTATGGAGAGATTATGCTTATTTTTTCAAAAAATAAGCTATTTAAATAATAATCTTTGTTTGGCAGACATAGCTTATAAAAGATTATAAAAAAAAAATCTTCCATAATCTCTGAAAATAAAAGGTTACTTCATGTAGCTTATAAAAATAATCTCTTTTTACAATCTTTTTAAGCAACAGCGCCAGCACCAGCATCAGCAACAACACCAGCATCAGCACAATCTATTTTTGCCAAGCATACCCATAGTTGTGTCGGATCTTGACACCATAATATGGAACAGAATGATAATATAAATTAAACAATTTTGAATACATTTTCGAAAGAGAATTTCTTAAACGAACACTTTCTACTGCTACTTTACACATATAAACCTCGCCTATATATTTTTCTAAAATGAACTTTTCAATATTATACGTTAGATTTCTACAGTAATAGGTTTTAAACCGTACACGTGTATACCCAATTCCTGGGCGTGGGCTAGGCGAGAAACTAGGCGAATGAGTGTCTAGGGCGAGAAGTTTGGGCGTGGTACAAACCAGTAAGAAGTGAGGGCGTGTTCTGGGCGTGCCCTTGGCGAGAGGGTGAGCTAGGCGTGGGCCTGGGCGTGGAGCCTGGGCGTGGCAGCCTGGGCGTGGAGCCTGGGCGTGGAGCTTGAGTTTTTAAGGCGAGGCTTCGAGTTTTTATCTTTTTGTTTGGTGAAATCATTTTTCTACTTTTTTCTACTTATAAATACCCATAAACCCATAAATGTTGCTCATTGTATAGATTCAAAACTCATAATATTCATTCGAATATGGTTGTTCGTGAATGGAGATCTGAAGGTCAGTACAACTTCACTGAAGCAATATATGGTGAAGATGGTGATGAAAATGAACTACTTTTTTCTATTAGACTACATCACTATGGTACTTTCTCTTAAATTTGGTTGTATCACCTTCGACGAGGGTGTTTACGCTTATGTTGATTTTCTAAATATGAACACATTTTGCATGGATGAATTGCATCAACTTGTAAGGGAATTGGGTTATGATGAAAAAACACCTAGATATTTTTATTTTCAAAACCGAATAATAGTTTGGAAGATGGTTTGCTACCTTTGGTCACCGACATCGATATCCGTGTGACATGTTCCCATGTATAACACTTGAAGAGAAACTAATTAACGTTTACGTTACAAGATACCAATTCACTCATACAAAGATCAAGCCAAAGAAAAGAAAGGTCAAAGTTTCCAAAGAAACCCACTATTCATGCTCTAAGAAGGTTAGGAATGTGTAAGTTTCCAAAGAAACCCACTATTCATGCTCTAAGAAGGTTAGGAATGTGTAGTTATTTTCAATGTAATTTTATGTTATTTGCATTCGTTATTCAACGTAACTTGTTTGTTGTTTTTCAATTAAGCTTGTTTTTTGCAACAAACACGTATTGTTTTTTCAATTACAAATTGCAATTATTTTTTAGTTAACATATAATTGAGATTCATCAATCACAAGTTGCATATTTTTTCAATAAACATAAAGATATTGTTTTTTCGATTAACCTTCAATAACACCCAAACAATTACATAAAGATGTCGTATGTCGATCTTTGTGAAGATGTAGGTTCATGACATCTATCTTTAGAATGCCCAATTTTTGTGCATCGAGTACAATATGGTTCTCTTGACATCTCTCCTTTAGATGGGATACAATCTTTATTTTTAGGTCTCCCTGCTGAACGTTTACCTAGGTAAGGAGGTAAAATAGGTGTGACATAAGCTGGAGTGTCCCATGCTTCAATATCACCGACTGGATTAATTGATTCTTCATATGTTGCTCTATATGTAGATTTCATGAACCATTTTTCTGCCCAAATACCCAAATCGGTAATATTGAGAAATCTTGAAACAGCTATTACGTGATTGCAAGGCAAGCCTGAAAGTTGCCATTTTCGCAGAATCGCAAATACATTTACTTATATCAACAACATAGCTTGCATGTTTATCATCCACTTGGTATCTGTCAACATTGATACCAAGACATTTAATGAATAACTTTTTGTATTCTAAATGCCACTTTAGCTTCTCGCCCAAGGTGTAAGCTCATTTTCACCAAAGATCTACATAATTAAAATAAATACTATACTGCTTAAGTGTTTCATATAAAAACATTTCGATAATACCACATTTTGAAATGATAGTAAAAAAAAATACCTCATGTCTCCCTCCTTTCGTAATACCACCTCTGTAGTATATCTCTAAAGAATTCCATGAGCATTGTAACTGGAAGTTTACGAGCCTTCCGGGTTAATGAATAGACGGACTCTGCACTATTAGATGTTAGGTAATTATAACGATTAGCAACACAATGAGCCCGAGACCATTTTGAATATTGTGCATCTTTAAGTTTTTTATATGCGTTAGGTCTAGCAACCTCTATCATGGCCAAGTAACTGTCGAACTCAGGGATCGTGTACGCCTTGCACATCTTCCAATATATAGATTTGAATCATTGAGAATTTATGTCGGCGTTCATCATTAAATGACGACAACAATAACCATGAAAATCTTTTGGGAAAACCTTTTTAACAGCCTGAATGATCCCTGGGTGTCGATCGGATATGATTGTCAAACCTTTTTCACCGATGCAAAACTTCAACTGTTCAAGGAACCATGTCCATCCGGGGCCGTCCTCACCTTGGCAAATACCATAAGCGATAGGTAATATCTGGTTGTTACCATCCATACCTACAGCTAGAAGATTGACTCCGTTGTAGAAGTCACTTTTTAAGTGAGCACCATCGATTATGATCATTGGTCTTAAATGATTCCGAAAACTACGAATCTGTGACAACATGAAAAATATGACTTTAGTTAGCTTAAAAAAAGAGAATTTTTGAAAATTTATTGAACTAATAACTTACCACAACACCAATGGAAATAAACATCATTTCAAATCTTCCTTCATTGTCAACTTTTATATTTGTCACAGAGCCAGGGTTTTTCTTTTCTAAATTATGACAATAATAAGGCAATTTCTCAAAAGATTCATCAGGACCACCCCTAAGCATCTCTAACCCCTTATGCAACCCCCTATATGCTTGCTGGTAGGAAATATTGACTCCAAAACGAACAACCATATCCTTTATTATGTTTTTTGGTTTATATTCCCGATTGGGATCCGCTAATTGCTCTTTGATAAGGTAACCAATTAATGCTTTGTTAGCATTTCTGTGATGCTGACGTGTTATGGTTCTTGGACAAGTGTGGTTGTCTACAATTTTTTTTGTAACAAACATCCTACTACCCTTATAACTTCCACAACGTATTTTCCATAAACATTTTTCCACCACACAACAGACATTAAATGTTTGAGGATTTGTTCTTTTAACTTTGTATTCATAACCATCTAAAAAACATTTTTCACTGATTTTCAATACACATTCATCTTTTGATTTAAACCAACATCCTAAAAAAACAAGTTTTGAAGAATCATTATTTTTTGAGTTTCTTGGTTTGGCTTCAAAAATTGGTGTTGCTAAAAAAATCTCCTGGCATGTGCTTAAAAGTATCTTTTTGCCAGTCATTAAAACGTTTTTGTCTCTTCTCATGTTGAACTTCACCAACATCTTCTTCTTCCTCTTCATCATCAATATCAATGTCTGGATTATATCTAATTTCAACTTTATCGTCTTCATCATCATCTTCATCCTCTTCTATTATAGTATCAGCTTCAGATCTAAAATGGCTTTCATGGTGTGGAGTGAAATATCGTTGATTTTGGGTGTTGTAATTTTGGTATTGAGTGTCATACTGTTGGATGTAGCCATTGGCAACAGTTTGAGGAGGATGTTGATTTTCAGAATATGGGATATATTCATTATATTTAATATTCCGAGAATATTGAATATTTTGAGTATATTGTATATTATGAAAAATTTGAAAATTTTGATGTTGCTGAAAATTTTGTAAAAGCTGAAAATCTTGAGAATGTTGAATGTTTTGAGAATATAGAAAATTATTACAAGGTTGATAATTGGTTTGAGATGGAAATGTTTGGGAAGGTTGGCCAGTTTGACTATGATAAGGATCTAAATGTGGTGTTTGGTAAAACTGATTGACATACAATATCATTTGATCTTTATTTGTAGATAAAATAAAATTTATGAAATACCTCAACTCTTCATCATCGTTGATATCGTAAACTTGGTCACCGTAAGGAAGACGGTATGATAAACGATAACCCGCTAGTATCTAGAGCAAATTTATTCCCGACGTATTGCCTAAAACTACTATAAGTGATTTTTTTTTATAAAAGAACGTTAGAGTGACGATCACCATTAACAATGCACAATCTAAATTTTACTTTTGTTAAACTCGTATCCATTTCGATATTAGAAGTGAGATGTATCAAAAAGATGTGAATAATGTATGAAAAACTTGAAATTTGAGCATGTCTTAAATAATTTGAATGATGTCTAAATTTTGTATCTGAAGTGGACATGTCTTGTGTATTAAATTTGCCAACACACAAACCAGTAAATAAAAATTCAATGCATCAAAAATAGTGAATATTCATTATAGAGAAGATGTCGTAAAAGAGATAGCCCATGACATTTTTATGAAATATGTATGTTTTACATTAAATACTCAAAGACTCTCTAAACTTTAAGACATGTTCAAATTTAAGACATCGTTCTGCAAAATTTAAGACATGTCAAAAATAGAGACATGTCAAAAATAGTAATTCTGATGTCTTGGAAAAACCCGTCATGACACTTTTATCAAATTTCATGTATCAAATTCATTGCTATTTTCAGTGACTATCTTATCCTGAATTTTAAGACATCATTCAATTCAATTGGTAGGTAGCAAATTTAAGATATAAAGCATGTTAAAAATAGTGAGTATTGATGGGTTGGAATATCCTGACATGACATTTTTTTTATCAAATTTGGTGTATCATATTCATTGCTAAGATGTAGATTCATCGCCTATTTTTACATTGAATATTAAGACATCATTCAATTCAATTGGTAGGTAGCAAATTTAAGATATAAAGCATGTTAAAAATAGTGGATATTGATGGCTTGGAATATCCTGACATGATATTTTTTTATCAGATTTGGTGTATCATATTGATTGCTAAGATGTAGATTCATTTGGTCATAAATGTAGTCTATTCAAATATTTCATTTGCTTGTTCTTATAGAGCAATGTAAAATATGTTGTAACTTGTTCTAATAGAGCACGTAAAATGTGTTTCCTTGAAAAATAAGATTGATTGTCAACTAGAAATCATGCAGTTGGATAAATATTAAACATGTCCGAAAATACATAAAAATTACATAAATATGTTCGGTAAAACAAATAGAAAAAACTACTAAAGCACCAAAGAAAGAAATTAGAATAAGTTCTTCATCAAGTAGAGAAGGGCAACAAAGAAATTGGAGTAACATCATCATCCACTAGAGAAGGATCAAAATAAACTACAGTCTCATATAACTCCTCCACCATGCTTTCTCGAGCTCTACGTCCAAGTTCAATGGTATCAGCAACTAGGTTAATTGTAGAACCAAGTAAAAGAGTCTTCATAAACATCAACATTAGTGGTCTACAATCTCCAAAACACCCAGACTGCTGAGGCACATTTTCTGCTTGCTGAAAGTAATCTTATAGCCAGTATCATCAAAACCATTAGCCTCAAACCATCCTATTTCGCGCAAGAGGAAAGGAAACCTTACACCAATCATTTCTTTAAAATGTGTAAAGTACACATTACTAGAAATCTTCAGCTTCTCTAAGCTATCATAAAAAGTAAACCTTCCAGAAGGGATGTTTAATACCGAGAGATACCAATGACCATAGGTAGAATCATGAATAGGCATGTATATCTAAAGTAAAAAAATTATAACTAGTTAGTATACAAAGATATATAAAAGAAAAAGATGAAATATTGCAAATATATCATGAAAAAGGTGAATAAAAAATACGTACATCTTCACAATCATTCCAATGTTTAGGATACCATGTTCCATTAGCGAATTTCACAGCCTTATCATCACCTCTAATCAAATATATCATGAAAAAAGAATTGCATCCTGCCCATTTACCTTCATGTCCAAACTTGTGGAAGCAATATCTTACGTATGCCTCAACATGCTATAAAAAATGATAAAGATATACAAATAAATAACAAACAACTTGTATATTTTTATATATAAAATTTTAGGAAATAGACATACCGAATCGTCAAGATAACCATCACCATTCGGGGAGATTAAGACATAACATGCTATCCCAAAAACCTTTACGAACCCTAAAATTCTTAAGGTACGAGAAAGCACCAAAATCACAATGATCTGATGTATAGTACTCTCGAAAACGAGAAGTAACAAGAGGTCTTTGTTGATTCAACCCAACAACTACGTGAGATGGTAAAGGATAGATTGGGAGGCGTGGGACCGTATGCACAGGATCTTGTTTTTTTTTCTTCCTTTGCGGGGTTTGGGAATGTGAGTAGTGGGAGGTTGTTGGGTATAAGGATCTTCTAGATTTGATGACTTCTTCCTAACCCGTACTTCTTTTTCTTTTGGTACATCTACCTTAACCTGCTATAAAAAAATAATAATATGGAAGTTAAAAAATAGCATATAATATTAGTGATGTTATTATTATTATTGGTTGATTAAAAAATAACATATAATATGAAAGTTAAAAAATAGACATACCATATCAACAGAAGATGAAACATTTTGAAAAACAGAATATTGCACAGATGGTGACTGACACGAGTCACACAAAGTGGTGGATGTCTCATGATTGACATGTAGAGAGGGTGACTGAAAAATATTAAACGTAACCAAATTAACATATATGAAGATGATACATGCTAAAAAACACAAAAAAAACAATATATATAGTCTTACCATATCCTCGCGTGGGGCAAGTGAGCTAAATACACGTAATTGTTCTAAGGGGGTCTGGGCGAAATTCAACCATCCGACATTCTCAAAATCAAAACTCCCCGCATCTTGAGACACATCGAACCTAAAACCAGAATCCTTCCCAACATCAAAAGCTTCTTCACCTCGAACCTCTGTATCGATCTGATCATCTACATCGACCTTATAATCTGTCTTTGTGGGAGCCTTTGTATTCTGCTTAAGTATAGACTCAAGATCCTTCACACATTGCACCCATGCAGGAAATTGCTAAATTGTAAATTGAATACGTATACATTAGTCAATAGTGCCTAAAATCATAAAACGAAACATATGTAAACTAAGTTTATTAATAAAATTACCTGGTACGGCTACATGATTTTCTTCATCTCCATAATCTCGTCAAAAACTTTTTGTAAACTAATACCATCACGATTTCAAGAAGGTAGACCTGGTGGTCTGTTTGTAGTAGATGGAGCTTGTGGCCCATTTGTTGCAGCTCGCAATGGTGGTCTGTTTGTAGTAGATGGAGGTTGTGGCCCATTTGTTGCAGCTTGCAATCGTGTTGGCTTCCATCTATGTAGCCTCTTTTTAAACGACATTTGTGGTAAAACATCATTGGGCTTTGCATTAGCAAAAAATTGTGTACTAGCTATCCAAAACGGAGCTTTGAGCTCTAGAGCTGTCTCACGGATAGATAGTTCCTGTTGTTGGAACTATGTGCAACAAAAAATTTACAATTATGATAATAACGAAAAAATATATACCAACAATATTTGAGTTTTAATGTGTTATAACTTACATCATTGTCGTTATGGCCAAAAAAATAATCCCAATGCTCTCTAAGAAACTTGACTCTAACACGCCAAGAGATGCCCCTAGGTACAACATTTTGCTCCTGTATCCAAAACCGATTACTTTCGCGCATTACCTCTTGAATCCATGTCTAAAAAAATATTAAGTTTGTAAGGCTAAAAATTATTAAACATATATTAAAAAAAACAAAAAAAAGGAAAAAAAAAAAACAGTTAAAAACATACCTTAAAACCCCAAATAAAACCATACAAAGTATACTTAATAAGCTTCTCTTTATCAGTTTTTTCATCCCCGTTTCCTTCATCCATCTCTTCATCCCCCTGATCCTCCCTAAGTACCTTATTTTTATGGTTTCTTAACTTATTAACTTTACTATCATTAATCTTAAGATGTTTAGGAATATGTGTCCAAGCTGCGTTTCTCAAACTGTAATGACTAAACACAATCTATGAGCATCCTGCTCCTCTAACTCTAAAAAATCAGAACCGTCAAATAATGTCTTAAGATCCAAAAGTGTTACTACATTTTGGAATTGAGGGAATATACGTTGTACTAATGGAGTAGGCGCGTTTTCAAAGTCTTTAAGATTATAGGCACCAAACTTTAAACCGGTCATTAGACAAAATTCCTTACGGCCAAAATTGCAATAATAATCACCTACATTAAACCTTAACATATGAGATTGATTATGAATATCTTCATTAACTTCTTCTTGTCTAAGAAGCATACCGTGAACTAAATTAGGTTCCTGATCAAGATACGGTACATCTAACCAATCACTAAAACAATGATTCCTAAACATATGTACAACTATATCTCTACCATGCATGGTTCTAAAAAATTTCAACAAACTAAAACGACTACGAATGGTGACTTCTGCTGCATAAGTCTACAAAACAAAAAAAAGTAAACAACAAAAATGTCAATGACCACTAATTACTTTGGGATTTTAGTTTAAGGTTTGTGACAAATTTAAAGTTATTTGTTATAATTACGTTTTAATTTAAAATATAAAAGAGACAATATTATAGAAAACAAACAGTAGGAAACACATTCTCTTATCAAAATTTGGTTGATTGGATTAAAATAATAATAATAATAATTTAATTATCTTACTACTAAATCTTTGTTGCATTTGCACATGAATATAAATCATGTTTAAGATGTGTTTAAAATAACTTACGAACTGAGAAAAATAATACAGTAACGTCGAGACACTTTCATAAAGACAATTTATCAAACACATAGTAGACACTTTCATAAAGACTTGATTTTTATGAAAAAAATTATCAAAGACTCGCTATACTCGGTTTCTAACTATCTTTTTGTGTCAACCAAAAGAGAGAACCCTACTAATTACCATCACTAATTACGAATTGATTGTTGACTTTTGTATATAAAAACTTACCGGACATGCAACCATTGAATAAAATACTTGCAACTAACACAAAAGTGCCAACCAAAAAGAGAGAACCCCACAAAAAACACACATATACGCACGCCCAAGGTGCCAAAAAACACACAAACGAATCGCCTAAGGTATGCTTTTTATAAAAAGATTGAGTTGGAGGATGGAGGAAGATGGGGAATTGAATGAGGGAGTGATATTTGAGGGAGTTTGACTTGGGTAGTTTTCGTCTTTTAATTTTGGTGTAATGGTAGTAGTCTAGGCGAGGTGGGTAGCGAGGAGATGGGCATGAATGGAGGCGTGGTTCTAGGTGAGGGGAGGGTTTGGGCGTGGCTCTAGGCGAGGGGAAGGTTTGGGCGTGGTTCTAGGCGAGGCCATTTTAATTGTGGGGTTGTTTGGTTCTGAATTTAGAGTTAACAAAGTGAATTAAGAGTTAACAAAGTGGGTTCTCAAACTGGGTTCTCATTTAGAAGAAAATCGAGTTAACAAAGTGAATTTAGAGTTAATGTATTACAATTAATGAGTCTAAATGTTGTGTAGCTATACGTGAATTTACATGTATTATTTCTGCATAGTTTTAAGACAGATGGGTTACATAGACCCATTTACTCAAAACTGGCTCAAACTGGGTTCTCATTTAGCATCAAATTTTAGAAAAAATGTATTGGTAATGTATTGGTTGAATGGCCCACTCGTGTTTTGGTTTGCGTTTAGCTTTTTGTATATGCTATCAATGATTGTGACATGATTATAAAAGTTTTGTGGGGCAATGATTGTGACATGTACGAAAATGACATTTTTTTTGTCATTTTGGTAAAGTATAGGAAAAAGGTTTAGTTTGGGAATATGAGTATGTATATAGTTCATTTTCGTAATTTGCTTTTTTCGAAATAGTCCGAGGTGAAATGTGAAGTTGTTAAGGCAATTTATTTAATGTGAAGTATTTAAGGCAATTTATCGACCTTGCTCGAGACTCCGTGAAGCTTGATTTCGGACTTTGTTCAAGAAAAATCATGATCTTTGGTACACGACTAATGCAATCGAATCGAAATTCCAGCATGGACCCAAATCGTACTTTACCACCGTTCATAATCAAAGGAATTCAGAGAATCCTACTTCCCATCCATTCTATTTCTTCAGATTTCCGATTTTCAACCTTGAGAAACATTTCTAATGGAGCATCAAAAACATCGTCTACTTCACCAACATTAGGAACTGGATTGAATAAACTTCTATCCTCAAGTAAACCAATCACATGAACTACTCTGAGAAGATGCTTGGACACAAATGGCTCAAGAGTTGTCACCCATTCACAAGTGAAGGATCGAGTCTTATCTCTTCTTTAGCTTCCCTTGTCGCAGTATCTGCATCATCTACATCGCCCTCTTCTGTTTTTCCTCCAGGAAATGAAACTTCACCTGAATGCAAAGAAAGGGTAGAAGATATTTTTGTTAGAATTACGCGATGGCCATCATTACTCTCCTTGAAAAAGGCATATTAGAACTGCAACTCTTTTGGGGTTATGTTCTTTCGAACTATCGTGTATATTATCATAGTCATCTAAGCCAGGTGTTGGCTCCTAAAGACGGAGCTGCTTAGCTAAAACTGCTAGACTGATGTTGCTTATGTTGTTACTTGTTGTTAGTTGAAGCTGACATACTTATAATGTTGTTCTTGGATCTAAAGAGAGAAAATGATGGTGTTGTTTTGATAAAACTGATGATAACTTTCTTAATAAGAGCATTCTAGATAGGACTCGATCCTTTTGTGTGGCTCAAAGGGGGTGGGGGTGGGGTGGTGGTCTTTGTGATGCGGTGGCTTTCAATAAAAAAAAAAGTAAAAGTAAGGAAGAAGAAGAAGAAGAAGAGGGTATATTAGTCATTTCACGTGCTTTTGAATTTGACTTAATGGGAGAACTAACATTTTTCAGTGAACAACAGTGTCTCTCGGTAGCTGTTTTGCAAAAAACATAAACATTAGTGGCTGTTTTGCAACAAATTTCGTCCCGATGTAATCCTTGCATTTTCGGAAAACATTAGGGACAAAATTTGCAATTTACCCTTTATTTTCTTCATATAGAAGGGACAACTACAAATGGGGATTACATTCTTCCATTTAAAACCAGCGCATTTTTGATAAAAGCTCATGTTCTTCTAGTTATTTTGAAATCTTTTATATAATGAAGGAAAACCTCAAGTGAGGATTGTGATGATGGTTGTATAGCAATTGTTTAACGAACTAGATTCGAGACAACCAAAGGGAAACTTATGGGAATGATTTTTGATTTCAACTCAAAGGGTAATTTTATACATGGCCATTTGTTCATAGTTTCTCATTAACATTTCAACATAAAATTAAAAAATAAATTGATCTAAATTATTGATACACAAACACAACATGCGATAGTTAAACTTTGTATATAATATATAAAGATAGCCCATGTCTATGAAAGTACTATATATAAACTTTTACCACGTACATCAAACATAATTATAAACCAAGATTATGAATCATAGTTAAAACAAAAAACAAAAGTAAAGCTACTTGTTTTTTAATAAATAAAAATACATTATTAAAATTGTTAAAAAACGTCATGCGTGCGCGGGTATTATAACTAGTGATCCTTCATTCCTAATACCAGATGTCAACATGTTAATTTTTAATATTATATTTATACAAAAGGATCTGAAATTTGATAGTCTTTTGTACAATAAAACGACAAGCTAATCTAAAAGAGATGTTAGATTATAATTAGCATTTCACACCTAAAAACTTTTAAATAAAGAGTTTATAATACTTGTAAATCATGAGCTTAATAATACTTGTAAGTCACGAGCTTAATGAAACTGCTACGGGTGTTTAAATTTTAGGATAAATTGCAAATTTGGTCTCTAAAGTAACACGAAAATGCAAGGATTACACCGAGACGATTTTGTTGCAAAAAAACATTAATGTTTACATTTTTTGCAAAACAGCAACTGAGAGTTAATGTTCACTAATGATAACATCAAATAGTCCTGAATATTAAGTGTCAATTTCCCCCGATAATGCTTGTAATTTATATCATTTATATGGATTTACGCTTGTTTTCCATTGTTTTCCACTTTCGGGTAAATTACGAGCATTAGAGCTAAAGAGACGCGAACCGGAGAAATATCAAAAGATTTATCACGGATGCTACTTTGAAGAAGTTACTGGCGTAACTCATCTCTCACATTACACCGTAACTATTGCGTGACTCGTAAAACCAACTTATCGAAGGTTACGCGTAACTCTTCCCAAAGGCTCTGACGTAACTAAATTAGGTCAAATGAGGTTCCACGTCACGATACTTACGCCGTAACTATTTCATCAACTACAACAGAACCAAGTTTATTGAAGACTACGGCGTAACCACTTATAAGGTTACGCCGTAACTAGCGATCTAGTGCAAAATACGGAGGAATTGAAGGTTACGGCGTAACTCTTGTTATGGTTACGCCAGTAACCCATATCCGCTTATAAATACCCCACTAATTCCAATTTCTAATCATCCCATTCCACACACAACAATCGAGAACGTGGGAAAAAGCTCAAGGCGGTCTTGAGGAGCATCTGAGTCGTCTCCAAGGAGAAATCACTCCCCTACGATAAGCATTAGTATTTTATATTTTCTTTACTTTCAATTCATGTATTTCGTACCTTTGAATATTGAATTTGTTTGTATGATTAATATGAGCAGCTAAGCACCTCTTGGTGTTGGCCTAGTTATGATTCCTTAATTGTTTTGTTTGCATTTACATTACTTCCGTACAATTATTTCTAAGTGTATGCATGCATAGTTTATTGGTAGCCGCCCTTGGTTCGGTAGTTTTGAATGGCGGTAGAGGCCAATTACCTAGGAGATATGACCAACTGACCCTAGGTGAGCGGACTAAGATGGGAAGGGTAAGATTTGACCAACTGACGACCCTTTCTACTTGTGCGATTTGACCAACTGATCACCTACCGTTTGGATGAACTTAAGAATTAGGGGGTGAGTGTTTAAGTTGCTAACGCCCGGGCACTCACTATTATAGATCTAGCATGTAGCGGTACTTAATGACTTGGCTTAGGGACCGGGAACAACAGGACTTATGAGGGACACCGACTTCTCCTGTGGTGGCATCTTTGCCGATAGGTTAGGCGAATTGACCAAATGTTGTCCTCTCGACTTTGACCCCACCAAGTAATTGGAAGTAAGTAGACGAGACATAACTAGCTTGGAGGATTAAATAGGTTAGCACCACTCTCCTCTATTGATTTACCCTTTACCATTTATCTGCTTTTATTTGCTTTATTCTGCTTTAGTAGTTTAATTAATTAATTCCCTATCGAAACCATTATTAATCTGTGACACCTAGACTTAGTAATAATCCAGCACACATAGCTCTTGGGACGACCTCGGCTTTACCGATTACTACACTACAATCGACCGGGTACACTGCCCATTAGTGCACTAGGGTAGACCATAGGTATAACGGACTTTATAAATATAAAAACACAGTCAAGAAACCTGCATCAAGTTTTTGGCGCTGTCGGGAGTTATATTAGGATTAATATTAAGTCTTTCATTTCGTTTTAAACTTTTCTACTATTCTCACGATCATTATTCGAGTTTTCAGGTACCATGGAAGTTGTTATCTACAATGACCTCACTCTTGAGGAATATTTGGCGTTGACAAGAGCATAACAAGGGCCGGGTCTCGTAAGACCGGCAATTGGAGCGGATGTCCGTTTCGAAATCAAAGACCAATTTATGAGGGAACTTCGTGCTAACCCTTTTTCAGGAAACATGGACGAAGATGCATATGAGCACGTTGAAAATGTCCTATACATCGCTAGCCTTTTCAACATTTCGGTCGTGTCTTATGATGCTGTTATGCTAAGTGTATTCCCAATGACTCTTACTGGAGTTGCCAGAAGATGGATCGAAAGATTGCCCACCGGGGCAATTAATACTTGGGCTCTACTTAAGAATCACTTTATTCAGAGATATTGTCCGCCATCAAAGAGTTCTAACCATCTTTTGGAGATCCATAATTTTAAACAAGAAGACGATGAAACGTTGTATCAAGCCTGGGATAGATACAACGATCTCCTTTACAAGTGTCCTACACATGATTTGAACAACCAGCAGACGGTCAGAATTTTCTACAAAGGAATTAACGTAACTACAAGACAAATGTTGGACTATCAAGGACCTATCCCAAACATGACTCCTACTCTTGCTATTGAAGCCATTCAAAAAATGGCTGATCACTCTCAAAAATGGCATGACGGAGGAAGTAAAAGGAGCCAAGGCAGAAATTTTGACAGAATTGCAGCAATCGCTAGTAAAATTGAAAATCTTAGTCGAGATATGCTGAAAATCAGAGAAACCGATCATGCCATCCAAGTGGGGTGTGAAAGCTGTGGAGGAGGACACCTCACGAAGAATTGTCCTCATGTCGACGAAGAGAATATTGAAGAAGCCAAGTATGGAGAAAATCGACCGTTTTACGGAGATAATCGAAATAGTAACGGGTATCGTGGAAATTACAACCATGGGCCTTATGGAGAAAGAAAGCCCAGTCTTGAAGAAACAATTAACAAGTTCACGAAACTTGACCGAAACAAAAGAACAAGATACATGGTTAAGGGGTTTCCAGGAGAACACTAATAAAAATCTTTCCAGGCACGACGAAACCCTAAAAAATCTTGGAGCAATGATTGAAAAACTCAGTGCTGAGATAGATGAAATTGAACTTAATGAAACCAAGCACATGGTGGAATGCAACACTGTTTTACCCAATAATTCTCAGGAGGTGGTTGAGGAACGCAAATCCACAACCGATGAATTAGAGATGACGGTTGCCAACATGCAGGTAGGGTTACGCCGTAACCAATTCCCTGAGTTACGGCGTAACCATAATTCAGAAAGCGTATCCAGGTCAGGAACGAGTTTATTTTCAGTTAAGGATATTAGCGCGGATGGGTTAATCATTCCATGTTCTGCTGGGAGTATTAATATTTTGGGGGTAGTTGATTTTGGATCTTGTATAAACATCATGCCGCTTTCCATATTCCTAAAACTTAAGATAATCCATCTGGGAAACGAAAATCTTGATTAAACCAATGATGACACCAAAGTTACCCTTTTGGAATTACTGGTGGTACTTGTATCAAGGCCGATAAATTTGTTTCAGCCCCAGAATTTGTAGTCGCCGACATGGGGAAAAACAAAAAGGAACATTTGATTCTCGGTAAACCGTTCCTGGACACATTAGCATATTATGGTGGATACTGTGCCGATATAGTGGAGTTTAAATTGGATAAAACCTTAAGCCTTGAACCAGACAAAATTTTTACGACTAAGGATTCACCAAGGATTGAATTAGATGATTCCGATAGATTTCCGCCTTCATCTTTTGGCCATTTGCAGGGCACCAAATGAAGTGACGATGAAAGAGATGAGGAAGATATCCCATTTTCTGTACCCAGATACGTTGTTAAAGGAAGACTTCACTGTTGTGTTCCTGATACTTGTTTAATTAATGGGACCAAAGTAACTCTACCCACGTGTTCTCCTTTTCAAAAACGATGCAATTGAGGAGGTCAACACCTCATTCGAATGATTAAAGAGGCTGCAGAAGTTTGGTGGTGCTGGGAAAACGAGAAACTTATCAGGAAAATGTGGTTACAAGGACATAATGTTTTTAGCGAATGGTTCATCGATATTGATTGGACCATTCATTTTTGTGAACCAGCTATCATGCATGATGACTACACCATGGCATGGCCTACATGCAACCCCAATCGCAAGATCTGTGATGGAGGAGAATACCCTAAACCTAAATGGCTCAAACGCCAGGAATGGGCGTGTTTTGAGGAAGATAAAAGAAGCAAAGTAGGATACAGGGGGGTCTCATTTGAAAATTGGTTACGAGTAAAGTTTGGGTATGATAAAATAAAAGACGAAGAAGAGGCTAAATTTCGTTACGAATGGGCACGAGCTAATTTTCTGCAGAAAAGATACACCGTGACGCGGTTTGTTTCTCCACATGTTTGGGACCAGACTTCTTCAAATAATATAGACATGGAAGAGGTCGGGGAAGTCCAAAGGCCCCCATAGTAGCCCCGCAGCTCTGAGTCTAACTTAAAGACTCGTAAATAAAGAAAAGTGCTCTTCCAGGAGACAACCCGAATTATCCCTTTCTCTTATTTTATTTCCATTTTGTAGGGTTTTGTGTTTTCTAACCATTTTGCGTGAAACGAGGAAGTAATTGTCATGCAGACTTCTTCGATTCGACCGAGTTACGACGTAACTCATCTAAGTAATTACGCCAGAACCAACCTTTTGCGGCAGTAATTCTTGACGCATTAATCATTACGGCGTAATACCATCTCTCGTAGTTACGCCAGTAACCACTCGCTTTGCGACTTATGTCGGTTTTGGCGATTCTGGCGTAACTCCTCAAAAGAGTTACGACGTAACCTTCCTATGCTTTAATTCTTTCATTTTAAAACACAAGAACCTTGTATTAGTATTTTAAATGAACTTTGTGGGTGTGTTCCTCAAACCCTCACGAGACTTCACTCGTCCACTTGGGACACCAAGTGGTTTAAAAGGCTTATTGCATATGCTAAATGCAATCGTGATTCCTACGAAAGTGAGTTAGGTTTATTTTTCATTTTCATTTTTTTCTTTTAGAATTATGCTTGTCGGTAGTGTGATTTCGTGGATTGAAGTTTGTTCATGATGCTTATCTGAAGGCACGCCTCTTTTCGTGGGCCTTCTTTCTTTATGGAGCAAATTTCAAGGAAGTTCTCACTCTAATTCTACTTTTCTCTTCACCTTTATTTAATGCTTAGTACAAAAGGGACTTTGTACAATTCAAGTGGGGGGACGGGAGTAGAATTATCCCTTGAACATTATTTTGCCCTCGTTTTTCTAGTTTATTTTGAAAAATTATGCCATTTTTAAAATTTTGACATGTTTTTCTTAACCTAACTAGAGTAGACCTTAGCCAAACACATACAACCCTTGATATATTATGGTGAGATTAGCCTTATCCGTTTCCAATATTTTACCCCAAATCCACCAAATTATGAGTGTGCCGGTAGCTTGTAAACTTTAGAACTTGGCCTTTGCATCATTTCAAGACCATAGACGAGGTATGTTGAGTTAGCTTGATGTATTTGGACTTTTCAGTTTTAGAAGGCAATATTATAGGATTATCACCCAAACAGCCTACCATTGTGTGTCTTTCGACTAGTCACCACGACTTCTCGACCACCATGTGAAACCCTTTTGTTGCACTCACCTTTAGTGCAAGATACCCCTAGATACACCCATCTGAGCCATTCCTTTCATTTTATTAACCCGATATATTGTTTCGATACACTTATACACCTTAGCCTACCCTGTAGTCTTTTTTTGTGATTGGGAAGTCATCATTTGCCTAAGTTCAAGGTTCGAGTGGAAAGGTTCGGAAATCACGCTTTCATCGACAATATTCCTGAAGATCATTGAAGACCCCCCGAATTCCCATTGTTCATCTCAAGTGGGGGGATATTATGTTTAGTTATTATTATGTTGAAAAAAAAAGTGATTCGAAAAAAGTAGTTGTTATATTGTAAAGTGTAAAGTTATAAGCACTATGTTATGAGCTTTATAGATTTAGTATCGAGGAGGCTACCTCGGTCACATTTGAAGATTGGAGTTGGTAATTATGCCAACAATTGGAGAAAATGTAGTGTGCCCATCACGACGTCCTCTAATGACACATCTACCTTATATTTCATTATCCGGTTTCTTGACTTCAAAGCTTGAACTTTGGGCGGACTGTAAGTAGTGATGACTTGGTTATAGATTTAGACTACCTGCTTGTTTTTTATTTTACACCATTTATACATCCCATGTCTTATCCTACCCTTTAGTCATGAAGCGTGTCTAGGTGATGCAGCGAGCAATCTTTGGTGTCTTGGCCATGGATTTTGTCATGTATCATTGATTTTGTCCACTTCGCCGTGACATGTTAGTAATGACGAGTCACCCCTTAACCTTTGTCGTGTCTACCCATATTGCCTTTGAGAATTGTTTAGCCCTTAACTCTAGTGGTGGAGATTTGTGTAACCGCCAAGCTTATGATAGAATACATGCTATGATTGTGCGATTGAGTGATCACCCTGAAATTGACACTTAGAATAGTTGAGAGATTTGAGTATTTTGTTCCCCTTTCGTGAAGTGTTCGGCTTTGTTTTATTCTAGCATAAGAGATTTGTAAACTTTTATTTTCCAGGTTATGGGAGATATCTTTTTAGGAATCTTTCTAATAAGGTCTACTTGAGGGCAAGTAGAGTTCAAGTGGGGGGATATTTGATAACATCAAATAGTCCTGAATATTAAGTGTCAATTTCCCCCGATAATGCTTGTAATTTATATCATTTATATGGATTTACGCTTGTTTTCCATTATTTTCCACTTTCGGGTAAATTACGAGCATTAGAGCTAAAGAGACGCGAACCGAGAAATATCAAAAGATTTATCACAAGATGCTACTTTGAAGAAGTTACGGCGAACTCATCTCTCACATTACGCCGTAACTATTGCGTGACTCAGAAAACCAACTTATCAGAAGGTTACGGCGTAACTCTTCCCAAAGGCTACGACGTAACTATATTAGGTCAAATAAGGTTCCAAGCCGCTGATACTTACGCCGTAACTATTTCATCAACTACGGCGTAACCAAGTTTATTGAAGACTACGGCGTAACCACTTATAAGGTTACGTCGTAACTAGCAGATCTAGTGCAAAATACGGAGGAATTGAAGGTTACGGCGTAACTCTTGTTATGGTTACGCCGTAACCCGGATCCGCTTATAAATACCCCACTAATTCCAAAGATTTCTAATCATCCCATTCCATACACAACAATCGAGAGACGTGGGAAAAGCTCAAGGCAGGTCTAGAGGAGCATACTGAGTCGTCTCGAGGAGAAATCACTCCCCACGATAAGCATTAGTATTTTATATTTTCTTTACTTTCAATTCATGTATTTCGTACCTTTGAATATTGAATTTGTTTGTATGATTAATATGAGCGCTAAGCACCTCTTGGTGTTGGCCTAGTTATGATTCCTTAATTGTTTTGTTTGCATTTACATTACTTCCGTACAATTATTTCTAAGTGTATGCATGCATAGTTTATTGGTAGCCGCCTTGGTTCGGTAGTTTTGAATGGCGGTGAGGCCAATTGCCTAGGAGATATGACCAACCGACCCTAGGTGAGCGGATCGAGACGGAAGGGTAAGATATGACCAACGACGACTCTTTCTACTTGTGCGATTTGACCAACCGATCACCTACCGCTTGGATGAACTTAAGAATTAGGGGTGAGTGTTTAAGTTGCTAACGCCCGGCACTCACTATTATAGATCTAGCATGTAGCGGTACTTAATGACTTGGCTTAGGGACCAGAAAAGCAGGACTTATGAGGGACACCGACTTCTCCTGTGGTGGCATCTTTCTTGATAGGTTAGGCGAATTGACCAAATGTTGTCCTCTCGACTTTGACCCCACCTGAAGTAATTGGAAGTAAGTAGACGTAGACATAACTAGCTTGGAGGATTAACTAGGTTAGCACCACTCTCCTCTATTGATTTACCCTTTACCATTTATCTGCTTTTATTTGCTTTATTCTGCTTTAGTAGTTTAATTAATTAATTCCCTATCGAAACCATTATTAATCCGTGACACCTAGACTTAGTAATAATCCAGCACACATAGCTCTTGGGACGACCTCGGCTTTACCGATTACTACACTACACGCGACCGGGTACACTGCCCGTTAGTGCACTAGGGTAGACTATAGGTATAACGAGACTTTATAAATATTAAAACCTGGTCAGTAAAACCTGCATCAACTAACTTTCGTTAGTTTTCTCGTTAAGTGGCACGTGAAATGACTAATATATCCTCTTCTTCTTCCCCATTTTTAGGGACATAATTTGCAATTTACCATATTCTTTTTTTTATTGGAAGCCACCACATCACAAACACAGCCACCATCATCACGCAACCAATACCACCACCCTCTAGCTACCACCACCACCCTCTACCGCTACACAACCACCACCATCAAATCCTTATTTTATCATTGTTATAAAATAGCAAACAAAGAGGCTCCAAATAGGATTACAAAAAAGTATATTATTTAAATGGTCTAATTTACCACCTCTGTTCCAAATTTTATGTTCATTTTGACTTTTTTAATCAAACTTTGACCTTAAATATATTTTTTTGTATTATATAATACTTGATGAAAGTTATACCAATGGAAATACATTTAAAATCTAATTTCATTTATATATTTTGCAACAAGTATTGTCTAATACAAAAAGATATATTTAAGGTAAAATTTTTTTGATTGGAAAAATCAAAATGGACATAAATTTTGAGACGGAAATAGTATGTTTTTAAGGCAAAGATATCTTAAAAGTTTCTAAGCATTTGAATATACCCGATTTTCAACCCGTCTAACCCAATTAACGCATGGCTAAGTTTTTAAGCTTTTCATGTCGAGATCAATGACATATCCTCAAATCAAACCATTTTTCCCAAAAAAAATAAAGATTTAATTGCATTTTTGGTCCCTGTGGTATAGCCAAATTATAGGCTTGATCCTTAAAACTTTGAAAGTGCAATAATAGTCCTCATTTTGAAGTTTGGATTGCATTTATGGTCCCTGGTCGGGGTGAAATGACCAAATTACCTTTGTCTTCTCTGAATAAGACAAAGGGTATTTTAGTCATTTCATTTTATCCAGGGACCTAAAATTCGATCCAAACTTCAAAATGGGGACTATCCTTGCACTTTTAAAGTGTTAGGGACCAAACCTGTAATTTGATCATACCACAGGGACCAAAAATGCAATTAACTCAAAAATAAATAAAAAAATAAAAAAGGTCGGTCTAAAAATCCACCTTTATTAACAAACAAAATGGACCTTCGAATGTTCATTAAAGCAGATTCTAATGAACCAACCGAAGAAAGAGGATGGATTGACTAAAAAACATCAATGACAAACTCAAGCCAAAATCTGTACCTAGTGGTTCCATCGAAAACCGGAGGCGGGTGAGAAGTGAAAACAATATCTCATTGTCACCGGTCATCTTCACCGATTATCTCACCATCGCCGGTCATCCTCATCGATGGCTGTGTTGGTGCTTTAGTGGGTGCATGAACCGGAGATTTAGCGGGAGAGTGAGCCATCGGTGGAGTAGCAAGCTTACTGTGGTGATGGTGGTAGTATTTGTTGTTACGATGGTGGTGGTAAGGTGAAATATGACCGGGTGCACAAATTCTTTTGAACCGTAATACTTAAAACACATTTCAAAGGACCGGGTGCATTTAAGATGAATTTAGGAAAAGTCATTGTTTTTTCAAAAATTAACACTACATCGAAAAAATCCATGGGGTTCCTGGGCACCTGCGAAACCCCTAGCTCCGTCCCTGGGGTGATGGTGCAGTTGCCGGTTGGTACGACGGCGCGTGGTGTGGTGACTGAGTCCAGCTGGCACAACACTTATCAATGATTTAATGTTGAAACTAATTTTTTTAAGGGATAATGATAGGAATGCCCCAGTTGCCCCAAGCCTATTTACTTTCCGGGCCATTTTTTTGGTGGTATGAAACTAGGCCAAGGGCAACTTCCTCATTGGGCAACTCATCCACAGTGTGACAAGTGTCCCGTATGTGTAAGGTATTATTTTTTGGGCAACCGTATTTTTTAAAAAGGGTTTTTTTTTGTCATTTTACATAACATAGAAAGTACACATTTGAATAGTGAAAGGACAATACATTTTTATTCAACGAAATAATCCGGCTAGATAATTTGAAATCATAAAATTCCATACCCACCCGTCTTCCTCACTCTCTGTTTTTGCTTTTCGCACAAAGCAATCTGAGTTACTGTTTTCACTAATCAAACCGTCTTCTTCGTCAGTCCGTCTCTTCCTCCTAACTTCCTGTATAGCACCATATAAAAGAGACAGTGTTGATTGCAACCGAGTTTTACTTTTCACGACATCTTTTTCAACAACCAAGACCACCTTCGATTGTTCAATTTTTTTTCAATAATGTGGTATAATATGGTATGTAAATCTTTTTATTTATGTTTATTACATATGATTTATTTCCAATTGGTTCTATGTTATAATAAATCGTTGTTGTTTTTCAAAGGTTGTTATTTGATTAATAGCTATGTTAGATAGGTGTTAATTCCATTTTATAATCCATTGCTCTTTTTATGTTTGTCTGATTCGTAATTGCAAATGTTGGTTGTCATAATTTACGCATTTTTTAGTGTTACGACCATATTGTATCACGTTATTATCCCTTGTTATTAAACTATTGATTATGTATGGTATAATACCTTAGATGTCGTTAGTTAAGTATGGAACAATACTTGGTTCATTTAAAAATTTAGTTGTATTCAGTAGACTAATAAGGAGTCATTGAAATCGGTCGAGTTCTAGCCATTGAATCTGTTAGATTATGGTAGATGGTTTATATGCATCACCAGATATGCTTATGCTATTGTTTACGACGTTGGTATAGATTCCTTCTAACTTATTTAGTTATGTATTCTATGTTCTGAGTTATTTTTTGTTTTTTGTTTACCCTTTTTAGGACTGTGAAGCTAAATTAATCATTACGAGTAAACTGAACTACTTTTGGTTAATAAAGCAAAAGTTAGACGCAAAACTCCGGATCTTGTTTAGGAGTACCTGCTTTGGAAGATGGCTTGATCTCTTGTTTTTTGAACATGAAACACACATCATAGATTATATGCTAAGGAAACAACATAAAGTGGATGATTCTCATTATGATATTCCCCTTCATTTTTTACATTGAAGGACATGCTCTACATTTTGGTCGTCTTGAGTTTTGTCTAATGACCGGGTTGCGGTTTGGAACTGTAAGCTTTGGGTTGTATAGATCTAGTTCTCTCAATTTTCGTAACAGGGTATTTCCTGATAAGCAAGGGTTGATTGTAACCAACTTAGATGTTATTGGTGTTATCGACAATAAAGAGCAGTTTTGACAGATATCTGATGAAGACGTTGTATGTCTTTCTCTTTTGTTAGCCTTAGAGGTGATCTTTATGGGTCGTTTGTTGACATGCGAGGTGGATGATACACTGATGAGGTTAGTTGATAATATAGATGATTGGAATGCCTTTCCATGGGGTGAGCATATTTGGACTCATTTATACAACCAAATTCATAATGTAATTGATAAGCACACGGATGACCACCTTTTAAGTTGAAGAAAGATCCAAAGCATTGTCCGACATATACTTTGTATGGATTTGTGTTTGGTTTTCAGGTATCCATTTATGTGTACTAGTATTAATCTATTTAACATTTATGTTTTGCAAGTTCACAGTTTTATTGATTTCTATATTGTAAAGTTTATGTTTTTTTTATTCGTATAGGTTTGGATCCTTGAGTCTTTTGAAAGATGTCATAGTTGGTGGATTAAACATCCAAATGCGATACCAAGAGCACTTGCATGGTCTACGAAGTCCAGATTTAAAAGAACTGATCGTTCCAACCTTTTTTCAAAGGTAAGTCTTTTATACTTTTGGTTATTTATTATCTTGTTTATTTATTTATTGTTGATTGTGTGTTATACGTAACCAAAACCTAGCAATATTGACACTAACCTAATTCCATTTTAACCCCAAAATGTTGTTTTTACTTGTGTTCACTAATAATCCAAAACACACAATCTATTGTATACGCATTAACCCAATGCACATAATCCAATCATTCATATACCTACGTTATTTTATCCATCAAGGTATTGGCTGACACATGAACTATTGGCATATAAAGAAATATTGTCATGCGAATATGCGTATTCAACCAATATCTAAAATGAAAATATTACCATTTTTTGGTCAAAAACATATGCAGAAATATACTTACATATGCATAAATAGGTATTCCACCAAAAATATGTGGCCACAAAATATCACCATTTTTTTCCAAAACATACGTAGGGATGTTCCAGGCATCTGTAACCTAAGCAGAAAAATACAGGTAAAAAGTAAACCTACACAGAAAAGTAGATGTCCCATTTGCACATATCTAATTCAAGGAATATGCATAAATACTCAAAACATCTGCACAAATACTCACACATAATTTAAGGTGAACATATTATAGATTAAACAGATAACTATCATCCAAGTTTTTTAGTACATCAAAAAACTACTAGATAAGGTAAACATATAATAATTAAGCCATTTTTCTTTTTCCTTTGCCTTTGCTTTTGTCAGCTGCTCCTGTGACTGTTGAGGTTTTTTTATGTTAAATTTATTCTCTTTAATATCAGCCCAAGTTTGTTTGTTTGTTTTTTTTTGTAAAAGGAGAATGTATATATATAATCACACACTTTACAATTTCCAAATGATAGCAATGGACATTTACCATACTTATCACCAGACACTTGAAATAAAGTTTGCTTTACTAATCAAAGCATTCTATATCAGCTATACTATTGTTATACCAAGAGCTATACTTTTTCTAGTACATCTGCTACTAAACAATACGAAGGAACTTAATATTCCATAAACTTTCTACATTTCTAACTGGAATTGAATCTTTGAACTTGAAGCTCATCATATTCATCTTTACAGTTTCAATGATCAACAGTGTCAAACTGCTTTCATCTCTTTTACTTTGTCTGAAAAGTCTTTTATATCTTTCTTGCCAGATGAAGTACACAGCTGCACCAATCACTAACCTTCTAAGAATACTCCAAATATTGTTGTTTGTTGTCATTCTTGAAACCTCATTTATCAATATAGTCCAATCATATGCCAGCTTTTTGTTCATCAAATCTTGCAACGCATCCCAGATTGTCTTGGAAAATGAGCATGTGAAGAATAAGTGGTTGTGTGAGTCAGAGCACTGATTACACAAAGAACATCTCATTACTTCATTAGGTTTCCATTTAGCAACTTTATCTTGAGTTAACAACTTCCCCTGAACTGCCATCCATAAGACAAAAGAGTGCCTAAGAATGCATTGTGAGAACCAGACCACTTTCATCCATGGAACTTTAGGCTCATTGCAACACATATCCTTCCAAACCTTCTTGATAGCAAAGTTGATTGTCTTTCCATCATTACTGACCCAAACAGCCTCATCTTTTATCTGATCTTGTATCATAGGTACCTGAACATTATTTAGCTTGGGAGATTTGCTATTCCAATCTATTGGCCATCCCCAATTTCTATTACTGATCAGTTCAGCTACTGTACAGAGACTACTCATCTTTGCATCATATAACTTGTAGGACCTTACTTTTATCAACCTTATCATAAACCCAACACGTTATGCACGTTATGCGTATAACACGTTCAACACAAACACAAACCTATGCGTAAATAAAGAAGGAAAGATTAAGATGTTGGTGACTTGATGTTTATAAAACCGTGTATGTTGTGAGAGAAAGATGAAAACAATAAGTTGTATATTCCAAAGAAAACACACACACACACACATTCAAGCACACCCCTCAAATGACCATTTGAGGGGTATTTATACTCTAAATACAAGATGCCCTAAAAGGCTTTGGCTTGGGCTTTTGTGGGCTTGGACATGGGTTGGATTGGATATAAGGCAAGCTTAACTAAACTAATACCCATTTAGCTTAGTCCAATCCACGAGCCCGTTGACTATTCTAGCACGATATCTAACACACGTTACAAAGTTTCTAAACATGAATGACCATTACTTCTAATAAAACTATTAAGGCTAACAATCTCCCCCTAAGGGGTGGTCATTCAAATGATGATCCACTTGATTAGGTCTTTACTTTTCTCGAGCTTGAACTTTGTGCGTAGATATAGAATAGTCTTGATTCTTTGTTCCTTCATGCTTTGTGATCAGATAATGTGGTTTTCTGCCGTTGTCAACTTCGTTGGTTTGGTGTCTCCACGTCTTTCTCCACCATGCTCACACTTCTATTTGTCTTTTGGTTACCAATGATGTAGTTCTCGAGTCTTTATACTTTGTAGATTCTTTGACATTGACGAAGAATCATCTTAAACTTTTGTTTCCTTTGATTTTGATGAGAACTTTCATGTGTTGTTGGTATGAGCATGTGGAGAGTCTGCACGATCAATCCGCTCCGGAGCTTCCATAAGAAGAAAACATAAAACAGGTTAGTAATAAGCGGATTCCGGCACTTACAAGTTTGAATTTCGAGGGTGTTAACAGCATAGTGTGAAAACACGTCTCTAATTCTCACAAGGGCCGTTCCTGAACTGGAGTCCCACAAGTGAGATAACACGATATACCAAGTACACCTCTGCTCGGATGAGTCGTTGAGGTACACGAAGCATCACCCCACGATCAGACCGTTTGAGACACACTAAGCGTAATCCACGGGGAGTTACAGTGACTGCTGTGCCGGGCGCTTTGATGTTGACCACGGCGGGAGTTTCCATTCAATCATCAAGATCACGGATGTGAAACTTCTCATAAATGTTACGGCGATTGCTAAGATCTGCGTAGGACTCTAGAATATAGCCACTTGTGCCCTTATTGATGAACAGCAAGCGATGTCATGTCAAGTGTTCCTATGAGATCTTTTGATGAATCTCGTGGCTCTAGACTCAATAGTGCATTTTTGGTTTTCCTGAGCGGAGACTAGGGAGAGGGTCTCCTTCTTCAATACCAACGATCTCTAAGAGAAAGTCGATAGATTATGTAGGGTTCCCAATGAGAATGAAACAAATCCCTTTTGAGAGGAATTGAGTGGCTAGAAGGTTTAGGTATAGTGCGTCACTAGGTCCATGACGTCTTTGTCTTCAATACCAGTGTCATCTAGTGACATCCAGTAGCATATGTATTGAACCCGGTTTCTGCCCTAAGGTTGATTATGGAGGGCTATTTCTTTTCACCCTTTCTTTTACCTTTCTTTTTAATTCTTCAACCCCTTCTTTCTCCTTTCTCACATTACTCCTTTTTTTCAATCATTCCTAAGGACTTCTAATACTAACTATTTGTGATGTCCTTGGGTAGATCCCTCCGGCTCTGGCGGATCATAGGATGGATTTCCTATCCTTAGTCACCTTATAACTCCATGACTGTCCCATGTTGCCATAAAACCATTTTTCTTGAAAATTTCTCAGAGTGTTTATGATATAAAACATGTTTGAAACACTCTGTGAGTTTTATATTTTCAGAAATACTCCCCCTTCACATGTGCTTATATGTTTTGACAGAAATCTGCACATAGAGGGTAGAGTTCGCACTTTTTGAATTGATCGACTTTAAATGAACTAGACCGATTCGAGACACGTTTACATCACTAGAGAACTAGCTTGAAATTATTACCCGTCCTGGTCAAGTCCATAGAAAGTTTCTCGAGATGGTACATTATTCCTCGTCAATTCATTGGTTTCAAGCGAGTCGAGCTCTTTTGAGAATCAAACAACGATCATTAAACTTTTGATCACATTTTAATCACGTCTCCTCCCCTCAAAATAGCATATTGGTGATATTTTGATATCATCGATTAAACAACATTTTAGAATCTTTTGGGGAGACAAACGGATTTGATTTAAACATGAATTTGGAACATTTTGTTTTATACTCCCCCTTTAATAAAGCATAATCAATTAAAGAGTTTTAGAGGGAGTTATCTTGAGCACAAAATATTTGAAAGATTTTGAAAATCTTTTTGAACAATCTTGAAAAGGTGCTCAAGATGATGATGATTTCTCACCATTTTTAAGTGTAGTGCACTGAAGCGTACACTAGATTTTATCTTTAAAAAAACCCCGAGTTTTGATTTGAAAATAATCAAAAGTCATCATTTTAGTCCGGGTTTTGTACTGAGGTATACGAAAGCCATTTTATGAAGAAATTTTGAGAAACGACATGTTTTGAAAAACATAAAAGAACTCTCGCTCAAGCATCTGTACATGCCCGTATCATTGTTGAATGTCATTTCTAGAAACGTACAGAATATCGATTATACAAGAGACATGTCGTAGAAGAATATTTTTGTATTTTTGATTTTTTATTGTTTTTGTATTTTTTGAAAGTTTTATATTTTTATATTTTGCTTTTGTTGGTTTTTCAAATTTTGTATTTTGTTTTTCAAAAATATTTACAATGAAGCTTTTGGAAAATCATTTTCAAGAAGATTCGAGAAGACATTCTAACTCCTCGGGGTTAGGCTTCGCATTCAATTCGTCGAACTAAATAGTCAAACCTTTCTTTTGGAAGGGCTTTAGTTAATAGATCGGCGAGTTGGTAATCGATCTTCACGAAGAATAATTCAACAAGACCTTCTTCCACATGTTCTTTTATGAAGTGATAGCGTGCTACGATATGCTTAGTCTTTGAGTGATGAACAGATTGCATGATATGGCTATGGCACTTTTCGAGTCACAATACATAGGTATTTTATCGAAAGTAAAGCCATAATCTGTGAGTTGTGTTCTCATCCATAGAACTTGAGCACAACACGCAGATAGAGACACATACTCGACTTCACGGTTGAAAGTGCAAGGCAATCTTGTTTCTTTGAAGACCACCGACTAACTTTTCACCCAAAATTGTGCTCCTCCCGATGTACTTTTGTCAGAACTTGATCACTGCGTGGTCCGCATCCGAAAAGGCAATTAGATCAAATCCGATTCCTTCGGATACCAAATTCCTATGTGAATGGATGTCTTGGTGCCGAAGATCCGTTTAACCTCTTTGAGGTGCGATTCGGTAGGCTTTGCACGAAACCGTGATAATAAGCAAACAGAAAAATGAATATCCGTCGACTAGCGGTGAGGTACATGAGAGAACCAATCATGCTCGATATTTCTTGGATCAATAGTTTTCCCAAACAAATCGGCTCCAATTTTTGGTGAAGTTACCATTGGTGTTCGACCAATCACAATTATCCATACCATGATTTTTCAAAATCTCGGTTGTGTATTTAGCTTGATTTATAAAAATTCCACGAGGGGCTGATGTATTTGTAAACCAAGAAAGAATTTTAGTTCCCCATCATGGACATTTCAAATTTGCTTTTCATGAGATTTTCAAAATGTTTTGAAAGATTCGGATTAGTGGACCCAAAGATGATATCGTTCACATAAATCGAACAATCAAAATGTCATTTTGCATTTTGTGTAAACAAGGTAGGATCAACTGTTCCTTTGGTGAAATTGTTTTGGATAAGGAAAGAGACGATTCGTCATACCACGCTCTCGAGCTTGTTTCAAACCGTAGATTGCCTTTTTGAGTTTGTAGACGTAGTCCGGATGTTCCAAGTCAATGAAGCCTTCCGGTGACTCACGTACACTTCTTCTTTCGAGTTCCATTCAAGAACGCGTCTTAATGTCCATCGATAAACCGTGATGTTTTGTGAGTGCATAGGCTAAGAATATCCCGATCGCTTCAAGTCTAGCTACCGGCGCGAATGACTCTTCAAAGTCTATCCCTTCCTCTTGTCTGTATCCTTTGGCCACAAGACGAGCTTTGTTGCGAATGACAGTCATTTCTTCATCCCGTTTGTTCTTCCATAACCATTTAAGATCAATGACGCGAACGTCAATGGGTCTTGGAACCATTTCCCAAGATTCATGTAGACGGTATTGGAGAAGTTCCTCCTGCATTGCTTCTATCCATGCGGGATCTGCCATTACCTCCCGAATGTTTTTCGGTTCAATATTGCTAATTGAGCAAAGGTAAATGCACAAGTCGCAATCGGTGGCAAGTTGACGTCTCGTCTGAATTGGCCTTGAAGGTTCACCAATAACTTGTTCAATTGGGTGGTCTTTTGTCCACTTCAGAGTAGAAGGATACCGTTGGTTAAACGTATGCGATTTAGATGGTACTCTTAAGCATGAAGATGATTCAGCTGATTCCGTAGCAAACGGGTTTTCAAATAAGTCTTCATCTAACGTTGCATCGTTCTGGTTTTGGTTTTGCTCATCAACTGCTGGTAGAACGGGTGCAAGAACTGGAGTAGATGTAGATGATGTTAATGGAGTTGGTGCATTGGTTTCGACCGTTGTAGATGCATCTTCAGTTGGTGGTGGTGGATGATTTTGAGCGGGTGCGGCGGAATGATGGTTTGATGCATTTGTCGAAGTTCCACCATAGTATTCATCGAACATTAACTCAAGAAATTCTCCCATTCTTGTTCTTTAGGATTGTCAAACGAAGTTGATTGAGCTCTTTGAGGTACGACTCGAACCGATGTGTCCGAAGTCTCATGGGTTTAGTGCGGGTTCTAGAGCGAGTCTCTCGAAGCCATATGTGAAAGTTCATCAAATTTCACATTCATCGTCTCCATGATCCTCCTAGTTCTTCCGTTGTACACCACAGAATGCCCTCGAGTTATCGAGTATCCAATGAAGATTCCAATATCACCTTTGCTTTCGGTTTTCCAAGATCTTCTCTGTCATTCGTCGGATAGCACAAAGCGCCAAACACGTGAAAGTAAGAGATATCGGGTTTCTGTTGTTCATAATTTCATATGGGGTTTTATTGAATCTTGGATGGATTAGGGATTGGTTACGAGTGAAACAAGCGTTGGCAACAACATCGACCCATAGAAATAACGGTGCACTAGAATAGATTAGCATTGTGCGGCGACTTCCACAAGAGTTCTATTTCTTCTTTCAACTACCCCATTCTCACGTGGATTTCTAATAACGATGTCGATGTGTAATTCCAACATCTTCAAAATGAGTTCTTAACTCCCGATTTGTGAATTCGATGCGGTTATGCATTCTTACAACCCTTACGGAGCTTGAAGAAGTACTTGAATACGTTTCGGAAGGTGATGATGATGCACGGTGCTTCGTCTTTTGACCTCGAAACTTAACCCATGTATATCTTGAATAATCATCGACGATAACAAGAATATACGTTTTCCCATTAATGCTTTCAACTCTCATTGGGCCACATAAGTCCATGTGCAACATATGCAACTTTGTTTCGAACTAGGTACGGTTTGGGTTTATATGATGCTCTTTTGCTTTTCCTTGTTCGCATGATGGACATAAGTGATCCTTGGTGTATTTGAACTTTGGAAGTCCGTTGACGATGTTGTCTTTGGCAAGATTGTTGATGGTGTCAAAATTGAGATGGATAACCTTCTATGCCACAACCAGGATCGATTTCCGGATGCTCGTGTCATAAGACATATTGGTGATGAAGAGGCCATTTGATTGATGTCGATATCATACAAGTTTGTATCACGATTCCCGCTAAGAGATCGAGCCATTCAAGTTTCTAACGAAGCAAGCATTTCTCCTAAAAGCAACCTCTAAATCGCATCACAAACCGCCTGATCGAAACAAATTATGTCCCAACCCTTCGACATATTAAACCCGAGTGATCAAATAATTTCCAAAAGGTAGATCTCCATAACCCATGATAGTCGCTACATGATCATTTCCAAAACGTCGGTTCCCATGAATTGCGAAACGAAATTGATCGCCAGCCTTCAGATTTCGGTCATGTGCTTGGAGCAACCCGAGTCGACGATCCAAAGACATATTTCGATAACACGCCAATAACGAAAGAAGAAGATTTTGGAAACCGTTTTGATTTTGGTTCCTTTGGGTTAGAGGTAAAATCCTGATCACACTCATAGAAGTCATCTATTGGTAAGACAGGTTCATCACTCATTCTACCATTCTGGAGTGTGAAAGTTCTACCTGTGGGTTTCCAAATGTCATCCCTAAAGTAAACATTATGCTCCCTATCAGTAGTTTAAAGCCTAAGTCTCGCAACTAGTCTTCCTATTCTTTTAGTATAAGTTCTTTTGGGAACATTCTTCTTAACAGGCTTAACAATCTCATTCTTAGAAACACAATCATCATGAACATTAGTTAAAGATTTCTTGCAAGTTAAACAAACAAATTCAACAGATTCATTAAACTTAGCAGATTTCATAGGTTCATTACATTCAGATGAAATGTCTTTCTTATTACAAAGCGGTAAATTCCTAGGGTGTTCTTCTACTTTCTTCTCTTTATTCAAGCTACTACTCTTAGAGGCAAGCGAGACTCTATTGTTCCTCGTATTGCTCTTAGGCTTTAGTCTGCTGCTCCTAGAGGTGCTTCATAGTCCTGTAGAAGGTAAGGCACACTCATTAGGATTCACATTATTATCTAGAGAAGTGGTTTCAGCTTTCCTAGTCTCTTTAGAGTGCTTTTCTAAACTTGTGTCGTTTGTTCCATATGTTTTAGATGTGGAGGCAGACGCATTAGTGGTACTCATCTTAAAAAGGCCAGGAGCTAAAACTTTTGGTTTCTCGATAACCGCTTTTCCTTTATCAACAATTTGTTTAGGCAAGGCATGTGGAGTGACTGAATTTGATAAATCATTTTTCTCATTGACTTTTGGAGGAGGCATTGAAACAGACATTTTTGGTTTTAAAACCTGTTTGGGAACATTTGCTTTTTCCGCAGTCAATGGTTTTGTAATCTTAGTATCCACTGCCTTTCCTTTTTGTCATTCCAGCTGAGCCCTCAAAAGATCATTTTTCGCTTTCATGTCATTGTAGGCACGCTCATACGACAATTTGTCATACTTGCATTCCTCGCTTTTTCGATCAAGTTGTTTAAAATATGAGACATTTTCTTTTCAAGTTTCTCAAGTGCTTTTTCATATTTTGAAACAATTTTGGAGGTCTCAGATCGAGTCTTTCATGATCTTCAATGTAATATGTTTGCAAAATAATGGACATAATATCGGTAGTCGAACATCTTGAAGAGAGTCATTTAAATTTTCCAAAACTTTGATTTGTTCAACACGTACATTAGCTTGCTTTACTGTGGATTTATGGTCCTTGACAAAGTCAACTGTTTCTTTCAAAAACGCTTGTTCAAAATGAATTACCCTTGCACCGATGGCATTCAAATTGAGGGACAATTTGAGTTTCAAAGTACTTTTATTTTCATTATCAAAACTATTAAACCGGATGTTTGTTGTAATATTGGTTTTAGTTTTAACGATGTCTTGAAGATCCACAATTCTAGTTTTCACATTTTCTAAAATACTTCTCGCATCACTTGTGTTAAAAGGATTGTTTGAAGACATTTGTTCAATGTTCGAAGAGAATTTGAGACAACAACCGGTTTTGAAACAGATTTTGAAACAGTGTTGACTCTTTGTTTGAAACACTTGGTGTGATGGAAAACTTTGACTTTTCTTTTTGATTAACAAAAGTAATTCCGTTAATTTTGTTCCATTTGTTATAATCAATTGGTTTGATTTCCGAATTCTTTTGTTTCATTTTTGATCTACTCTCCTCAGATAGTTCTAACATTTCAAGAGAATCACGAACAATAATGGGTTTATGTAAAGCATTTCCATTGTTTAACACATTCTGAGATTTCTGAGCTTTCTTGAGGAACGAAGAAGGGTCGTTACCAAGTGCCATTCTATTATTAGTATGAAAATGCGGATTTACTTGATTAGAAAGCATCTTGATTGTTTGAGCAGAATGACCCGTTTTAAAAAGCAAATTTTCCAAAGTTTGGATTTTTCATTTTATCAAGAATTTCATCAAGAAGAGAATCATCTCGTTTTGAAAAATCGATAATCAATCGCTTCTTCTCTTTTCAAGATTAGAAAACATTTCTTTTGTTTAGAAAGTTGGTTATTTAAATCGAAATTTCCTTGTTTAAAGATTTAATTTTAAGTTAAAATTCACATCAAGTGTGTTATACTTGATTTGCAAAAGTTGTTCTTTAGAAACCAAATTTCGATAACCAATTTCTAGTTCGATTCTTTGTTTTTCCGAAATTCAAAGGATTTTGAGTTCTCCTTGTAACTCTCAAGCTCGGGTCAATTTAGCATTCGCGGCTTAACTTCGCGATTGACCGCTCTAACTTTCTCAATTTCAATGCCACGCTTATTGATTAATGATTCAAAATAAGCACGTGTTTCCTCATCGGTCTCGATTTTGTGCCACACGGTCTCCACTAAGATCCACATCCGGAGTCTCGAGTTAGTATTGCTACAACTCGGATTGTCCGGTATGTATCATAAGTAGGTGCCGATGTCACGTAATCTTTCGTCATGAGTAAACACATCAAATATGACATTGTTATAGCATGGATCAATGATTGGTACCTCGACATCTGCGTTGGCGTCATAGGCGAGGTGCGTCGTAATCGATGTCGTACTTAGTCTCCCGAATATTTGCCATGAAGATGCGGTTGCATTGAGTTCCTCGAGGTCTTCCAAATCATCCATAATAGCCATGAAGTCATGTTCCTCAAGACTCAATTCAAGTCCAGTTGTTCCTTTTGTACCAACATGATAGCTTTACGAAGATACGCAAGATCCTTCTTTTTCGGCTTAGTTGGACAATTCCTTGCCATGTGACCCAATCCTTGACAGTTATAACACGTAACCGGATTACCCGATTCACATTTCCATAATTCCCAACGATCGGAGCCGCAACATTCCCATTCGATTACCCATCGCTTATTCCCAACATTCGACCCAACCGACCACGATTCGAACCGCTGATTACCCATGCGAAATCCAAGTAGCATATCCTCGCGATTCCCAATAACGCCAACCATTTGTCTTTGATTACCCATGTTCACACCGGTACTGCAATTTGCACTTGCGAGTGTTTGATGAAATCCTTTGGTTGTTGTTAGTTGGTGTGGAATAGCGACCTCGAATGCTTTACCCAAGAATGCAAATTCTTGAGACAAAGCTTCTTCTTGTTCCATTTCAAGATCGGTGATTCCTTGTTCTGGTAATGTTGTTGTTCGGTGGATAGTTTTGTTGTTGAGGGATGTATTGTCGCAAGTTGTTGTTAGTGGAAGATGATGAAGCTTGTTGTTGTGTATTCACCGGAGTTTGAGTCTTTGCAATGAGTGCCAATGGATCGTGATTTTTGCTAATCTTTCTTGCCTCGACTTCATTCACTTCATTTTGGTTTTGTTTCGTAAAATCGTTGAGTTGATCAAAGTTCACTTGATGTAAGTCTTTTGTTTGGTTGACAATAGTGACATATCGTCCCATTCTTCCGTAGATTGTTCAGAACTTGATGTTGCTCACGATAGTTCGGGTGTCAACTTGTTTCGATCGACTCATTCATTAAAGTGCAAAATCTTCCATAGTAGGATTCAATGGATTCTCCGGAGTAGATGTAAACTTCTCCCAAGCGCTAGCGACTTGTTCTCCGTATCTTGTTGACCAATTTCGGTTCCATGACAAAGCCGTCTAACACGTTCCTACATATCGAAAGCGGTTTCACAACCGCTCTCACAAGAAAAAGATGTCTCTTGGTAAACCCAGTTGGACAATATGAATTGCCATGTCATCTCGCTTCGACTTGCTTCGATCCTCTTGAGTATTCCGATTCTTTTTAAGACGAAAAAATGGTGGGACGGGAGGTGTTGCATCAAGATTTCCGTGGTCTTGGACTTGTCGAGGTATGAAGGGTCCATCCCGAATGGATTTGATCATCAATTTTCCATTAGGTTTTGTCTTGATGTAACGAAGCATTCGACTTGTCCATTGAAGATAACCACCTTTTTCCAACATAGGAGGACGGTTTTCGGCCTACCGTATGAATGTCTTGTTGAGTTGCCATTGATGAAGGTATGATATGATAAAGTTGATGTAGGATCGATTCAACGATAAAGGAGTTGTGTTGGATGAAGATTAAGCTCGGTTGTTGTAGTGAAAATTTGGTCTAAAAACTTAAAAACCACAATAACTTCTTTTCGGAGCGTTTTTAGGACTTGAAAGTTCATTCGGCGGTCTATTCTCCTCGTTCTCACGGTTGTTTTGATGGGTAGATCACTGAAAACGGAGTTACGGTTCAAAAGTTATAGCCGTTTGAAGTTTTGCTCAAAATCTTACTAGTAAACCAGTTCTTATGCGTAGAAATGAATGCTTATGCGTGGGATTGCTTATGCGTAGGAGTCCTTATGCGTAAAGAGCTTAGGCGTAGGATTCTTATCGTAAACCTAAGGTTAAACGTAAGTCTTATCGTAAACTTTAAGCGTAGAAGTAAAGTACCTTCGCGTAAGAGTTAACTTATGCGTAGAGTGCTTACTCGTAAGCTTTACGCTTATGCGTAAGAGTTGGTTTAAAACCAAAATCCTTTACACCGTCACAGTACAGTAAAGATATCCGAAAGTCGAAGTGTTCCACACACTTATGCAAGTGAGGAAGCACCGAGTCACCTTTGTTGCATGAAGATTCTTCACCAAAAGTTATGCGTAGAAACTTATGCGTGAAAAGGGTTTTGACTTTCTTCGCGTAAAACTAGGGTTTTGACTTACGCGTAAAAATTTCCAATGATTCAACCAATTTCGATGCACAAACGACCTTAAAAACACGCAAATAACAAGATTGTTTTGACCAAGAACACCCAAATGCTTTTTGTGCTTACGCCAGAAATGAACAACGAGCCAAAACTAGTTTAAAACGATGTAAAACACATAAAGCTTGAACTTTTTCCAAAACTAGAATCTTTAACACTATATAAACCTTAGACCATAAGAATCTTGAAGATTTAAGTGCAAAAATTAAAGTTTTATGCGTGAATCTTTGAGAACGAACACTACGCGTACACTACAACAAAAAAACTTTAACCAAAACACTCCTAAACCATTGTTAGGCGATTGATACCAATTGTAGGACCTTACTTTTATCAACCTTATCATAAACCCAACAAGTAATGCACGTTATGCGTATAACACGTTCAACACAAACACAAACCTATGCGTAAATAAAGAAGGAAAGATTAAGATGTTGGTGACTTGATGTTTATAAAACCGTGTATGTTGTGAGAGAAAGATGAAAACAATAAGTTGTATATTCCAAAGAAAACACACACACACACACACATTCAAGCACACCCCTCAAATGACCATTTGAGGGGTATTTATACTTGATAACGCTACACTCGTCGTTCGGGGTCAAGGAAACTTCCTTTTCTTCGAGCAAGTTTTATAACACCCTAGGCGATGAACCTAATCGTTGTAGTGTAGTAATTAGGGTAAGCCACGGTATTGATATCGTTCTCTGGGGAATAGGAATGCTAGTAAGGAGTTACTACGCTAAGGTTGAGGTTGAAGAAGATTATTTTGTATTTTATATTTTATGAAATTGAAAGGTACGAATCTCGGGTATTGGATTTGGGGGTTGGTATTTCTACCGATTACTCTACTATTATCTAATTATCTAAACTAAGGTTGTGGGAGTCTATGTCTAATTAATGTGTGCTCGTATGATAGTTTAAAGATGTGTTTACTTAGGTTTTACTACTCCTTAATTATCTCCTATTGATGGTTGAGTTGTCACGTCCTTATTCTTAGTTGCGTTGTGTGTCTAAAGTTGTAGGGTATGCGTTTCTCCTAACTCTTCGAACTTACCAAAGGGTCTCGTCTACAAAACCCACTAGGATGATAAACTCTTACTCTAAGGCACTCTTTGGATGATTTAGCCTACAACTACTCGTGTAATCATATTCTAAGGTTCACAAAGATGAATCAAGCATTAAGTACACAACGAATGACCTATCGCATTACTAGATCATTAGTCAACTAAGATAAGAAACAACCAATCAATATTCAATAATTAAGTTTCATATTCCTAAGCAAACACACAAGTAAATTAGCCGGACATGGAGAACATGCAAGCATACACACAAATAATTAAAGACATAATTGAATTGATGAAGTAAATACTTATCTTGATGTAAAATAGGGTTTAGAACCCTAAAATACTGTACAAGATACCCTTGGTTCGGTTTTAGGTTTTTACTCCAAAAGACTCTCCCTAAAACTGAAAAATTCGGATTCTATATATAAGATTACGTATGCGACGGCGTCACCTTATGTTTCGTGACGCCGTCGTGTCGCCGTCATTAGGGTTTCGTCTTGGCCACGTTAACCTTGTGACGGCGTCACCTTATGCTCGTGACGCCGTCCTCTTGACCGGCGCCGTCGGGTCGCATCTAGGCCGTCGAGTTGCGACGGTCTACTCCTTTAAAGCCCGACGCCTCTTGAAAATACGAGTTTTGTCTTCGACCGTCATTAAAATCCTCACGACGTCGCGATTAGCGATGGCCGTCGCCTTCTATTTTCAAAGACTTTGAGTGTCTCGATTCGACTTTGGCCATTTTCTTCAGATATTCGCGCTTTTCATCCAAATAAGTGCCATTCCAGATTTTGCCTTCAAGAGACCTAAAAGTGAAAAGGAACGATATTAAGCAATAACGGATACAAAAGTGATCAAATAAGGGCTAAACGACCCTCAAAATGGTACCTTTAAAACCTTATCAAATATCCCTACACTTGTTATTTGCTTGTCCTCAAGCAAATGTGCTTTTAGCCAATTAATTTATAAGTTAGGGTCATGAAGCATTAATTCAAACGGTCCACAACACATATAAGCCCATAAAAGTCATAACAAGCACGGAAATTACATACTAGCACCTCACATGGGGTGTTTGGATACTCACATCTCTCTCGGTGTATATATGAAATATAACAAATAGGAAATGGAAGATAAACACTCATTAACCGTCCTAGTACATAGATTACCATAGGCTTGAGAATAGATCAAACCTCCATCGCTTTGGCGTAAGCACCTAGGAAAGACTATCAAAGAGGTCTTTTAAAGGGTCAGAACGTTAGGCTTACGGTAGGAAACAAGGGTTTGGTGGGATAGGTTATTTTGTGGTGGAAAGTCAAAATCTCTATGTTAAATGCATACGAAGAATGGTGTTGCTAAGCCAAGACTCGACACTCTAAAACTCTAGGTAACGGAAATAAACAAACATAAATTTAAAGGATAGATGTAGGATGGTAGCCCATATTTTTTTTTTTTTTTTTTAATCACTCTATTTTTTTTTTTTCTTTTTCTATTTTTTTTTTCGATTTTTTTTTTTTTTTTTCATACACTTTTACTCTACCATCCTCTAAGGTAACATCAAAATGATAGGAATTTATAGACACACCCCTACACTTGAGTTTTTATTATTCTAACACTAATTTGACCCGAATTGAAAAGATCAAAACACTTGGGGTACATTATTATGCAAACTAAGGGAATTTGAATTTAACGTTCCCTTCCCGTCATTTCATAAACTTTAACTTTTCCCATGAATCCCAATCGTCCCAAAACTGTATACAAAGGATATGACTCGACTTAGCAACTTATGCAAGCAACTAGATAATTGAACTAAGGGTTTGGGGTGATAACAATAATGCACTAAAAGTGAGTGCATAAGGTGTAGGCTAAGGCGATTTGGGTGTATATTTGGGGGTGGGGTGTAAACAATGCTCTTCATTGATATTCCGAAAAACCAAACATCACGAGAACCGCGAAAAGGATAGGCTCGAGGGGTTAACTAGGGTATCGTGTACTAAAGATGAGTACAACGCAAAGGGTGTGGGGGAATTACTCAACCGATGTGGAAGAAGTAATTATATTACGGGTATCAAACAAGGGTTTATCCTAATTCCTCTTATCATTTAGTTATTCCTAACTACACAAGTGTAGCCTCACTTGCGATCTCGGAATGCATCACAAAACAAGTTCTAGAATCTAATATACTACCGGTTCACACTCTAAGCATTAAAGATGAATGCTTTAATTCCTACTAATCTAAGGGCGATCCTCACATTTTGGTGGAATTTGGGTGGTAAAGGGTTTTTGTGCTAGTCATGCAACTTCCTATCCGTGAGACGCTTTTGTTAAGACTAATGGCCCACTCCTATTTGTCATGAAAAAAATTTTAATTTGGTGCCAAAATTACCCTAACCGATATTTTCTCATGGTTTATTACACAAATGCACTTGGACAAAGCAAATAATCAAGGATAAGCATAGTTTCAAAGTTCCCGTTTTATTTTCCCTCCCTACACTTAAACTGAACATTGTCCCCAATGTTCCCCGAAAGTATCAAAGTTATGATAATGGAAGGTAATTAAAAACGAAAGAAACTAATACTCCCCTGATTAGCTCGGTAGGATCCGTGTAAAGTGGTGGTTAAGTCCTTTCCAAGAAGAATTATTGCGTGAAAAGCTCCTTCCAATCTTATGTAACTTCTTCTGACAAACTAAACACGCACACTTGAAGAAAACAAACGAAACCTTTCGCGTAAAATCGGCGGTAATAATATATATAAGACTCGATTTAAACTAGGATATAATGCTTGTGGAATGGATGTTTACGAATTTATAAGAAAATTAAGACCGAAAATTCCAAAATTTATAAGTAGCTCGAAAACGAGAAAAGTAATCGATGTTTTACTCCTTCCCGACGCGTCGGTTGCAATCTGACGCCGTCAAAGTTATCTCGACGCGTCGGTTATCCCGACAAAACCGGTCTCGATTTTGGAAAAATTCGGAAAATTTACATCTTTAGAATATGGAAAAATTTCGCAAAAACATCCATTATGACTCGATACAAGCATTTGACTCTAACAAACACATATATATCTTTTAAATAATTGTAATTCTCATGTTCACGTTTCTTTTGAAAACGTGTGTAATCCTCCTACACTTATCCCTTATGTAAAATACCTTTATATGTAATTAAGACGAGGTTAAAGACAAAATAAAGCATTTTACAAATTCAAACATGAGAATAAACAATTAATAAAAGATATACGACACACAAATGAAAATGAAAAACAAATACACATGGGTTGCCTCCCAAGAAGCGCTTGTTTTTTCGAGTCACGAGCCCGACTCTACCCTTATTTAACAGATAAAGGGAAGTTTTCCTACACTTAAGTTTAAGTGCGGGTGATAGTAGCAATACACACCCTTAGGGTGGAAATTTGCTACGTGAGGAGAGGGTGATGGGTGATTTATATGCTCAAAGGAGTGTGCTCCATTCATTATAACCTTACCTAAGTCTATTGGTGTAGCGGGTGAATCAAATCTCCTCCTAAAATGGATCATCTTCTATCAACTTCAAAAGATTCTTAGTTAAGGATCCATCTTGACCTAATAAACCCGGTTTAAACCCATAGTGTTTCTTATTATCAACCATGAATGGGTGATATAAGTGTGTAAGGTCATGGGTTACTCCTATATTAGCTTCCACTATACATGGCCTAGAATCTACCACCTTTATCAAGCAACTACCGGACTATCTATTTTGATGGGTGGATTGGGGCCTAATTCAATTCCAAGATTCACATCTAAAGACGGAACATTGGGTAAGGTTTTTGTTGAGGCTCCGGTTCATCAAAATTAGGAACTTCCTAGGACTAAGAGAGAGTCATGACAACAAGCATCTAAACCTACATTCTCTAGTAGCGTTTGGTCCAAAGGTTCTCTATCAATTGGGACTCCTATAGTCTCTTCTACTTCTTCCGGTAAGTTATAGGTGATGTGTGTTCCTCAAGTGATGGTAGGGCTTGTGGGCTTGGAGTTTCCACCTTTTTCTCCATTATATCTAGATCTCCTAAATGTTTGAAATCTATCCCACACATGCAACTAGGTATTTTAGCTTCAACCATCTCACAATCTTGTTTGGGTTTAGGTTTCATGTTCTTAAAAACTAGGTCTTTTTATCATGATTCCTAAGGTTAGATAAATCCTTCTTATCCATTTCCTCAAGTCAGAACAACGAAGGTTTATGCATAGGAGGTTTTTCCGAAAAATTCTAAAGATGGTGTCACTAAAAGGAGTTGATCTTGACAACGATCGTTGAATAGAAGCCACACAAACACAAAATATATCAAATCCATCCAATCTTACACCCTTCTTCTTTGGATATCTCTAAGTTCACTCACAAATTCATTAGAACAATAAAACCAAACCAACTTGTGAAATTCAATTGTTCCTCATTTGTTAATGATTCAAATGCTACTTCACTTGCCATAGTGACAAATGAAAATGGTTTTACTGAACACAAACACAAAGAAGGGGATAGACTACAAGGAAGTTAAAATGAGAAAACTTACTTGATAGGAATCAAGCAAAGAACCTAAACGAGGTGGACTACTAACTAGCTATTCTATTCCCGCAAGCCGCGCCAAAACTTGATAACGCTACACGCGTCGTTCGGGGTCAAGGAAACTTCCTTTTCTTCGAGCAAGTTTTATAACACCCTAGGCGGTGAACCTAATCGTTGTAGTGTAGTAATTAGGGTAAGCCACGGGTATTGATATCGCTTCTCTGGGGAATAGGAATGCTAGTAAAGAGTTACTACGCTAAGGTTGAGGTTGAAGAAGATTATTTTGTATTTTATATTTTATGAAATTGAAATGTACTGAATCTCGGGTATTGGATTTGGGGGTTGGTTTTCACCGATTACTCTACTATTATCTAATTATCTAAACTAAGGTTGTGGGAGTCTATGTCTAATTAATGTGTGCTCGTATGATAGTTTAAAGATGTGTTTACTTAGGTTTTACTACTCCTTAATTATCTCCTATTGATGGTTGAGTTGTCACGTCCTTATTCTTAGTTGCGTTGTGTGTCTAAAGTTGTAGGGTATGCGTTTCTCCCTAACTCTTCGAACTTACCAAAGGGTCTCGTCTACAAAACCCCCTAGGGATGATAAACTCTTACTCTAAGGCACTCTTTGGATGATTTAGCCTACAACTACTCAGGTAATCATATTCTAAGGTTCACAAAGATGAATCAAGCATTAAGTACACAACGAATGACCTATCGCATTACTAGATCATTAGTCAACTAAGATAAGAAACAACCAATCAATATTCAATAATTAAGTTTCATATTCCTAAGCAAACACACAAGTAAATTAGCTTGACATGGAGAACATGCAAGCATACACACAAATAATTAAAGACATAATTGAATTGATGAAGTAAATACTTATCTTGATGTAAAATAGGGTTTAGAACCCTAAAATACTGTACAAGATACCCTTGGTTCGGTTTAGGTTTTTACTCCAAAAGACTCTCCTAAAACCGAAAAATTGGATTCTATATATAATATTACGTATGCGACGGCGTCACCTTATGTTTCGTGGCGCCGTCGTGTCGCCGTCATTAGGGTTTCGTCTTGGCCACGTTAACCTTGCGACGGCGCCACCTTATGCTCGTGACGCCGTCTCTTCGACTTCGGCGCCGTCTGGGTCGCATCTAGGCCGTCCCGAGTTACGACGGTCTACTCCTTTAAAGCCCGACCGCCTCTTGAAAATACGAGTTTTGTCTTCCGACCCGTCACAAAATCCACGACGGCGTCACAGGTTAAGCGATGACGCCGCCGCCTTCTATTTTCGCAGCTTTGAGTGTCTCGATTCGACTTTGGCCATTTTCTTCAGATATTCGCGCTTTTCGTCCAAATAAGTGCCATTCCAAGATTTTGCCTTCAAGAGACCTAAAAAGTGAAAAGGAACGATATTAAGCAATAACGGATACAAAAGTGATCAAATAAGGGCTAAAACGACCCCTCAAAATGGTACCTTTTAAAACCTTATCAATACTCTAAATACTACGCTAAATGCATTAGGGTAAGCCTCGGGAATTGATATCATTCTCTAGGGGAAGGAATGCTAGTGATAAATTACTACGTTAAGGTTGGGGTTTAGTAAGATTATTTTTTTTATCTTTTTTATGTTTTTTAGAAAATAGAAAGGTACGAATCTCGGGGTACTGGATTTGGGGGGGGGGGTTGGTATTTCTACCGATTGCTCTACTTATCTAATTATCTAAACTAAGGTGAGTGTATTCTAAGTCTATTGTTGTGTGATCTTATGATGATTAAAAATGTGTTTACTTAGATGTTATTAGTCCCTAGTTATCTCCTATTGATGGTTGATTTGTCACGTCCTTATTCTTAATGCGTTGTGTCTTCTAAGGTCGTAGGGTATGCGTTTATCCCTAACTCTTTAAGTCTATACCTTAAGGTTTTTGCCTACGAAATCTCTATGATTCATAAACTAACTCTAAGGTTTTCTTTGGATGTTTAGACTACAATAACTCTAGGTGATTATAAACTAATGTTCACAAAGATTACTTAAGCATTAAAAACACAACGAATGACATATCGCAATACTCGGTCAATCACAATTAAGATAAGAGACAACCAATCAATATTCAATACCTAGGTTTCATAGATCTAAGCAAACACACAAGTAAATTAGCCGGACATGGAAAACATGCAAGCATACACACAAACAATTGAAGACATAATTGAATCAATAAAGTAAATCACTTATCTTGTTGTAAAATAGGTATGGAACCCTAAGATATCGCCTAAGATGCGACCAATGTTCGGTTTAGGTTTTACTCCACAAAACTACCTCTCTAAAATATCGAAAATTCAATTCTATATATAGAGTTACAATATGCGACGGCGTCACTCTTTAATTGTGACGCCGTCGGTCGCCGCCATTAGGTTTTCGTCTTGGCCACGTCAACTCCGTGACGGCGTCACCTTATGCTTGTGACCGCTTCGGCTTCTACCTACGCCGTCGGGATCCAAATCTAGGCCGTCGAGTTGTGACGCCTACTCTTCTAAACCCGACACCGTCACTTGTAAAATAGCAATTTGCTCTCGAGTCGTCTCAAGGTGTGTTGTGACGGCTTGCAATTAAGTCGTGATGTCCCTTCTGTTCCCAAAGACTTGAGTGTCTTGATTCTTGACTTTGGCCATTTTCTTCATATATTCGCGTCTTTTGGTCCGAATAAGTGTCATTCCAGCAATTTGCCTTCAAGAGACCTAAAAAGTGAAAAGGAACGAAATTAAGTAGTAAGGGATACAAAAGTGATCAATTAAGGGCTTAAATGACCCCTCAAAAGTGTACCTTTTAAATCATTATCAAATATCCCTACACTTGGTATTTGCTTGTCCTCAAGCAAATGTGCTTTTAGCCAATTAATTTATAAGTTAGGGGTCATGAAACATTAGTTTAGAAAAATTCACAACACATATAAGCCCCGCAAAAGTCATAACAAGCACGAAAATTATATACTAATACCTCACAAGTGGTGTTTGGATACTCTCATCTCTCGGGTGTATATGAAATATATCAAGTTGGAAATGGAAGATAAACACTCATTAACCGGTCCTAGTACATAGATTACCATAAGCTTGAGACTAGATCAAACCTCCATCGCTTTGGCGTAAGCACCTAGGAAAAACTATCCAAGAGGTCTTTTAAAGGGTTGTAATGTTAGGCTTATGGTAGGGAAACAAAGGGTTTGGTGGGGTAGGCGATTTAGTGGTGGCAAGTCAAAAATCTTTATGTTACAAGCATGAGAAGAATGGCGTTGCTAAGCCAGGACTCGACACTCTAAACTCTAGATAAATTGAAACAAACAAACATAAATTTAAAGATAGATGTAGGATGGTAGCCGTATGTTTGTTTTTTTTTTGTCTTTTTTTTAACACTCTATTTTTATTTTTTTTTAAAGAATGGATGTTTACAGAATTTCTGGAAAATTAAGACCTGAAAAATTCCAAAAATTTATAAGTAGCTCAGAAAACGAGAAAAAAATAGTAAGCTGTTTCTACTCCTCCTGACGCCATCAGGTTATCCTGACAGAAACTGGTATGCGATTTTCTTGAAAAAATTCTAGAAAATTTATATCTTTAGAATATGGAAAAATTTCTTGCAAAACATCCATTATGACTCGATACAAACATTTGACTCGAACAAACACACATGTATATCTTTTTAATAATCGTAATTCTCATGTTCACGTTCTTTTTGAAAACGTGTGTAATCCTCCCTACACTTATCCCTTTTGTAAAATACCTTTATATGTAATTAAGACGAGGTTAAAGACACAATAAAGCATTTTTACAAATTTAAACATGAGAATAAACAATCAATAAAAGATATACGACACACAAACAAGCAAACAATTAAGCATGGTTGCCTCCCACTGAGCGCTTTTCTTTATTTATGAGTCTTGTAGCTAGACTCAAGTCGTGCCCTACGTGGTCTCGTTTTCATTCTCAATGAGAATTCTATCATATTGACAAAATTTTCATCGACTCTATACCTAGGCCCTAGGGTCAAGCAATCCTTATAATAGAGTCTCCTTTTCTCCCACATGAAGTTCAAACCTTTTTCAACATCGTCTTCGCTTTTTTCCTCAAAAGCTCTAATGTTTTCTCGTTTAAAAAGGGATAAAGGGCCATATCCATTCGTCTTCCAAGGCATCCTATAAGTGATCTCATCGTCCCCTTCCTTAAACCTAACCATTCCTTCATACTTGTTATGGCTCATTTTAGATGTTTCAACAAACGGTTTTCCTAGCACTACTTGGGATAAGCTATAGTCAATGACACATCCGATGTCTTCTAGGACCACAAAATCAACTAAGTAGGTGAAATTCCCTATAAAGACGTGTACATCCTTGACTCTTCCCACAAAGTTGCAAACCCCACCCGGATACTTAGGGTCTCTCCTAATCTTAAGTCGCTCATTCATACTGTCATTGTAAACAGCTGGACATCACATTAATGGGAGATTTCGTATCTATGTAAGCATGCTCGACATTCCTATATCCGATCATACAAGGGATTTTGAGGTTCCAAGGATTTCCTCTCCTAATCTTTGGACATATCCTAATGATGGGTGATTGGAGATTATCGATTATGTATTGATGGTAAGCAACTTCTTCCTTAGTGGGGTAAAGATTAAAATAAGCACTATCCTCCTCATTCACGTTTTTATCCACTAAGCCATTCTCTGAATTACTGTTGATCATGGAGCCAACAACAGAGGCGCTAACCACTTTCTCAACAGCATCCCTAATTGTACTATCAAATACCTTTTTCAAATCCTGAAGGTCGTTGTTTTTACTCACATAACGGCTTCGGCGGTTGTGTTGGTCATTGGATTGGGGTTTGAGTGAAAGTGATTTATTTGGTGGTGGGTTGTTGAGTGGTGGTTGACTATCACCTTCCATGATGAAAAGTGATGGGATTACTAACAAAGGTCACGAAGAAGGGGGATAGACTACAAGGAAGCTAAAAATGGGAAAAAAGCTCACTTGATAGGAATCAAGCAAGGAAACCTAAACGAGGTGAACTCCTAACTAGCTATTCTATTCCCCAGCAACGGCGCCAAAAACTTGATACGCTTACAACGCGCGTTCGGGGTCAAAGGAACTTCCTTTTCGTCGAGAAAGTTTTTCAACACCCTAGGCAGTGAACCTAATCGTTGTAGTGTAGTATTAGGGTAAGCCTCGGGAATTGATATCGTTCTCTAGGGGAATAGGAATGCTAGTGAGAAATTACTACGCTAAGGTTGGGGTTGAGGAAGATTATTTTGTTTATCTTTTTTATGTTTTTTAGAAAATAGAAAGGTACGAATCTCGGGGTATTGGATTTGGGGGGGTTGGTATTTCTACCGATTACTCTACTTATCTAATTATCTAAACTAAGGTGAGTGTAGTCTATGTCTATTGTTGTGTGCTCTTATGATGATTAAAAATGTGTTTACTTAGATGCTATTACTCCCTAGTTATCTCCTATTGATGGTTGAATTGTCACGTCCTTATTCTTAACGCTTTGTGTCTTCTAAGGTCGTAGGGTATGCGTTTATCCCTAACTCTTTAAGTCTACCTTAAGGTTTTTGCCTACGAAATCTCTAGGATTCATAAAATAACTCTAAGGTTTTCTTTGGATGTTTAGACTACAATAACTCTAGGTGATTATAAACTAATGTTCACAAAGATTACTTAAGCATTAAAAACACAATGAATGACCTATCGCAATACTAGGTCAATCGCAATTAAGATAAGAGACAACCAATCAATATTCAATACCTAGGTTTCATAGATCTAAGCAAACACACAAGTAAATTAGTCGGACATGGAAAACATGCAAGCATACACACAAACAATTGAAGACATAATTGAATCAATGAAGTAAATCACTTATCTTGTTGTAAAATAGGATATGGAACCCTAAGATATCGCCAAAGATGACCTATGTTCGGTTTAGGTTTTACTCCACAAAACTACCTCTCTAAAATACTGAAAATTCGAATTATATATATAGAGTTACAATATGCGACGGCGTCACTCTTTAATTGTGAAGCCGTCGGGTCACCGCCATTAGGTTTTTGTCATGGCCAAGTCAACTCTGTGACGGCGTCACCTTATGCTTATGATGCCGTCGGCTTCAACCTTTGACGCCGTCGGGATCCAAATCTAGGCCGTCTGAGTTGCGACACCCTACTCTTCTAAACATGATGCCGTCACTTGTAAAATAGCAATTTGCTCTCTGAGTCGTCTCAAGGTGTGTCGCGACGGCGTCGCAATTAAGTCGTGACGCCGTCCCCTTCAATTCCAGCAGCTTGAGTGTCTCGATTCTTGACTTTCGCCATTTTCTTCATATATTCGCGCCTTTTAGTCCGAATAAGTGTCATTCCAGCAATTTGCCTTCAAGAGACCTAAAAAGTGAAAAGGAATGAAATTAAGTAGTAACGGATACAAAAGTGATCAATTAAGGGCTTAAATGACCCCTCAAAAGTGTACCTTTTAAATCCTTATCACCGGCTCTAACACTGATCATGCGTGGTTGGCTTTCGCTATGCGTCCAGACCCATTACATAATTTCCACGCGTGATGGTGGTGATTTTTGTATGATATGATGAAGCTAGTAACTAAATGTAAAGATAAAGAAATTAGGTATTTGAGATGATTTAGAGGTGTGCTTTGTATGGTATGGTTTGGTGGTCATTATTATGGTTGTTTGATGAAATATTTGGTAAATGTTTATATGAAATTGAGACGATTATGATGAGTTTGATCATCATTACATCTGATGAATATGTGTTTGGTTTATTGTCGAGATTTTGGGTATAGGTTTAATTAGATAGTGTAATGAGATTGGCTATAAACTAAATACAAGTATTTGGAAAACATTATATACTTGGCCTTATTTGTCAAAAAAGCGAATTCTTTTGTATGTCCAACAATACCAAAAAAGTTAAAAATGATATCATTCAATCACGGATACTCTATTATACAATTTACGCTCTTAATCACGCATGTATTATTGATAACACAAATGTTTTTAGTAATAATTGGGTTGTCATGTGGAGGGTATGACTTTTAGGGGGTGTTTGGTTTGAGGGTATGGCTATAAGGGAATGGGTTTCATTCCTATTTTAGTTGTTTGGTTAGTGGGTTTAGTGATTAAAAATGAGAATCAAACCCATAAAACAAAGCATTTTCCAAACACACCAAAGGTGGTGGGTTTCAAAACCTATTCCTAATAGCATACCCATAGTGATTCCTAATATAAACCAAACACATCCTAATAAATGGGTATGATTCATCAGCGGATCTACAAGCACAATGTTGTGATTGCAATTGTAAGTTGTGGGTGTTGGGTGGGATTCCTTGTGTGCATGCTATATTTGCTATTTTTTTAATCCACAAAAATCCAAAAGATTTCATTAGCGAGTGGTTTAGAATAGATAAGTACATACAGACGAACATGTACAATATAAAGCGAGTAAAAGAAAATAACATGTGGGAGCCAAACAATTACACCAAACCGTCACCACATGTGGAATTAAAGATGATTGGCAGGCCACTAGTAAAAGAAGAAGACATTCATATAAAAATGATGAGAACATTTTCTCTTTAGTAAAAAGAAAAATGTGACAATTATCATTGTACTCGTCACGCAATAGAGCATGCACTTTTAAGACTCAACCAAAACCACCAAACCAAAATGATAAGGATTTAGAACATACTTTTTTAGGGGGTCATTTAAGCCCTAAATCGTTACATTTTATATCCGTTACTGCTTAAAATCGCTCCTTTTCACATTTTAGGTCATTTGGAAGCAAAATGTTTGAAAGAAGCATAATTAGACGAAAAGGAGCGAAAACATGAAGAAACGACAAAGTCAAGAAAATAAGGCAAATTCTGAAGCCCGGATGGCGTCCCAACCTCAAGGGCGACGCTGTCGCTTACAATGTATTCCAAATTTTCTCAAGCGATGACTCAGGTCATTTTTTGGTCATAACAAGTGACGGCGTCACGCCTATTTTCATCAGGTCGTCACTATGTCTTTCTACACCAGATGACCAATGTTTTTCCAAGACGACGTCCAGTGCAACTAATTTGTCCAAAAGGAATACAAAGGGTGAAGTTTGTATACCCGGATCGTTTCCCAACGAAGCTTGAATGGAGATTTTAATTCGAGTCGCGTTTTCGTAAATTTGAATAGTGAAAAAGTGGGGAATTTGGGTTTTTACACTAAAATTGATAAACATTAGCTAAAAACAACTTAATAAGCATCTAAAAGAATAATACGAAGCAATTTGGGGCTAAAATGCTAAGAAAACCTAAAAACGAGCACGCTCGGGCTAATCCCGAGCTTTAAAAATGAAAATTAGAAATATTGACCCTAGAAACTTAAAACTATTTTTCCTACGTGCTAAATGACAAAAGAAAATTTTAGGAAAAAGCCGGATACTTTTTAGATTTTATTTTAATTTTTATGAATTAAAAACTGAATTTAAGAAAATTAATTATTAAAAATAGTAAATGGAAAACTGAATTTTAATCTTTGTACTATGTTTTAGTATCAATAAATTTCAAGTTTGTTTCATTTCATCAAGTTTTACTCATATTTCTGTTTTCAATAACTTGTTCTCATAATGGTTTAGTTAAGTTTTAAGCTGTCAACAAGCTTAAACAGCTTATTTACAAGCTTACATAAGCTTTTTAGCTTATTGTAAGTTTGGTTCTTGTTTTAATTCCAAAAGGTCAAAAAAAAGTCAAAAAATAGTCAAACTGAAAGTCAAATAAGCTATTGTGGATGATAAACTAGATTTGGAAGGGCTTATTGCTGTCACCAGCTTGTTTTCAAACAAGTTGGAGCTTGTTGATTGATTAATTACCCTGTTTAGAGCAACGGTTTGAGTAAGAGATTTGTCAGCTTATTTCTCTAGTGCTTATTTTCTGTTATTGTTTAATTATGTGTTAATCAGCTTAATTAGTGTTTAGATCTGTTCTACTTGCTTATTAGTTGTTTTATCAACTTCTTTCATAGTTACTTGTGTTCAACTCTATTAAACTCTCATAAAAACAAATAAATAAGTCATAGTTAGGATTTAGCTTTATTATAGCTTATCAGTGTTCAAAGTGAGTGCTAGTAAGTTATTAGGTCATATTTAGTAACTTTGATTCATAATCCTTCAATTTTATCAGCTTAAATTGTGTTCAAAATCAAAACAGCTTCAATAAAAGGGTGTTTAGCATAAGCTTATTTGTTTCATGTTAGTCATTAGATAAATTTTAATATGTTTCAATTCAGTTTATAGAGTAATTTTAAAGTTGTTTTTATCACAGTTATCAAGTTTAAAAGTGTTTGAGTCAAATTTCCAAAGTTGAGGTTTAAATCAGTTTCTAAACAGCTTATTGTGCATAAGTTGTGTAAATTTCTATTGGTTTATGTTTTGAGTCAAATTGGTTTAGAACAATCTGTTTTCAAGCTGTGTTTAAATATCAATAGCCCAAGTCCATTTATCTGTGTCCTTTTTAATGTTTGTCCTAATCTGTAAGAAAAATCCAAAAGCAGTTTGAAGTAGTCATGTTCTAGGGTAGTTTTTAGTGTCTTAAACTTCTCCAAAAGACCCAAAAAAAATGTTTTTCTAAATCCTTATTGGTTCTATTTTATCTGTTTTAAACTTTTATAGGTTTCCATAAGCTTTTGGTAGCTTAAATTTGCTCTCAAAATCTGTCCCTTAGGAACCTTGTAGCTCATTTTAGTTCCTTGAGTCACCACCTTATCAGATGATTAAATAAGCTCAAACAAGCTCATAACTATGTGATTTTGTTTCTATAAGTAGTTTAGTATATGAATAATGTTGTTCTTAGGTTATTAGGTTGATCTAATAGCTTTTAAGGGCTTTTGAATAAGCTTAAAAGTGCCTAGGTAGGTTGCTATAACCATAACAGCCATAGTACTTAATTGCTTATTTTAGAGCTTATCTGCTAATTTAGTAGAGTTTAGATAGGATTAGTTAGCTTAATTTAGGTGCCTTTATAGTCCATTAGCTTGTTATAGGTGTAGCTCTTGCTTTTAATAAGTTTGTGCTCAAATCTTTGGTTTTTAGCTCTTAAGTAATCTGTTAAGCAATTTTGCTTGTACTCAACTTATTTCCAATTTTCAAATAAAAAGCTTTCACAAAAAGTTTGAGATTTCATCTATTAAACAAGTTCCAAAAAAGGAATTTGAAAAAATAAAATAAAATAAAAAGGTGTTCCTGGGTGAGGCAAGCCTCGAACCCAGGACCTCTCTTTTGCAAAGCACACACACCCAACACACTTAACCATCTGCGCCCTAGGGACTTACATTTCCCTAGTGCGCAGTTTAATTAATAAGGGCAATTTTCCCTTTAAGATTTCAGCTTATAGATTGCTTATTACAGCTTATTGGAGTAAGCTTTTAACTGGACCTTATTTTTCCCAGATTCTTCATTATAAAAAGTACTTTTCAGAATTTTTTGCTAATTTTTCATAAAAGTTTAGTATTTTTAATAATTAGTTTTCTTAATATTAGTTTTTAAATCATAATAAATAAAATAAAAGTAAAAAAAAATACTCGCTTTTTCTTAAAATTTTATTTTATCATTTAGGATGTAGAAAAATAGATTTGTGTTTCTAGGGTTATTATTTCTTAGTTTTCACTTTTAGGGCTCGGGATTAGCCCGAGCGTGCTCGTTTTAGGTTTTCTTTACGTTTTAGCCCTTAATTGTTTCATATTATTGTTTTAGTTGCCTATTAAGTTGTTTTTAGCTTATTTTCATCATTTTTAGTGTAAAAATCCAAAATATCCACTTTTTCACTATTCAAATTCACGAAAATGCGACTCGAATTAAGAATTCCATTCAACCTTCGTTGGGAAACGATCCGGGAATACAATCTTCATTTACATTCTTTGGAATATAAAAACATACTATAATTTTCAACGAATCAGTCATCATCAAGACCATTGAAGTGCATCTTGTTGATAATTTTTCTCTCCCTCCAATAGTGTGTCGTGTTGAAGGCATTGGTGTATGGTGTCGAAGGTGTACATTTGATATGGTGCGTCGATGTATAAGTTGTGTAGTTTGGGTTAAAGGATATTGATATCTTTTCTAGTATTGTAAAAAGGAGCTTGTCTCATTTGGGTGGTAGTGTTGGTTAGTAGTTCCTCCTTTGTAATGGAACTTGGTATCTAGCTTTGTACCGGATAAAGTGTCGGCGACTCTGTGATAGGTTTGGTTCTACCTCGTGGAAGAACTCGGTGTCTAGCTTTGTACCGAATAAAGTGTAGGCGACGTTGTGAAGGCTTCTCCGCCTTAAAGAGCTTGTGTTGTGTAGTGCTTAGAAACTCTCGAGTTGGGTACTCGAGGAGTGGAATAGGGCAAGGAAGGTGTCTTTGTAGCCGAACCACTATAAATACTCGTGTTGTGGTTTTGTGTTCCTTTACTCTTTATCTCATTGCATTACTTATATATATATATATATATATATATATATATATATATATATATATATATATATATATATATATATATATATATATATATATATATATATATATATATATATATATATATATATATATATATATATATAGAGAGAGAGAGAGAGAGAGAGAGAGAGAGTTAGGATCAAATAAGAAGATTACTTAAAATAAGAAGGAATAAGAAGAACTATAACAGTATATATATATATATATATATATATATAGAGAGAGAGAGAGAGAGAGAGAGAGTTAGGATCAAATAAGAAGATTACTTAAAATAAGAAGGAATAAGAAGAACTATAACCGCAAATTCGAGATGCATCGACCTAAATTAGATGTATCCCTATAATCTTAGATGCATTATAACGCACCATAGTATGTTTTCTAGCTTTTAATCAGATGCATTTACGTATATTTGATGCATTTCATGATTTCTCTTGTTTTTTATTCCTCTACACGTGCCAAAATCATGAAAATCAATTTGCACCATCTATACATCAAATTAACTTTCAAAACTCATGATGTTGCATCTATATGAATAGAAATGCATCTAATGCAAGTCGTTGCATCTCAAATACGTGGTTTTGGTCACTTCTCACCACTTCTTATTTTAATTTACTTCTTATCGATCCCTAGATATATATATATATATATATATATATATATATATATATATATATATATATATATATATATATATATATATGTCCATGTATCAATATCCAACACACAATCTAAATTAATTGACATAAGTCGATCTAAATACTTTAAAACGAAATTTTAATCGGCAAAACTATTCAACCCCCTTCTAGTTTTCCACAACTTTGATCCTGCTGAGATGAAGTTAAAACTTCAGAACTACGATATATTAATAACACCAGAGATAATTCATGAGGTTTTAGGTGTACATTTAGGACGTACAGATCTTCATGGATTGAATAAGGTTGAAAGACAAGATCTTGTAAGCGTAAGATGGTATGATCAGTTTAACAATAGGTATCCAACACCCAAGAAGGTTGTTGACATTATTACGGAAACTGATTTGGATGGGACTTTGTTCAAGCTAAACGTACTTGTTTTATTTTCAAATGTCATGGGGTTCGCTGGCATAGGTGGGCAGTGTAGGAAAGTTAAAGAGTCAAAGGCAATATGTAAAGTTGCTGCTATGTGTGGTTTAAAATGGGAGAATATGAATTTGCAAATTGTGTAAGAATGTATAATGTTAACACCCTTAAGAAAGTAGGGCTGATAATCGGGCGAAAACCGGACCGGACAGAGAAAAACCAGACCGGACCGAGACTGAATCCGGCAAAAAACCTAGACCGAGACCGAGACCGAATGTGGTCGGTCCGGTCCGGTCTCGGTCGGTCCGTCGGTCGGTCCGGTCCAACAAGGCTAAATTTTCGGTTTGTGGTCCGGACCGGACCGGACCAAGACCGAATTTGCCAAAAATGGTAGACCGAGACCGGACCGCCGGTCCTTCGGTCCGGTCGGTTTTGGTTCGTTCCGGTCGGTTTTGTCAGTCGGTCCGGTCCATCCGGTCCGTTTGCTCACCCCTATAAGAAAGTGAGTCATGAAAGATGAGACTACTCTCTTAACGGTTATATTGGTTTGCAAATAATTTGTGTTGGAAAAAGGGTGTTTGGATTAAGGTATAAAAGGGGAACATAAGGTGATGGATGAAGCCTTTCTAATGTAGCAACCATTTTATCATACATAGTGAGTCAAGGAGGGATGCCATGGCATGGTCTTTGGTTTGTTTACATTAGTTAAAAAGAAATGTAGTTCATCGGTTCTTGTTCTATCTTTTTGGTGTATCGTTGTAAATGAGGCCTTCTTGATTTTATACCATTCTACTAAGATTAGTGAGTCTAGGAGAACTGCTATGTCTTGGTCTTTGGTATTTTCCAGTAAATGTAGTCTAAAATTGTACTGGTAATTAAGAAGTGAAATATGAAGTGGTTGATGAATCATGTAGTTGATGATGATAGGCTTATGTTTTTAAGATTTTTTATATGTTCATTAGAAGTATTCTTATAGTGATGTGTTTAGGTTGAAGTATAGTATTGTGTATGTAGTAGAACAAGGTCTAGAATATTTGTTCTAAGGGCATGTCTTTAGCATAAAATTCTGTTGACAGTGTAATTTGTAACTAAGTTTTGTGATTAATATATACTTCACACTTTTAAAAAGAAAAAATAAAATAATTTCTTTTACTCTTTTCAATTATTTTTATCTCAGCAAACTCTAATTTTGTTTAAGTAAAAGAACCTCTATTTACTTAAATTTCCATTATATAGAGAACTCATGAACAACAAATAGTTTTTGCATTTTCAAACTCTATATAGTTGCGTATTGTTATTAAACTGAATGTTATTTGATTTCATTTATGGTTTAAGACCGAACTCATATTAAATTTTCGGTTTGAGACCGAACTCATATTAAATTCCCGGTTTGGTGGTTTACTTTGACACCTATTGTTTGTTGCTCATAGAAAAAAACATTATTGCCAAATCTTTTTATAAAAGGGAAACATATGCTGTGTTACTTATTTAGTTTCATTGAAATAATATGTGCTTACGAAAAAACTATCTAAGTGCTAAAAATCATTTTATAAGAAATAACATACTTCTTTTGTCGCAAAATAAATTTCCAATTTGTAATAATCTCACTAACTATACTCTTCACCAATCAAATATTGTCTTCATTCACTAAACTTAACTTGATTGGTTGAAATGCAAAGTAAACATTTATTTTGATATATTCCAAAATAGAAACATGAACATTTATTTTGAAAAAATAGAGTAGTAAGTTTATCAAAATACTCTCTTAATACAAGCATTCCAAAATAGAAACATGAACATTTAACGTTTGCTATGATACTCTACATTTCTTTCTTTGTTTTCTATATAATTGGAGAATCCCTAATGTTCTTTGTGTTTTATATACAATGAATCCCAAAGTTGGGTGGTAAATAGTCGAAGTCAATCTGAATAGGTCTACACCTTTCGAGTTTTTTGTGTTCCTAATCGCATCCTATATACACATACATGAAATATGTAGTAGGCCATTTTATGGCTTAAATGCATGAAGCTCATCCATTGTACATAGTAGTTCCATTGTACATAGTAGTTTCTTATTTACGTGTAAAAATATCGGATTTTAACCTAAAACTATACAAGTTTTTTTTTTCTTTCTAGTCGTGTTCATTATGTGTTTAGAGGTGTAAGTATGCATGTTATGCTAACATAACAATATGTTTAAACACCATCGTAATGACTTTATAAGTTATATGTAATTAAGGAAGATTGGTTGCATATAAAATGGGGTTTAAAATAGTTACACTTTTGCCAAAATAACATTAATGGGTTGAATGAAGAAGCAAGTTAAGTTGCAGTATTATTATCGTATGTTAAGTAGCACATTATTATCGCAAGAACTCTTGTGCAGGCATATCATTACTATCTCGCTTAATTTGTTGACTGTTAACTTCATCTTGTGACTTGAAAATTATTGTGCAGTTGATTAAAAGTATTGTCTAACGATTTAGGTGGACACTTATAATGATTTTGTTAAAATGTTCATCTAAATTGCGATCTTCCATTTGGGATTGTTGAACCCTTACATAAGCTTAGATCAAGTTATCAAAGATTTATTTCAACCGTATTATATTCTACGTTCTTGTTATTTTATCATTATTATACTAATAATTTTTTTTTATAGTTTTATCGGTATGGAATCACCGACGGACACAAAATCATGCACCGATCAACATTGTCTTCACCGAGAACTATTTAAACTACATGGAGTAAAACAAAATTTGTATATACAATTTGAAATAAAATCTTGGCCAAACTAAGAGTATCCACTATGGTGGTTTGTAAAAAGGTTTATAAAATTTTGAAGAGGTTTAAAAAATTATAAACCATAGTGGACATATATTTCAATCATATGTGCCGTGAATAAGTTTAGAATTTTGAAGAGGTTCATAGTTTAATTCTCTTGAAGTATTGAGTGTGTTTTGTAACATGAGAAAAGTTTATAAATAGGTTCATCCATAGTACAAATAAGTTTATGATATAAAAAGGTTTACAAATAATAGAGTATTAATTGTATGAACCTTTTAGTAGGTTCATCATTGTGAATGCCCTAATAAATCGTCTTTGTGCTTTTATTCATTTAATTTAAACTCCATGCACATGTTTGTAACTCCATACATTTCACATTTATAACTAACATACTCAAAACACATAAAAAATTACTCAAAGTTTAAATACAGTTCAATTTCAGCTTTTTATTCAACCAAAACAAGTTCTCAGCTAAAAAACACGATCCAAACAACATGAGAATACCGAAAAAGCGAAAACCATACTAAATAACTCTCCAACTATGTTTAAAAAACTAACAAGAAAATCATTTTGTTTTATAGTAATGTTTAGTTACACAACTAGACATACAATTATGAAGTATAAAACAACGTAAAAGATAAAACGTTTATGTTCGTCAGTGTTTTCAATTAACGCATCTAAACTGAATAAAAAAGCTAACTAGAATTAAATCTTAAACGCGAAAGATAAACGCTAAACACTCCTATGTTTAGCAGCAAGCATTTAGAAGTGTTTTGAAGCAATTAGCAACTAGCATTTGTTGTTTTGCACAAAATGCTTGTTTGGAAACAAACAACTAGTGTTTCTACTTTTTCGAAACGCTCCAAATAAAAATGCTAATCCTAGTAGCATTTATGAGCAACACCCGTTCAACTTACAAATTATGGCTAATACAACTATGTTACTGTGAGTTGCGATCCATTGAAAAGGAAAAAAAAAAAAAAAAAAAAAGTCTAGAAAGCCAATAAGCTAGTGTCACGTGTCCCCCTCCCACTCCTTCCCTTACGCTCTGTTCTCGACTTTTTATTAAGGTAATGGAAGGGGAGGGGAAGGGAAATAAAAAAAATGGCGTTCTTGAGTTTTTTTAAGATGGAAAGGTAGGGGACAAGAAGGTGGGAGGGAGGGAAAGGATGAGCTTTTGAGTGTTATTTTGTTCTTTCCAATTTTGGGCGGATTGGGAAGGGAAACGTGTATAAAATGTTAGTGTTAGTTCCCAGATCAGGGTTAAGACAATTAGTATCAACTGCAAATACCACTAGATGGTTACCGGATATCACTTGTAATCGTGTGATCACTTTCCAAAGTAAACTATTCGACCCTAATGCCTGGGTTACACGAATATCTACTTGGGATAAGACCAAATGTTGGTTATAGAATTAGGCACAATTCAATAACCCTTGTGCTTATAAGTGTTTTAGCTTTCAGTTTGTTTCTCTTGATAATGTTCCTTTTCAGTGTCGATTCATGCTGATGAAGATCATCTCTATTTATAGTAGAGAATACTCACAACTATTCAATGGACATTATGTATGATTAACGGCCAATTAATCACACATAATAAATCTCCATCGTCATAGTAATAGTGGTTACATGACCAATTAAACATGGTCATAAAGCAGTCATAACAGTCAATTGAATGAATCAAAGCTGTTACAAATTAATCACTGCAACACTACTAGTAGGAACCATTACACTAGCAGCAGGAACCAAAAACTACCAGCAGGAACCATTACACTAGCAGCAGGAACCATAATACTACCGGTAGGAACCATCGCCACTACACTAACAAAGAGAAACCAACACTACCAGTAGTAACACTGGCTATCAGTACTAACTTAGCACTATCAATACTAACTTAGCACTACCAGTACTAACCACTATTGAGTCGGTGTTCGGTGACCTTATGGGTGTACACTCCGTACCTCGACCCATTACGGTGTGAACTAATCCCACAAGTGCACTAAATTTTCCAACAATCCTCCCAAATTTAGTTCACTTCCTTTTCAAGAAAACAAACATCAAACAAAACAAGTGCATAAACGAAAATATCACGAGGATTGAATTTCCATCTTAGTACATTACACGTTCAAATATTCGAGAATCGGGTGTTCTAAGAATTGAACCCTTCAACCCATTTGAATACGAAGATAAAATACAAACAAGTTTTCAAACACTTAAAAGCTCCTCGACACTATACAAGCCATGTGTCCATATCTAAATTCATAAATGTTGTAAGAGCCAAAAGTTCAAAGCTCCCCAAGCGGCAAAACTTCAACATTTACATAGGTGGTTCCTCTTTATTCATGCTCTTGCTAAGCACTTTTCAAAGAAAATTAACCATTAAGTAAAGACTTTATCCTCCTTTCAGCAGGTTCTGAGCACAACCTTGGGATGTAAATAAAACATGTGCTCCAGTACACAGAATGTTCAACTTTCCACATTGAACTCAGCTCCTAAGTTTCCTCAGGAGGGAGTTGGGTGTCCTAGCCTTCAGTGACTAAGTTGGACTTAAACCCATTGATAACATCAAATAGTCCTGAATATTAAGTGTCAATTTCCCCCGATAATGCTCGTTATTTATATCATTTATATGGATTTACGCTTGTTTTCCATTATTTTCCACTTTCAGGTAAATTACGAGCATTGGAGCTAAAGAGACGAGGAAATGGAAACATTACTAAAGATTTATCACAGTATGCCTATTTTGAAGAAGTTACGGCGTAACTCCTCTCTCACATTACGCCGTAACTATTGCGTGACCCAGAATACCAACTTATCAAGAGGTTACGGCGTAACTCTTCCCAAAGGTTACGACGTAACTACATTAGGTCAAATGTGGATCCACGCCGCTGATACTTACGCCGTAACTATTGCATCACTTACGACGTAACCTTTTTTATTGAAGACTATGGCGTAACCACTTATTAGGTTACGCTGTAACTAGCAGATCTAGAGCATTTACGACGGAATAGAAGGTTACGGCGTAACTCCTATATTGGTTACGCCGTAACCCATACCTGGCCTATAAATACCCCACGAATTCCAGCATTTCTAATCATCCCATTCCACACACAACACTTTGAGAACGTGGAAAAAGCTCAAGGCGGTCTAGGGAGCATACTGAGTCTGTTTCCAAGGAGAATCACTCCATTACGATAAGCTTTAGCGTTTTATATTTATTTTACTTTCAATTCATGTATTTCGTACCTTTGAATATTGAATTGATTTGCATGATTAATATGAGCGGCTAAGCACCCTTTGGTGCTAGCCTAGTTATGATTCCTTAATTGTTTTGTTTGCGTTTACCTTTACTTCCGTACAATTATTTCTAAGTGTATGCATGCATAGTTCTTTGGTAGTCACCCTTGGTTCGGTAGTTTTGAATGGCGGTAGAGGCCAATTGCCTAGGAGATATGACCAACCCGACCCTAGGTGAGCGGATCGAGACGGAAGGGTAAGATATGACCAACCGACGACCCTTTCTACTTGTGCGATTTGACCAACCGATCACCTATCATTTGGATGAACTTAATAATTGGGGGTGTAGTGTCTAAGTTCCTAACGGCCGAGCACTCACTATTTAGAATCTAGCATGTAGCGGTACTTAATGACTTGGCTTAGGGACCGGGAACAACAGGACTTATGACGGTGCGTATTTCTCTGTGGTGACATCTTTCTTGATAGGTTGTGGCGAATTGACCAAATGCTATCCTCTCGAATTCGACCCCACCTGAAGTAATTGGAAGTAGGTAGACGTAGACATAACTAGCTAGGAGGATTGACTAGGTTAGCACCACTATTCCTCTATTGATTTCCCTTTACCATTTATCTGCTTTTATTTTATACTGCATTAGTAGTTTAATCAATTAAATCCTTATCGAAACCATTATTATTATGTGACAATTAGACTTAGTAATAATCCAACACACATAGCTCTTGGGACGACCTCGGCTTTACCATTTACTACACTACACGCGACCGGGTACATTGCCTGTTAGTGCATTAGGGTAGACCATAGGTATAGCGAGACACTATAAATATTAAGACACAGTCAAGAAAACACGCATCAAGTTTTTGGCGCCACGCCGGAGCTATTTTAGGATTTTATATTAAGTCTGCATTTTTAATTTTCTTTCGATAATGTCGGGATACAAGACTCGTAGCTCAAGGCCTTTTACGCCACCCCATTCGTTGACCGGAGAAGCAATTTCGTGAAGGAAAATCTATTCTCCGGTTCCTATTCACAACATCTTCTCATTCTACGAATCAGACCAGTCAGACGCAGAACCGGAAGTCATCAATGAAAACAATATCAATGACTTAACCATGGAGCAGTATTTAGAGCGACCAAATGAGAACTGCCAACGAAGCTTCACTCAAGACTCTCACACTGAAAAATACTCTATTCCGCATCATATTATTCGAGAGTTGCATGAACTTGAGTTTTCGGAACGAAGATGAGGACGCCGTAATCACGTGAAGAAGTTCTCCACTTGTCTTCTCTTTTCAACATCGAGGTACTCCGAGTTATTCAGTCACTGTAAAGATTTTTCCTATGACTCTTTCTGGGATGGCAAAAAGATGGTATAACAAACTCCCTCACAATTATAAAGGAGAGTGGGGTAAACTTAGAAAAGAATTCGTTCTGCAATTTTGCCCCCCTTCTAAAATGGCCAAGCTTCTTGGGAAAATCTATCAATTCGTTCAGGTTGGAGAAGAAACGCTTTACCAAGCATGGGAAAGATTTAATGAGCTTCTCTATCGATGCCCTACTCAAGATTTAAACAAACATCAGATCGTATACGTCTTCTATCGTGGGATTAATGCGCGAACACGAGAACTTCTCGATTCCCCAAGACCTATTCCTAGCATGACTCCTGATCGGGCCTTGGAATGTATTCAATGATTTCGAACATTGCTACAAGTGGCACATGGATACGAGTACGGACCAAGAGATAATTTCGATCATAAGGTAATGAAGACGATAACGAAGCAAGAATACAATTACGGGAAATTTTTGAAAGACGAAGGTTGGAAAGAGAAGCTGAAGCATGTAGGGTTGAGAAGGTTAAAAGTGTATTTGAGACCAATACCGGAACAATCTTGAGAAAAGATTCTTGACCACATCAAAGAATCCGAGAGCGCGATGATAGGATAGAAAAGATGATGAAAGCATTCGTGGATAATACGCCTCTTCTATTAAAATTCACGATGATAGGATAAAGAGATTAGAGAAAGTGTTAGTTCATGTTCGAAGCCATCTCGATTACCTAGTAGCTCGGGAGGAAGAAGTTGTCCACATCAGAAACTATCCTCGAAGAACCTTTGACCTTTTCAGAAAAGGTTAAGCGACGAATCATCATGGAGAGACAATCACTTTTGGACCAAACTTTGCTGGTAAACCCTCCTACTAATGATTCTGATAATACTAATCGTCATGATCTTGCGCGGGAATTAAGTTATGATGAGACTATTCGCCTCAACGAAAGATGCTCAGCGGTTTTGAGGAACGAGCTACTACAAAAGGAAAAAGATCCAGGATGCTTTACTCTCCCTTGCTATATCGGGAGCCTAAACATGTGTAACACCCTGGCAGATCTTGGAGCTAGTATTAGCATAATGCCTCGTTCGATGTTTTTGCGTATGGGAATTGGCAACTTAAAACCGGCCAAGATGAAAATTGAAATGGCTAATCGATCAATGCAATCGCCGTTAGGAATTGTTGAAAATGTGTTGGTGAAGATTAAGAGATTCCTTTTCCCAGTAGATTTTGTGATTCTTGACATTCCGAAAGACAATAGGATACCTGTCATTTTAGGAAGACCCATGCTTGCCACTGCTCACACTAAGGTGGATGTCTTTGCCTGAAAATTGACTCTTGAAGCTAATGGAGAAATCGCCACATTCGGACCTAATGAAAATTTGTCTACCCGGAGAAGGTGTGTGCAATTGACCCAATGAGAATTTTGGTGAAGCTTTTGAAAAATTTCTTAGCGACCCCGGATCCCGGAGAGGTTGACTCGGGAAGGATTTTGATGTTTTCATGAATTTTGAGGAAGAGGATAACTTAGGATTAAATCAAGACCTCTCAGTGATGTCGAGATGACCCATTGGCAAGATAACTCGGAAAAAACATTCTTGCAATCGGACCAACCACAGTTTTATGAGATGGGGGCACGAATCTATCATAGGAATCCCTATTATCTTAAAATCTCATGCAAAATTGGGTTCATTGATTTTCACCCATTTATCGATACTGATTCCCCAGTTAACATTATCTCTAAGGAATTCTACAACCAGGTTATGGAAAAGGAGCTTGATTACAAAGGAAACAACTTCCTCGGGATTGCAACAAACATACGTGTTTTTGTAGGAACTCACTCGTTTCTAGTCGACTTTGTGGTTTTGGATGATGTTAGTGAGTTCGTGTCAGATGGGCTAACTGGGGTGATTTTAGGAAAACCCTTTAAAGAAATATCTGGGCTTGATAAAAACGCGAAGGAAGGACTGGTTTGGTTAAAGATTGGCGATGATAAAACTGTTTTCAAAATTCCAAGGACTGTCAAGAATTTTAAAAATTGGACTAAAAAACAGTTAAGTTATGCTCGGCCGCTGCTTGGTATTAGTGACAAAGATAAGGCCAAAGGTTTTGATCACCCCTACCAAAAGATCAAATATTTTTACTTAGGGTGTTTAGAACTTGGAGAAGGGTACAAACGAGATGAAAATTTGATCAGTTGGCTTCAACATGGAGATTGCCAAGTCCACGAGATAACGAACAAGCACTTCTAGCGTCGCGGCTCTGAGTCTAACTTAAAGACTCGTTAATAAATAAAAGTGCTCTTTCGGGAGACAACCCGAATTATCCCTTTCTTTTGTTTTTATTTCCTTTCTGTTGGGTTTTGTGTTTTCTAACCATTTTGCGTAAAACGAGGAACTAATTGTCTGCCGCAGCTTGATTCGATAACAGAGTTACGGCAGTAATTCATCTTGGTGATTACGCCGTAACCAACATTTTAGCAGCGAAATTCTTGACGCATTACTAATTACGGCGTAATACCATCTCTCGTGGTTACGCCGTAACTACTCGACATCTCATACCGGGTTTTGCGATTCGGCGTAACTCCTCATAGGAGTTACGACGTAACTCTTCTCTGCTTAATTCTTTCATTTTAAAACACGGTAACCTTGTATTAGTTTTAAATGAACTTTGTGGGTGTGTTCTCAGAAACCCTCACGAGACTTCACTCGTCCACTTGGGACACCAAGTGGTTTAAAAGGCTTGTTGCATTCGCTAAATGCAACCGTGATTCCTACCAAAGTGAGTTAGGTTTTTTTTTTTTTTTTTTTCTTTTAGAATTATGCTTGTCGGTATTGTGATTTCAGGGATTGAAGTTTGTTCATGACGCTTAAACGAATGCACGGTTCTTTCTCTTGGGCCTTCTTCTTTTTGGAGCAAATTTCAGGGAAGTTCTCGCTCTAATTCTACCCTTCTCTTCACCTTTATTTTAATGCCTAGTACAAAAGGGACTTTGTACAATTCAAGTGGGGGGACGGGAGTAGAATTATCTCTTGAACTTTATTTCGCCCTCATTTTTCTAGTTTATTTTGAAAAATTATGCCATTTTTAAAAAAAATTGACATGTTTTTCCGAACCTAACTAGATTAGACCTTAGCCGAGCACATACAACCCTTGACATTACATGGTGAGATTAGCCTTATCCGTTTCCAATACTTTACCCCAAATCCACCAAATTATGAGTGTGCCGATAGCTTGTAAACTTTAGAACTTGGCATTTGCATCATTTCGAGACCATAGACGAGGTATGTTGAGTTAGCTCGATGTATTTGGACTTTTCAGTTTTAGAAGGCAATATTATAGGATTATCACCCAAACAACCTACCATTGTGAGTCTATCGATTAGTCACCTCGACTTTTCGACCCCCTTGTTAAACCCTTTTGTTGCACTCCCCTTTAGTGCAAGATACCCCTAGATACACCCTTCTGAGCCATTCCTTTCATTTTGTCAACCCAATATATTGTTTCGTTACACCTATACACCTTAGTCCCCTGTAGTCTTTATTTGTGATTGGGAAGTCATCAATTGCCTAAGTTCAAGGTTCGAGTGGAAAGGTTTGGAAATCACGCTTTCATCGACAATATTTATGAAGATCATTGAAGACCCCCCGAATTCCCATTGTTCATCTCAAGTGGGGGGATGTTATGTTATTATGTTATGATTCAAAAAAAAAAAAAAAAAAAAAAAAAAAAAAAAAAAAGTTAATTGAGTTATGATATTGTAAAGTGCGATGTTATAAGCACTATAGTATGAGCTTTATTGATTAGTATCGAGGAGGCCACCTCGGTCACATTTGAAGATTGGAGTCGGTAGTTTTGCCAACAGAAGAAGAAAAGGTAGTATGCCCATCACGACGTCCTGTAATGACGCATCTACCTTGCATTTCATGATCCGGTCTCTAGACTTCTAAGTTTGAATTTTGGGCGGACGGTAAGTGGTGATGACTTGGTTATAGATTTAGACTACCTGCTTGTTTTTCATTTTACACCAATTATATATCCCATGTCTTATCCTACCCTTTTAGTCATGAAGCGTGTCTAGGTGATGCAGCGAGCAATCTTTGGTGTCTTGGCCATGGATTTGGTCATGTATCATTGATTTTGTCCACTTAGCGTGACATGTTAGTAATGACGAGTCACCCTTAACCTTTGTCGTGTCTACCCATATTGCCTTCGAGAATTGTTTACCCTTAACTCTAGTGGTGGAGATTTGTGTAACCGCCAAGCTTGTGATAGAATACATGCTATGATATGCGATTGAGTGATCACCCGAAATTGACACTTAGAATAGTTGAGAGATTTGAGTGTTTGTTCCCCTTTCGTGAGGTGTTCGGCTTTGTTTTATTCTAGCATAAGGATTTGTAAACTCATATTTTCCGTGTTTTGGGAGATATCTTTTAGGAATCCATCTAATAAGGTCTACTTGAGGGCAAGTAGAGTTCATGGGGGATATTTGATAACATCAAATAGTCCTGAAATATTAAGTGTCAATTTCCTCGATAATGCTCGTTATTTATATCATTTATATGGATTTACGCTTGTTTTCCATTATTTTCCACTTTCATGTAAATTACGAGCATTGGAGCTAAAGAGACGCGAAATGGAAACATTACTAAAGATTTATCACAAGATACCTATTTTGAAGAAGTTACGTAACTCCTCTCTCACATTACGCCGTAACTATTGCGTAACCCAGAATACCAACTTATCAAGAGGTTACGGCGTAACTCTTCCCAAAGGTTACGACGTAACTACATTAGGTCAAATGTGGATCCACGCCGCTGATACTTACGCCGTAACTATTGCATCACTTACGACGTAACCTTGTTTATTGAAGACTACGGCGTAACCACTTATTAGGTTATGTCGTAACTAGCAGATCTAGTGCATTTACGACAAAATAGAAGGTTACGGCGTAACTCCTATATTGGTTACGCCGTAACCCAGACCTGGCCTATAAATACCCCACGAATTCCAAAGATTTCTAATCATCCCATTCCACACACAACACTCAAAACGTGGAAAAAGCTCAAGGCGGGTCTAGGGGAGCATACTGAGTCGCTTTCAAGGAGAAGTCACTCCATTACGATAAGCTTTAGCGTTTATATTTATTTTACTTTCAATTCATGTATTTCGTACCTTTGAATATTGAATTGATTTGCATGATTAATATGAGCTGCTAAGCACACTTTGGTGCTAGCCTAGTTATGATTCCTAATTGTTTTGTTTATGCTACCTTTACTTCGTACAATTATTTCTAAGTGTATGCATGCATAGTTCTTTGGTAGTCACCCTTGCTTGGTAGTTTTGAATGGCGGTGAGGCCAATTGCCTAGGAGATATGACCGACTGACCCTAGGTGAGCAGACTGAGACGGGAAGGGTAAGATATGACCAACTGACGACTCTTTCTACTTGTGCGATTTGACCAACTGATCACCTATCGTTTGGATGAACTTAAGATATGACCGACCGAGTACACTGCCCGTTAGTGCATTAGGGTAGACCATAGGTATAGCGAGACACTATAAATATTAAGACCTGGTCAGTAAAACCTGCATCACCCATCCCTTTAGCAGACTTTATAACCAAGTCTCTAGCCAATCCCTTCGTCAAGTGATCAGCTAAATTTTGTTAAGATCTAACAAACTCTATAGATACCACCCCATTCATGATAAGCTCACGAATCATGCTATGTCTGACACCTAAGTGTCTAGACTTACCATTGTACATCTGGCTATAAGCCTTTGCCAATGTAGATGCACAATCAAAACGGATAGAAATAGGTGCTATTGGTTTAGGCCACAATGGAATCTCAAGAATCAAGTTTTTCAACCATTCAGCTTCTTTACCGGCAGCTGCTAAAGCCACAAATTCAGATTCCATTGTTGAACCGGTGATGCAAGTTTGCTTCTTGGATGCCCAAGAAATTGCACCTCCACCAAGTAGGAATACCCGACCATCGGTAGGCAAATTGTCTTCGATGTTCTTGATCCAACTTGCATCAATGTATCCTTCCAACACCGATGGGTAACCATATATGAGAGATTATAATCCATACTTCTCTTGATACTTGATACCCTCTGAGCGCTTGTCGATGATGAGCACTAGGATTACTAGTATGCCTACTCGGTTTACCCACCGCAAAAGCAATATCAAGCCTTGTACAAGTCATGGCATACATCAGGCGACCAATTACCTAGAATACTCAAGTTGCGTCTGACCTTGCCATTATTAGGCATAAGCTTCTCACAGTATCCATAGGTGTACTCATCGAGTACAATCAAAGTAATTGAATTTCCTCAACACCTTCTCAATATAATGAGGCCGAGAGATATAAATTCTTTTACTTTCATGTTTAATCCTTATACCAAGGATAACATCGCCTTCCCCATGTCCTTTATGGAGAACCTTGATGACAAAAATTCTTTTGTCGTCAACTGATTTTGGTCGGTGCCAAAGATCAACATGTCATCAACATATAGACAAATGATGACTCATTTACCGATTCATCAAATTTGCTATATACACATTTGTCGACCTTAACCACTAGACAAAACCACTTCATCAAATTTTTGATGTCATTGCTTAGGTGCCCGCTTTAGTCCATAAAGAGACTTAATCGGTTTACACACCTTGTTTTCATTGCGGTGCATGATGAAGCCCCGAGGTTGGTTCATGTAAACCTCCTCATCCAATTCACCATTCAAGAAAGTCGTCTTTACATCCATCGATGAATAATCGATTGTGAATTGATGCCAAAATAATCGGCAATCTTATGGTACCGACACGAGCCATAAGGGCATAAGTATCAAAATAGTCTATCCCCGACTTTTGTTTAAAGCCCGAATGACTAGTCTAGCTTTGAACTTTTCAATAGTTCCATCTACCTTCATTTTCCTTTTGAAAATCCATTTGCAACCCAAAGGTTTGCAACGGTGGTAGATCAACCAACACCCAAGTGTTGTTGCCCATGATGGAATCCATCTCATCATTGATTGCTTCTTTCCGAAAGCAATATCACGGGACTTCATTGCTTCTTCAAATGTCTTGGGATCATCCTCAACAATGAAGCAATAGGAGTATTGGTCAGAGACCTCATCCTTTGTTCCTTCAACTAAGTATAGTTGAAACTCAGGTCCAAATGACTTTGGAGTCCAGACCCTTTTGCTTTTTCTAAGCATAGGTTCAGGTTGTTGAAGCACAACCTCATCAGGGACCACTGATGGTTCATTATCAGTGACCTCTGATACACCAATGTCTTCAGTCCCATTTGGGATCCTCAGACTTGGTCTAGGGACCGATGAGAATCTATTCTCATCAAAGTTTGCATCCCTTGATTCAATTATGGAGTTAATTGAAACTGATTCATTAGGTTCAATAACATAGAACCTAAAAGCCTTGGAATGCTCAACATATCCAACAAAGATGCAATCAATGCCTCTTTCACCCAAAGTTTTCAGCTTTGGATCAGGGAGTCTTACAACAACCCTACAACCCCAAACCCTGAGATAGTTCAGGTTGGGTTTCCTTTTAGTCTAGAGTTCATAAGGGGTAACCTTGTTCCTTTTGTTGGGAGTCATATTTAATAAATAGTAAGATGTTAACATAGCTTCTCCCGTAACCCTTGACTCGATCTGAATAGGACAACATGGAATTAACCATCTCCTTGAAGACTGTTTTCCTTTCGTAAATACCATTTCTTTGAGGAGTATAGGGAGCGATCGTTTCATGGATAATACCAACAGACCGAAAATCTGAGTATCCATGTACTCACCTCCCCTATCAGTCCTTAATCTTTTGATCAAAGACCCAAGTTGTAATTCAACTTCAGTTTTAAACACTTTGAATTTATCTAATGCTTCATCCTTAGTATGTAACCGATAGACATAACAAAACCTAGAAGCATCATCAATAAATGTCACAAAGTACTTCTTATTCCCCAAAGATGGAGTGGCATGCAAATCACACAGGTCACTGTGTATTAGCTCCAAGAGCTTAGTCTCACGATTAACACCCTGAAAAGGTTTCTTGGTTATCTTGGTCAACATGCAAGTTTTACACTTTTCAGTGTCCATGTCATGTGGTGGGATTAACCCATCCTTAGACATATCTTGCATTCTTTTATAGTGTACATGGCCAAGTCTAGCATGCCAAAGGGTAGAGTCAGTTAGGTCAGAGGTGGTCACAAAGGCTGAATTAACACTATCAGAGACAATATTAAGCCTGAACATTTGGTTACATAAATAGCCAAAACCAATAAAAACACCACTTTTAGACAAGACAAATTTATCAGACTCAATAACTTGTTTATATCCATGATTATTCAAAATACTACTTGAAACCAAGTTCTTTCTTATATCAGGAACATGAATAACATTAAACAAAGTTACAATCTTTCCGAACTAAATCTAAGATCTACACAACCACGACCATGCACCAAGGTCGTTGACTCATTTCCCATGTGAAGAATAGAACCATCATTCGGTGACTCATAAGTCTTGAACCGACTTCTATCTTTGCACACATGAACTGTTGCACTAGAGTCAACCCACCACGCAACATCATCATCCTGCACATAATAAGATTCGATACATATGTAACATAATAAATCTGAAAAGACTTATTAAACATATTCTGACCTTTCAGTGAGTTGGTTGAACCACCACTCCCTGAACTATTAGTGCCTGATCCATTGGCTTTACCACCAACTTTAACACCTTTGCAATCCCTTTTAATGTGACCAGTTTTGTCACATTTCCAACAAGTAAGTGTTGCCTTCTTGTTAGGATTTTCCCTTGTGTTTTCATGATATTTGCGTTTGCCTTTGTTGTCATTGTATCTGGTGGAGTTGTCATGCTCCACCATATTGACAACAGATTCACCAGTAGCATTGCTACTCTTTGGCATGTCATTATCCTGCACCTTGAGAGATTCCTCAATGCGCAGATGACTGCCCAACTCAACAAGAGTTAACTCCTCCTTCATATGTTTCAAGGTATGATTGAAATCTTTCCAAGAAGGAGGGAGTTTGTCAATGACACAAGAGACTTTAATAGCCTCATCCATGTTCATATTGTGTTGTGTAAACCTTCCAAGTATTCCAAGAAGTTCATTGTATTGTTCCATGACTGGTCTTGAATCAGTCATTTTGTAATTTGTGAAATTACTAACAAGGAACTTCTTACTTGATGCATCCTCAACCATATATTTGGCATCCAAGGAATCCCACAGTTCTTTGGAAGAATCAAAGTTCTGATAAATGTCAAATAGAGAATCAGACATACCATTGAGAACTAGACCTCTGCATATGTAGTCATCATTCTCCCATTTGCTTCTTCTCCTGATCTGCTCCACATTAGCATCATCCCCATCATCAGGAATAGGAGTGGTTAGCACATAAACCACACTCATGCTTGACAGCAAGAAGTGCATCTTCTTCTGCCATCTTCTAAAGTCCACCCCTTCAAACTTATCAAGCTTGGCAAAGTTTGAAGCCATGTGTTTCATTGCAGCAACAGCCATTGATTATCACAAATAGTTTACTTTGATTGTTAGTGTTAGTTCCCAGATCAGGGTTAAGACAATCAGTAGCAACTGCAAATACCACTAGGTGGTTACCGGATATCACTTGGAATCGTGTGATCACTTTCCAAGGTAAACTATTCGACCCTAATGCCTGGGTTACATGAATATCTACTTGGGATAAGACCAAATGTTGGATATAGAATTAGGCACAATTCAATAACCCTTGCGCTTATAAGTGTTTTAGCTTTCAGTTTGTTTCTTCTGATATTGTTCCTTTTCAGTTTCAATTCATGCTGATGAAGACCATCTCTATTTATGGTAGAGAATACTTACAACTATTCAATGGACAATATGTATGATTAACGGCCAATTAATCACACATAATAAATCTCCATCATCATAGTAATAGTGGTTACATGACCAATTAAACGTGGTCATAAAGCAGTCATAACAATCAATTGAATGAATCAAAGTTGTTACAAATTAATCACTGCAACACTAGAAGCATGAACCAAACACTACCAGCAGGAACCATCAGCAAGAACCATTACACTAGCAGCAGGAACCATAATACTACCAGTAGGAACCATCAGTTACTACACTAACAGTAGAAACCAACACTACCAGTAGTAACACTGACTATCAGTACTAACTTAGCACTATCAGTACTAACTTAGCACTACCAGTACTAACCACTATTGAGTCAGGGTGTTCAGTGACCTTATGGGTGTACACTCCGTACCTCCTGACCCATTACCAGGTGTGAACTAATCCCACAAGTGCACTAAATTTTCCAACATAAAACATTACATGTCTTTGTTAAATTACAATATTATCCTCAATCTTCATGTATGATCTATATATTTTTTGACTTAATTCTCCTATATCACATCATTCGTATGCATCAAATGGCTGGCACTCTGTCTTGCAGGTATTTTTTTTTTATCTACTTGACTGTAAGGCTATAATTCACATGGGCAAAGCCTACACAAGCACCCCATGAATTCCTAGCCATGCACCCCATAGCCCTGTGGACCCCAATCCGACAAAAGTAATTGTAACCTTTTTTTTTTTTTTTTTTTTTTTTTTTTTTTTTTATTTAATTGTGTAGTGTTTAGGTATATGTATAGTGTATTTATTTGTGTAGTGTTTTTATATGTATAGTGTATTTAATTGTGTAGTGTTTTTATATGGTATTTATTTTACGTTATGTTTTTTTAATTGTGTATTTGTTTCCATTTAATTAAACAATAACAATAAAACATTAGACATTAAAACATTAAACAAGTACAACAACAAATGTTACTAATATTACAACGAAATCTACTCCACATGAAGATTATTAATGTCATCTATAAGCTCATAGAGTATTCCACTCGACTGACATGCGTGATCAACTAGATTTCTTGCCAATTCCAAAGATGCCTCCAACGCCTTTTTCTTGCCTTCAACAAATTGTTTTGAGCCAATAGCATGTTGATCATTTTATCTTTAGTTTCAGAGTTTGAGCAATCGCGTTGAAGAAGAGGCTTGACCAAAGTACTTTTGTTGAAATATTTCCTTCCACATGAAGTATCGACACCCATAGTCTTCAGTCCCTGGCTGTTACATGATGAAACAATTATAAGAAATGTATTCTAAACAAACAAGTTATTGATATATTTACGTAAATAAGCAAACGTTTAACTATTTACCTTTGACAAAGGACATGCATAATACTTCAGACCACAAGTTTTGGGCTGTTGGGATGTTCTTTCAATTATAAAACCACGTCGACAACGACACAAGAAAGGATTTTCTTGTTGCATCTGGCCAAAAGAATTTGTATAATTATTCACAACATAAATCAGTAATATCATGGTTCACAAAATCAGTAATCGTATATACATGTTTTGTCATTTACAATATAAATCAATAATCGTTTTCTACGTCCTTCTAAACATGCTTTGTCGTTCAGCAAACATATGTGCCCATCCCGCGGCCAACTCATTTCTGAACCATCTCCATTGTGGGTGAGTATACGGGAGTGGTGAGTTTTCATCAAGAACCGCATGAACGAAGTGAGCAGCCTGGTCTTCTCCCACACGAAGAATCACAACGAGGGACAACAGTTGTGCTGTATTTGGACCATCTCTCAGCGGAAGACACGTAATAGATTGTGAATTGGATATGCATACAATTGGACGCTACTGTCATCTGGAATGTACAAGTCGTGTCTTAAATCGCCTCACTCACCTCTTCGCTCAAGTCTCGACGTTAGAAGGCTCTCCAACGTATGAACTATGTCTCGCAGCTTTTCATTTAAGTCTTGGACTTTTTAGGTTTTGTATAGCTTCAGTGGTGCCACGTAGGGGTTCTTTGTTCAAATCTGGATATTTTATTTAGCCTTTGATTTTTATCCTTTGTGCTCGAACGTCCACGATTACTTTCTTTAACAAAGAAGTTGTTGCGTTGACACGATTCGTGGAGCGTATATACCTCGAGCTGCTTAACATAATTTTTTTGACAAACGACGATGCTTTGGTAAAACACTTTGGAATTTTTCTCGTCATCTTGACAAGAAAATATTCAGCTCTTCGAGCCCTCGAGGCTCTTCGTGATATTCAGGCTCTTCAGCTCTTGAGTATTTCGGACAACAGGCCGTGGAACGCTTAGTGTTCTCCAAAATTATCAACAAAATCAAGCGGAATAGGCAATCCCAGATTCAAAAAGAAACTAGTTAAAATTATCGGTATTGACGGGAGAATAACTTGATAGGCATAAATTTAAAATACATACCGCTTGCTTGAAGGTAATACGATTCGTGATAGCATGGTAAACCATAAACTAACCAAGAATCGATGACCACATTCATGTGGGTCCACATCCCGCTCACTTTCGTGAGTATGAGTAGTAAAGCATCTCTTGAAACATTATACCGCAATTCGTTAAATAGTGTGCCTTACACGCATGCGCTTGATTTTGCTTATATTCAAAGAGGCTCGTATCGCAGTTTCTTGCGCAGCTATAATCTTGTCGACCGAACACAACAACGTGTCTAAGCTGGACTGTGTGGAGCCCAAGTATAACTTCAACATCGCGTGTTTTGGCATGGCACGTTTCATTACTGGATGGTAAAGTGATCATTTTTGCTCACTTTGCAACTTTAATGAAAAAAACTTGAGTGTTTTGGCATGGCAAAACTGATGATTTTCTAAAAAAAAGGCAATGATGATTTTTTTTTTAAACTTAAGAGTTTTGGCATGGCAAAACTGAATTTGCAGCCAACATGAGCTAAAAAGCTAATAATCTGAGCCTATTGGATAAGTTGTTTACCTCTTATGTGTCAAATGGTGAACTAGACATGGTTGTTGCTTGTTGTGGTGGACTGTAACACTTGGGACTGTGACACTTGTGGTCATGTTGCTTTCTTGCTAGTTGTTGCTTGTTGTTGTTTTTGGAGATATTGCTAGTTGTGTTGTTGCTTTCTTGCTAGTTGATGGGTGTTGCTTATGAGGTTGAATGCCTGCACTTGTTTACTTTCTTGTGAACTTCTGCAGAAAGGGAATCTGTACCTCTTCCACAATGAAAACGTGTTTGTGCTTGGCTTGGTTAGACTGATTGCTTGGCTTGGTTAGACCTGTTGTGACTTGTTGAAAATGGGGTGCTTGGCTTGGTTAGACTGAGTGTTTGGCTTGGTTAGACCTGTTGTACCTGTTGAAAATGGGGTGCTTGGCTTGGTTAGACTGACTGCTTGGCTTGGTTAGACCTGTTGTGACCTGTTGAAAATGGGGTGCTTGGCTAGACTGCTGTTGTGACTTGTGAGACATGTTGTGACTTGTGAGGCGATGATGATAACCGAAACCGAATGGATGGCAAAGTGAGGTTTATCTCACTTTGCAACCTTCGAATCTGAGCCTCAAAAATTTTCCGACTACGTTTTTTTTCTAAAAAGTTATACAACAAAAAAAAACTTGTAAAAAACTAAAAAAAAAAACTTGTAAAAAACTTAAAAGTTGTAAAAAAAAAAACTTGTAAAAAAAACTTGTAAAACCTAAAAAACTTGTAAAATAATAAATAAAAAAACTTGTATCAAAAATTTCTGCAAACCAAAGCACCCAAATATCAATGATTGGCACGGAAATCGAGAAAAACATTCCACCCAATCATTGCCAATGATTGGCAACACCCCCTACATTTTCACTTGCTAGGCACCCCATAGCCCTTTGGGGTGCCTGCATAGTATGACCCCATATATTGATACGCAGGCACCCCATAGACCCGCGGGGCCCATCCGTACCGTACGGGCGCAGGTACCCTTTTTTCTTTTTCTTTTTTTTTTTTGTTTTTTTATTTTATTTAATTGTGTAGTGTTTATTTTGTGTGGTATATTTAATTTGTGTAGTGTTTTTATATGTAGAGTATTTATTTGTGTATTGTTTCCATTTAATTAAACAATAACAATAAAACATTAAACAAGTACAACAACAAATGTTTCAATATTACAACGAAATTTACTCCACATGAAGATTATTAATGTCATCTATAAGCTCATAGAGCATTCCACTCGACTGACATGCGTGATCAACTGGATTTCTTGCCAATTTCAGTGATGTCTCCAACGTCTTTATTCTTGCCTTCAACAAATTGTTTTGAGCCAATAGCATGTTGATCATTTTATCTTTAGTTTCGCAGTTTGAGCACTGCGTTGAAGAAGAGGCTTGACCAAAGTACTTTTGTTGAAATATTTCCTTCCACATGAAGTATTGACACCCATAGTCTTCATCCCCGGTCATTACATGATGAAACAATTATAAGAAATGTATTCTAAACAAACAAGTTATTGATATATTTACGTAAATAAGCAAACGTTTAATTATTTACCTTTGACAAAGGACATGCATAATACTTGCACCACAAGTTTTGGGCTTGTGGATGTTCTTTCAATTATAAAACCATCGCCGACAACGACACAAGAAATGATTTTCTTGTTGCATCCGCCAAAAGAATTTGTATAATTATTCACAACATAAATCAAGAATATCATGGTTCACAAAATTAGAAGCTTCAATACTTAAATAACAAATCTTGTTATAGATTAATAGTTGATACATGGTTCACAAAATCACAATATAACTAGAAACTAAGATCAATCACGCCCAAGGCGTAGTCGCTCAATGATGCCGCCATCCGTCCCACACGAAACTCTAACTCAAATGCGCCTCCTCAATCCGAAATCTCTCGCTCGACTCGCCAACGCGAGACGGTCAGAATAAAAGATGAGGAAGAACCGAGGACGGTATAAAATGTCCTCATCTGCACTGGAGATATAGCCGAGAGGAGGCACATAAGATGGAGAAGAAGGCACATAACTGGACTCTCAACACGAAGCGGGTGTGTTGTTGACACAATGAATGTCCTCCATCGAATGTCATCCGATTCTCGTAATAAAAGATGAGGAAGAACCGAGCAAGAGCGTAAATCAGAATAAAAGATGACGAGTCGCTTACTATAAATCGAATCGCCTATACATGTTTTGTCATTTACAATATAAATCGATGAATCGATATACATGTTTTGTCATTTACAATATAAATCAAGAATCGCCTATACATGTTTTGTCATTTTAAAATATAAATCAATAATCGCTTTTCACGTCTGCCTAAACATGCTCGTCGTTGAGTAAACATATGTGCCCATCTTCCGCCACGCCATTTCGTACCATCTCCATTGTGGGTGATTATACGGGAGTGGTGATTTTTCATCAAGAAACGCAAGAACGAAGTGAGCAGCCTGGTCTTCCCCCACACGAAGAATCACAACGGGGGACAATATTTGTGCTGTATTTGGACCATCTCTCAGCGGAAGACACATAATAGATTGTGAATTGGATATACATACAATAGGACGGTTAATAGCTGTAGCAATAGCCACGCCCATTTTTGGCATAGTCATCCAGTAACCGTGGGGTGCTGGACCTTCAAACCAATTCATCGAGTTACGAATATTTGTAAAATAATCCCCCCACATTTGCATGTAAACTTCCTCGTTATTGTCTACCTCTTCCCTGATAAGAGCTCGAATTCTGGGCCACATTCGTTCGTGATGACCAAGACCTACGGCAAGAGCTCGATAGCCACAATTTCCATCACCTGCCACGTTAAAGATCCCTAGAATCCAGCGTCGGCAAAGAGGTGGAATTTGAGCCATAAAATATTCGCTATTGACATCTGGAACGTACAAGTGGTGTCTTAAGTCGCCTCGCTAGGTCCTTCGCTCAAGTCTCGACGTTAAGGCTCTCCCACATATGAACTGTGTCTCGCAACTTCTTCATTTAAGTCCGGGACTTTTTAGGTTTTGTGTAGCTTCATGCGTGCCACGTGAGGGTTCTTCGCTCAAATATGGGATATTTTGTTTAGCCTTGGATTTGTTCTCCTTTGCGCCGGACGTCCACGATTATCGCCTTTAACAAGCAGTTGTTGGGTTGACACAGATTCAGAGCGTATATACCTCGAGCCCTGCTTAACATATTTTTTTTTGACAAACGATGATGCTTTGGTAAAACACTTTGGAATTTTTGTACGTCATCTTGACAAGAAAAATATTCAGCTCTTCAGCCCTCGAGGCTCTTCGTGATATTCGTGCTCTTCAGTTCTTGAGTATTTCGGACAACAGCCGTGGAACGCTTAGTGTTCTCCAAAATTATCAACAAAACCAAGCGGAATAGGCAACCCCAGATTCAAAAAGGAACTAGTTAAAATTATAGGTATTGACGGGAGAATAACTTGATAGGCATAAATTTGAAATACATACCATTTGCTTGAAGGTAATACAGCTCGTGATAGCATGGTAAACCATAAACCAACATAATCGATGACCACATTGATGCGGGTCGACATCCCGCTTACTTTCTCGCGAGTATGATAGTAAAGCATCTCTTGAAACATTATACCGCATTAAGCTAAATAGTGTGCCTTACACGCATGCGCTTGATTTTGCTTGTATTCAAAGTGGCTCGTGTCGCGGTTTCTTCAGCAACTATAATCTTGTCGACCGAACACAACAACGTGTCTAAGCCGGACCGCGTGGAGCCCAAGTATAACTTCAACATCGCGTCGACTCTCAACCCTACATGTTGTTGTTCCGGCGGTCGCGATATTGATCGGTAATGTACGACACAAACATGTTGTCGTAATGTCGCAGCCCGCCACGTAAATACCGCAAAACATCCGAGAAAACAAAGAATTAATAAAGTGAGAAAACAATTCGAGTAGTTATTTATTAAATAATAATAAAAATGTATTAATGGGTAAGTACTGCTTTTGGACTAATAAACTCAGAGGTGCCGATAATAATGCGTGAACACATCTTCGGCCTGAGTCAGAACCATCAAATCCCTTGCCCATCTAACTGACTCGTACTCCTTTACCGTGTCGAATTTGTTTCGCAATACTTGAGCACATTTTGATTGATATGCCATCGACAGAGTAACTGCTAGCGTTTGGGAATTCTTCTCGCATGCCCCAAGCAACGCTAAATCTGTCGATGACGATAACCCGGGTAATATTGTTCTTGTATCACCAACTTAACACATTCCAACACCCATTTGAAATTTGGCTCTTTTCCTTGTCCAAAAGCTAAACACCATCGAGAATGTTTTGTTTGTTGAAGTAACTCCAACAACCGTAAAGAATGGCGCTTAAATAACGTGGTGTTGTATGTGAGTCCATCAAGATGATTTCCGGAATGTTGTCCATGGGGCATATGACGTCGGGTGAACAAAAAATATTTCCTCGAGCTCATCAGTGTGCTCATTTACCCTTTGGTAATAAGTATAACCTTTAAGCCTCAAATGTACTAAAAGCTGTTGTATCGGAGTCAAATCACCACGACTGGCGCGACGTATCTTGTTTTGTGCATTATATACCGTTCTAATGCTAGACACGTTATTCGGATCGCTATCTTTTAGTGAAGAAAGTATAATTCGTGGTGCTACTTGATGTTCTGTCAACTGCTTCACCAAAACTAACTCACTTTCTTTTAATCGCATGGCCTGTGAAAAACCATGGAACGAGTCTACAAAGTCATGATTATGCCTCGGACACTTGACCTTCAAGATCCAACCACTAGTTTTAGTGTTACCAGTTCGACCTTTTATAAATTTCGCCAGTAATCTGAATGGGCAATTAATTTTAGCGGTACTAGTCTGTCGTTCAAGTTCATCTTCTAAACCTTCACGAGCAGACGTCCCATGTCTAGAACACAAAAATTCGATAGAGTACTTATAGCCCCTATCTGTTTTACTTTTTCCTTTAACAATAAGAAAACCAATCGATTCAGCAGTAGATCGCACCCAATCAGTTAAAGCAATTTCAGTACCGAACACCTAAAAAATAAAGAATACAACTTTTATAACTTTCATTTTTAACAAACTTTTATAAAAAATACAACTTTGTACATTTTTACAACTTTTATATTAGTTTTATTTTTAAAAAACTAACACTTTTAAAAATACAACTTTTTATAATACTTTTAAAAAACTAATACTTTTAAAAAACTAATACAAATTTTGAAAAACTAATACAAGTTTTATTTTAAAAAACTAATACAAATTTTTATTATAAATACTTTTAACAAACTTTTATTTTAAAAACTAATACAAAATTTTATTATAAATACTTATAACAAATTATTATAAATACTTTTAAAAGGTAGTGGTATACGTGTGTGGTTATGACTGTGTTTACGCGTTCGTTTTTACTCCTTTTGTTGTGTACGCGTTTTCTTTGTGATATCTGACTTGAGTTGATATCTATCTGACCTTCTCTCTCTCACTATTCTCACAGTGTAATACTTTCTCTCTCTGTTTCTCTCTCTTACTATATCTCTCTCTCTAAAAGTTTTTAGATCTAGATCTAAAAACTGTTATGGTGATGTTTCTGTGAGAAGTTATGGTGGTGTGGTGGTGTATCTGTTTCGTTGTTTAAGTTTGTTATGGTGGTGATGTTGTGGTATCTGTTTGTTTCGTTGGTTGGTGGTATCTTGTTCGGTTAAGTTTTTAGATCTAAAAATATTTTAGATCTTGAAATATTTTAAGATGTTGAAAAAAAATTGAAGGTTGGTTTATAAAAATATGTGGTTTTCTTTGATAATCTAAAAAAACTTTAGATCTAAAAATGGTGGTGATGTTGTGGTGTATCTGTTTCGTTGTTTAGGTTTGTTATGGTGGTGATGATGTGGTTTCTATTTGTTTCGTTAGTTGGTGGTATCTTTTACGGTTAAATTTTTAGATCTAGAAATATTTTAGATCTTGAAAAAAAATTGAAGGTTGGTTTATAAAAATCTGTGGTTTTCTTTGATAATCTAAAAAAACTTTAGATCTAAAAATGGTGGTGATGTTGTGGTGTATCTGTTTCGTTGTATAAGTTTGTTATGGTGGTGATGCTGTGGTATCTGTTTGTTTCGTTGGTTGGTAGTATCACTTTATGGGGTGCCTGCGTATCTCCACCCTATCTTTTTCGGTTAAGTTTTTAGATCTAGAAATATTTTAGATCTTGAAAAAAATTTACGATGATGAAAAAAAAATTGAATGTTGGTTTCTGTTTAGATCTAGAAATATTTTAAGATGTTAAGTTTTTAAATCTTTGGTTTTCTTTGATTATCTAAAAAATTTTAGATCTAAAAAAATTTGGTATCTGTTTCGTTGATTATGATTATCTGTTTCGTTATGTTTTGCAGGTTTGGGGTGCCTCCATAGCATGACCCTTGTTGGGCTGCAGTGGTGATACTCTAGCCAAGCACCCCATTATTCATTACTGGATGGTAAAGTGATCTTTTTAGCTCACATTGCAACTTTAATGATAAAAACTTTGTGTTTTGGTCTAAAAACGCTTCATTACTGGATGGTAAAGTGACCATTTTAGGCCACTTTGCAACTTTAATGAAAAAAACTTGAGCTAAAAAAAGGCAATGATGATTTTTTTTTTTAACTTAAGAGTTTTGGCATGGCAAAACTTAATTTGCAGCCAACATGAGCTAAAAAGCTAATAATCTGAGCCTATTCGATAAGTTACCTCTTGTGTGTCAAATGGTGAACTAGACATGGTGGATTGTGGTGTTGTTGCTTGTCACGATTCTTTGTGGTCTATTCTTGTCTGATTGTTGCTTGTGGTCCTGTTTTAGTGGTCCTGTTTTAGTTCTTGCTAGTTGTTGTTTGTTGTGGTTTTTGGAGATATTGCTAGTTGTGGGTAATGTTGTTGCTTTGTTGCTAGTTGCTAGGTAATGTTGTTGCTTATAAGGGAAAATGCCTGCACTTGTTTACTTTCTTGTGAACCTTTTGCAGAAGGGAATCGTACCTCTTGTGCAGTTGCTTGTGGTGCTATTGCTTTTGCACAATGAAAACGTGTTTGTGCTTGGTTGTGACTTGTGCAGTTTTTAGACATGTTGTGACTTGTGCAGTTTTGACACATGTTGTGCAGTTTTGAGACATGGGGTGCTATGCAGGCACCCCAAAGAGCTATCGGGTGCTTGGCAAGTGAAAATATAGGGTATTTCGCTAGCCCCGCTACGACATCCTCTACACAGGCACCCCATATATCACTTGCCTGTTGTGACATGGTTAGACTTGTGCAGTTTTTAGACCTGTTGTGACTTGTGCAGTTTTGAGACATGTGGTGCAGTTTTGAGACATGGGTGACTTGTGCAGTTTGGCTAGACTGCTGTTGTGAACTTGTGCAGTTTTGAGACCTGTTGTGACTTAAATTTTTTTCCGAGGCGATGATGATTTTTGAGCCTTAAAATTTTTTCCGAGGCAATGATGATAATCGAATGGACGGTAAAGTGAGATAAAATCTCACTTTGCAACCTTCGAACCTGAGCCTCAAAAATTTTCCGACTAAGTTTTTTAAAGTTAAAAAAAAAAAAAAAAAAAAGTTGTAAAACAAAAATAAAAACTTGTTAAACTAAACTTAAAAAAACTTGTACAAAACTTAAAAAACTTGTAAAACAAAAAATAAAAACTTGTTAGAACTTGTACAAAACCAAAACAAACCAAAGCACTCTAACCTTAAATTTTTTATACTTTGACACGAAAATCGAAAAAACATTCCCGTCATTATGAATACCTATATTATCACATCAAGACCCCATAAATTTCTATAAGTCTTGGATAACATGACCCTATTGTAATTCACATGATACTGTACATAAAGTAAGTATTGAACATGATAATTGATACGGTACATAAAGTGATTTATCTATTTTTTATTGAACATATGTACATGATAGTGATATATTTGTTGATATGTGTTGAGTAATGTATTGAACTTGTATTGAACATGATACTGTAATTCACATGTTCAAACCATTTAAATTAAAGTTATTGGCAAATTATGAAATTAATCTTCTGTTTAAAGTGAGTGCGTAAAATATTAACGTAATTTACTATATGAATTCTGTATTAGAAGTATTCTACTTCATGAATACTATGTTAAAGTTGCATCCATTTTCTAATTATCTTTTTTCATATATAAACGAGGGTATATTAATAATTTGTGTAGCTTCTTTTCCTTTCTTTGCCACTTAAAAAAAAACTCAATAACACAAAAATAAATAACCACTTTCTTCCCATTTCATCCCTTACTTTGCCCTTCCCATCTCATCCCATTCCATTCTTTTTTAGACTTAAGAACATAGCGTTAGTATTTTTGGTTAAAGGGTATTTTTGTCATTTGACCTATTTTTTTTTAATTCCCCCTAAACTTCAAACGTAAATAACTTTTAAACGACAAACTTTTACAAAAACCGATTTCACCATAATTTTTAAAATTTCATTCTCTTTAATTTGGTACGCATTTTGATATATGAATCGCAACTTTTTTTTAGCTTTTTAAGTGTGTGTTAGTTTTCTCGGAATTTTTGGCATTTTCAACTCTAATTTTGTCTAGTTTAAAGGCCAAATTATGCAAAACTTAAAACACAAAAGTTGTAGATTTTTTGCCATTATTAAACCCAGAATTGTGAATCACACAAATCCAATATGATATGAGTGAGATATCGCACGTTAAAGATGACGTCATAGTCATATTTAGTGCACACAAAGTGTTTGATAAAATGACTAAAAGAGATTTATCTTATAAAAATACATTTAAATACAATAATGGTGTATTACAATACATCTTTTGTTTACTTTTAGCTTTTTTTAACTGATGAACAAATACTAAATGACGAACAGACTAACTGATGAATAAACAACCAACTGATCAACTGATCAACACTGTGACCTTAACTGATGAACATTGTGATTTTCTGTAGACAACTCATGAACACTATGATTTTTTTTGGAAAACTGATAAACTGATGAACAATATAATTTTTTGATGAACAACATTTTTTATTGATGAACAATACTTGTATTAATGACCAAAGTATACGATAAACAATGTTTTTTATTGATGAATATTGTGATTTAACTGATGAACAAAATTAAAGAGAACTGATGAACAATTCTGTTTATTGATGAACAATACTTTTTATTGATGAACAAATGAACAACTCTTTTATTGCTGAACAATATTTTTTATTGATGAACGATATGTTTTGATGAACAGAAGTATGTCTTGTTCATCAGTTAATATTATTCATCACCTCATAAGTATTGAACAATATTAGTAATGAACAAAGACTAACTGATGAATAATACTAACTGATGAACAAAGACTAACTGATGAACAAAATATACATTTTTTCTATAAAAATTAACTATTAAAAAAGTCACTTTGTGAATCTTACATTAATACAATGATTAGTAATGCGTTGTGGTACAAAAATTAGAGTTAGTAACGCAATTATAATACTAAAATCAAAACTAGACATTTCATCAAACACCTTGTGTGCAACAAATATGAGTAAAACGTCATCTTTAACGGGTGTTATCTTATTCATATGGTATCGTATTTGAGTGATTCAAAAACCTGTGTAAAGAGTGAACCTTCTACAACTTTCGTGTTTTAATTATTTTATGATTCGACAATTTTGAAGGTTAAAAATATGGTCGAAAATGGCAAGAAACATCAAGAAAATCAAGACTCAATGAATAGGTAAAAAAAAAGTATTGAAATAATTAAAAAAATTTATACCAAATTAAAGAGAATCAAAATTTAAAAAAGTATGGTGAAATCGGTTTTTTCTAAAAGTTTTTCGTTTAAAAGATATGTACGTTTGAATTTTGAGGTGGAAAAGCAAAAATGCGTGAAAAGACCATTATGCCCCTGGACAGATTTTTTTTAATAAATTATAGTGGATGACATATGTCGCTCTATGAATGGCTTTTTACACTTTTTAAATTTATCCACTTTGCAATAGATCCCCCACCATGTTACTGTTTCTACTTACAAATTATGACTATACAACTATGTTACAAAACGCTTTATCAAAACAATCAACTGATTATTTCTGCTTATGCTTATTGCTACCGCTTTCCACTACTGATATTGCTATTTGCTACAGGTACCCCTAAACTCTAAAACAGGTCATCGCTAAAATTGTTCTCTATCTAACCCAAGTAAGCCCAATATCTCGAGCGAAAATAAACACTGATTCGGCCCATTAAGAAAGAATACAAAGCAAAATAAAATCCACTAGGGTTGGAAATATATTCTTGTGTTGTCCCTCTTTACACATCTTGGCCGTCACAAAACATTTTAGTCTCATCAGTTTTCCGGCGAGAAAAGCAAGAAAAATGGCGTTGTCAGCAAAAGAAGCAGACATCCAAATGATGTTGTCTGCTGAGGTTCATCTTGGTACTAAGAACTGTGATTTCCAGATGGAGCGTTATGTCTTTAAGCGCCGAAATGATGGTATACATATACATACTTTTTTTTTTTTTTTTAATATATGTTTGGTCTTTTTAAGGTTAATAATGTGTATATATGTTTATCAAGCTGTATTGAAGTAGATGAGTAAACATAAGTACATTATTGGATCTGCTTATTTAGAAGGATTTAAGCACTTTTAAAATAAGCAATGCCAGGTATTTTTTTAGGTTTGTTGTATTGAAGTAATTAGGGGGTGTTTGTTTAAGCTTATATAGCGGGCTTATGGCTTATTTGGTTTTTGGCTTATATTTCATAAGCGCATTTTTTGTGGCTTATTTTCATTTTTTTTCGGATTATATAACCTTATCATGGCATAATAAACTTATATAAGCCGAAAAGTTTCAAAGTATTAGCAAAAAAGAGTGAGCTTAAGAAACATAAGCAGAAAACCACATAAGCCATAAGCCCGCTATATAAGCGTAAACAAACACCTTATTAGTAAACCTGGTTTTATTCATTATTGGTACTTGGTAGGGTGTTATGCTGGTGTAACTCTACAGATGTATACTGTATCTGTGTGTTTACAAAAAGTACCAGGTCTTTAATTAACGAGAGACATGTACCAAACATTACTTTAACTGAAATTGATTTTGTTCATTTCTCGAGTTTTGCACAAGTTTAGTTGGTGAACGCGTTTTTAATTGTTGTTTTAGTTTGCTGCATGTATCTGACAGTTTTATTACTGTTGTAGGGATTTACATCATCAACCTTGGAAAGACATGGGAAAAGTTGCAAATGGCTGCTAGGGTTATTGTTGGTATTGAGAACCCACAAGACATCATTGTCCAATCTGCTAGGCCATATGGTCAGAGGGCTGTGTTGAAGTTTGCCCATCACACTGGTGCTCATGCTATTGCTGGACGTCACACTCCCGGTACCTTTACCAACCAGCTTCAGACCTCTTTCAGTGAGCCCCGTCTTCTCATTTTGACTGACCCACGTACTGACCACCAGGTTTGTTTTTTATGTTGATCAAGTCTATGATTTTAGTATACTCTTTTATGCTGTTTAGTGCTAAGATTAAGCTTTGAAAATCTATTTATTTGTTATATCAAGGATAATATGTAATGCGGACACATAACGTTTTAATAGACTATCATCTACTGGTTTTGTTCTTTTCTATCATTTGGTATAATCGAAATCAGATGCATAAGCTGGCTGTTTATAATTTTGTTTTATAGATATACCTGGTTTTAGTCGTTCTCATCTCCTGAATCTTGTAATTTGTCGATTGTCTTTGATCTGACACATCATTGATTCTTTGCAGCCCATTAAGGAAGCTGCTCTTGGAAACATTCCCACCATTGCTTTCTGTGACACTGACTCACCCATGAGATACGTTGACATTGGTATCCCTGCCAACAACAAGGGAAAGCACAGCATTGGTTGTTTGTTTTGGCTTCTAGCAAGGATGGTTTTGCAGATGCGTGGTGTGATTAACCAAGGACACAAGTGGGATATTATGGTATGCATAAAAACCCTCAGGACTTTCAACTATTGCGTCTAGTTCAGCCGTTGTATCTTTTAACCAACTTGCTTGTTTTTTCCAGGTTGATCTGTTCTTCTACAGGGAACCTGAAGAGACTAAGGAACCAGAGGACGAATTGGCTGTAGCTGACTACAAGGATTATGGTGCTGGCAACCTTGGATTGGAAGACTGGTCAGCCAATATCACTGATGCCCAATGGGCTGGTGATGCTGCTGCAGCACCAATTTCAGGTGCACCTGTAGCTGCTGGTGGCTGGACTGGAGCTGAAGGTAAAACATTTGACCTAACAGTCACACCTATTGTATACTTGATATTGATGATCATTATTATCTTATTCGACTTGGTATTTATGCATGTCTGTATCTTCTTTTTTTTCAGCTCCAGTAGCTGGTGGTGCTGATGGTTGGGACGTTGTGGACGCACCTGTACCACCAACTGATGTTGCTGCTGCTGCATCTGGGTGGGATTGAAGTTAATCTCTCTTGATCCTAATGTTTATTTTTCATGTTCTATCTAAATATTGAGTAGGACATCCTGAGAGACGAGGGTAATTTTGAGTTTCTCACAGGTTCAGTGTTTAGATGTTTTTTGGTGTTAAGAATCTATTATCTCTGTAGCTTTATTGAGGTGGATATTGTCCGAGTTTCTTTTATATAAATTGTGGAACAGGCAAACCCTGGTTTAAATCTGTTTTGAAAGTTATGGCTGTTGTATTTGTGTTTTAGCTTTACTTTGCGTTTAGATATTTAGTTTCTTTGGGGGGTTTTTGGTGTGTTTGTATGGTAAAGGACGGAGGATTTTTCACAATATTTGTTTGGTTGATTAGTGGGTGTTTTTATTAGCTAAAACACTTGGGGGGGGTGGTGTTGGTGTATTTCATGGGTAACAAGTATGGGTGTTCAAACAAACCACATAAACGACGAACAAGCCGATTCTCTTAATCAGAAACCGGGAAAACTGAAAATTGAACGAACCGAAACCCAAGAAACCCTAAACCGAGTGTATAGGGGTGTTCTTTTCGAGCATGCAGAATGTTAAAATCTGCCACCTAGAATCAAGTTCGGCCAGATTGAGCATGAGTCACTTCCAAAAAAAAAAGTAACATCAACTTATCAAGTATCAAACCTATATCAGATCACCATGCCTCAGCATGTTTATTCTTTTTACACTAAATAAATACTACGTATCAGCTTATTTTCATATTCTTAGCAAATAATGTTCAGCATTTGTGAGCCTCTGAGTCTGTGACCGTGTGGCCGGTCGATTTTTTAATCTGACTCCCCAATTTTAACATAAAATAGAGATGCCTACAAACCTACATGTCACACCAAATCATTTTCTCGTGTTTGATTTTGAAAAACTTTGGTTGCTAGAACCCCTGCTTGCGGTTGTAGATTCCTAAAGGTTGCATCCTGCGTTAATTGTTATGTTTAGGGATTAAGTCGTAGAATAGCAATGTACTTTTCAAAGTGTCCTGTTTTGATACACGTACTTTTTTTTAGCTGCGTATGGTTTTTTGGTGCTACGTGTCCTGTTTTGATACATGTCCTGTTTTGCCTGCTTTGTCTTGCTCCCATGGTTTTTTGGTGCTACGTGTTTTTTGCATTAGCTTTTTGCCTAGTGTGCTACTTTGCTTTTCTCTGTGTTGCCCCCTTTTGTGGACTGCTTTTGGTGTGCCTGGGCTTTTGGTTTTTTTTCTGTTGTGCTTTGCTATTGACTTATTTAAGGTGTGCTTGTGCGTGATTTATTTCTTGTTTGCTTTGTTTGCTTTCTTTTACTTGCTTTTGCTTATTGTTTTGTCGTATGCTATCTCTATCCTTTCGCACTAGCACACATGCACTTGCCGGAGGTCTCATTGGAAGCAGTCTCTCTACACTCGGGTTTACCCTGGTGTAGGGGTAGGATCTATCTACATCTTACCTCCCCCATACCCTGCCTTGGCGGGATTGGATTTGTTGTTGTTGTTGTACTTTTTTTTAGCTTTGTTTAAGTTGTAAAATATCAATGTACTTTCCATAAGTGTTCCAATTTGGTACGTCATCCACGTATCTAATTGGAAAACTTATAGAAAATATTGCTATTCTACAACTTTTACAAAGTTAAAAAAGTACACATACCAAATTGGAACACATTGAAAAAGTACATTGCTATTCTACAACTTAAAAAAAGTAAACGTACAAAAACGGGACACTTTGAAAAATACATTGTTATTTTATGACTTAATCCCTTATATTTATATTGTTAAGGCCACGATTCCGAACTGGTCAACACAAGTTCATTATCTGGCTCAAAACTTTGCAACTAAATGAGTTTATAAACGACATAATTTGTAAAATCT